>OX941083.1:15513200-16113200 GCA_954870635.1 Arctium minus
GATATGGATATGCAATAATGTCCGTAAGTCCTTGAGGTGTAACTCGACGGAGTAGGCAATAAAGGCAGTAAATACGGTTTGAGGTTGTGATGTCGTTATGGCATGGGAACTAAGATCGGGGCATGAGGTGTAATCCATTAACATCGTGGGTGACTTCACCTTGTGTATATGTCGCCCTGATGGAAACGGGTCTCCCCCGTAATATCAAAAGTTATCTTTAGTATTGACAGTTGTTCAGGTTTTGAGAACTTGGGCGCGGTGGAAACGTAATTGTAAGGCGAAGGAGTTCGGTAACTTTATTATCGTTTATATTTATATGTTGTGATAGATGCAAATTTTGGAATCTCACTAGGCGATGTCCTAACACTTGTTGTGGTTGTTATTTTCCTCACAGATCCTACTCGTGGAGGAATTTAGGATGTCAGCTTGGCTACAGGGCACGTAGGAGATCTTGAAGTGTCGGTCTTTTGGGGATTTTTGTGAAGAAAGTTCATAGCGATTTCATAACGCCCATTTTAATCTAGATTGGAATTAATCTTAGATTAAGTAGGTCGTTGTATTATTGATGTCCCGTTATTTGTTGCAAACCTTATGAAGCAAACTAACCCGATTATTTAGTGTTCTAGTCGTCTTGATTATTGGGATGTGATTCTTTTGGAAATTATATTTTACAGGGTGTTTGGACCTTCGTATTTTAGATGTCATATTGCCAAATTTTCGAATTTTTGTTCGTTGATTTACTTAGAGTGTTACAAGTTGGTATCAGAGCTTTTGTTCGTTGATTTACTTAGAGTGTTACAACTAGGTATGGGATCTAGATGCCTAGACTTAAACTGAGACTTTTAGGCAATTAAGTGTGAGATTGGGGTAGAAATTCTAAGATGGGACATTCTTAGAGTCAACAGAAACTACCTTGTTGAGAGTTATAAAAGTGGTAACGAGATTTTTTATGTATTATATGTTCATAATTTCAATTAGCTACTGCTATTATGAATATATGGTTACGTGAACATGCTTGAATTACTACGATTATGATGACTGATAAGTTGTATTAGTACGTTTCGCGTGTATAATCTTGTGTAGCCCTCTCTCACTCTCCTTTGATTTAATGGCAGACGAAAATGGTAAATACTCGGAGTCATCTTCAATCATTGCCAGAGGGTCAAGCGGTAAACGAATCCACGACCGACAGGCCCAATGCAACCGTAACGGATGGACCTCCGATTCCACCTATGCTCGTCGGAAGGGTGGAACAGATTCCGAGGACCGTCATTGCCACTGCCGATCCGATCGTGACTGAGGTAACCCCTCAGACTCAAATGATGGACATGATTAGAGCCATGAACGAGACTATGGCAAAGCAACAAGAGTTATTCATGAAGCTATTAGAGGACCGTAAAGGGAATCAACGTCGACACGAAACAATTGAGGAAAACATCGTCATAGTAGGTTCCGGGGGTACCGGGGGAGAGATCCGCACTGATGGATTAGCAACTTTGGAAACAAGGCAACCAGAGAGAGGATGTTCTTACAAGTCGTTTCTTTGCTACAAACCACCGGAGTTCGCCGGGTCCGATGAGCCCGCGAAGTGCATGAGTTGGCTTAAAGAGATCGAACAAGCTTTCCGGTCTAGCGACTGTGAAGAACACCAAAAGGTGAAGTATGGGTCTCAATTGCTCCGGGGCACGACCTTGACTTGGTGGAATGTCTTCACCTCAACCATTGAAGAATCGGTGTTAGCCAAAATGTCGTGGGCCGAGTTCAAGAAGAAGATTTTAGAGGAGTACTGTACTGAGGAAGAGTTGGATGCAATAGAAGAAGAATTCCGGTCGATTAAGAAGGGTGACTTGTCGGTGAAAGAGTATACCCGACTCTTTATGGAAAAGCTCGACTTAGTAGGGCACATGGCCCCGACTGAGAAGGAGAAAGTGAAGGCTTACTTGAAAGGCTTACCAGCGGACATGATCCAAATGGTTCGCAATTCCAAGGCCTCTAACCTCCGAGAGACAATTGAAGAAGCTAAGGTGACGGAGAGACTCTTTGTGAAAGACAAAGCCGAGAAGGCAAAGACCGTGGAGAAGAGAAGGTGGGAAAACCCGCCAAGTTCGTACAAAAAGCCGAAGTTTCAACCTTAGAGTAAGAGTTTCGACAATCGACGGGAAGCAAAATGGTGTCCTAAGTGTAAAAGTAAGCACCTTGGATTTTGCAAGACCAACTCCAACCTAAACCCGGGTCCGATTTCATGTTTCAAATGCGGCCAGCCGAGTCACACCAATTTCTTGTGTCCCATTCAAGGGACGGTCTATTTTGAATGCAAGGAGATTGGGCACATTCGAAGAGAGTGCCCCAAAGTGAGAGGTGGGGCTAGAGGGGGTAATTCTGGAAGTCAAACGAAAAGAGAGGCCATTCCCAAGGCTCAAGGGAGGGCCTTTCAAATGACGAAGGAGGAAGCAAAGGAAACCGCCGAGGTGGTGTCGGGTACGTTTTTACTCAACTCCACCCCTGCTAGAGTACTATTTGATTCTGGTGCAAACTTCTCTTTTGTGTCTGATGTGTTTTGCAAATCTTTAAACTTGTCGGCTAGCGTCCTTAGTGACGCCTTAGTCATAGAAGTAGCTAATGGTGAACGGGTAGTCTTAAGAGATATTTTGAGAGATTGTCGACTTGAAATCAATGGCGAAACCTTCATGGTGGACTTGCTCCCTATGACCATCGGGAGTTTCGATGTGGTGATTGGGATGGACGGGTTGGCGAAGCATCAAGAGGAGATCTTATGTTCAAAGAAACTCATACAGATTCCCATCCGAGATGGCGACTTCCTATTTGTTTATGGCGAGAAACGAAAAGGCGATGTGGCTATCATCACATCCATCAAAGCTAGGAAATACTTAACGAAGAAGTACCCTTCGTACCTAGAATTTGTAGTAGATGGCAAGATAGAGAAGAAGAAGGTAGGAGATGTGAAGATTGTCAACGAGTTTCCGGACGTATTTCCTGACGATTTACCTGGATTACCACCCGATCGACAAGTGGAGTTCCGAATTGATTTGGTTCCGGGGGCGACACCGATAGTTCGGGCACCGTATCGTCTTGCGCCAACCGAAATGCAAGAGATGATGTCTCAGCTTCAAGAGTTGCTAGAGAAGGGATTTGTGAGACCGAGCTCGTCTCCGTGGGGAGCTCTGGTACTCTTGGTGAAGAAGAAGGACGGGTCGATGCATATGTGTATCGATTATCGAGAATTAAACAAGGTGACCATCAAGAATAAATATCCGCTACCCCGGATAGATGACCTCTTTGACCAACTATAAGGGGCCAGATGCTTTTCCAAGATTGATCTCCGTTCGGGATATCATCAAGTGAAAGTTCGAGAGGAGGATGTCCCGAAGACGACATTTAGGACTCGTTATGGGCACTACGAGTTCCTAGTCATTCCTTTCGGAGTAACGAATGTACCGGCAATATTCATGGACTTGATGAACCGCGTGTGTAGACCATTTTTGGACCGGTCGGTCATAGTGTTCATAGACGACATCTTGGTGTACTCTAAGGATGAAGAGGAACACGAGCAACATTTGAGAGAAGTATTAGAGGTGCTAAGGAAGGAAAATATTTATGCTAAGTTCTCCAAGTGTGAATTCTGGTTACGGGAAGTGCAATTTCTAGGTCATGTGGTGACTCCAAAAGGAGTAAAAGTAGATCCCGCTAAGATCGAAGCGATGATGAACTGGGAGCCTCCGACAAGCCCGACCGAGATCCGAAGATTTTTGGGACTCGCCGATTATTACCGAAGGTTCATTCAAGACTTCTCCAAAATCGCCTCATCGTTGACTGCTTTGACTCGAAAGAATGTGAAGTTTTCTTGTACGGAGGTTCAAGAGAAAGCTTTCCGTACCCTGCAACAGAAATTGTGTGAATCTCCAACTTTATCCCTACCAGAGGGAACAGAAGACTTTGTCGTCTATAGTGATGCATCCAAGATGGGGTTGGGTTGCGTCCTTATGCAAAGAGGTAAAGTGATAGCTTAAGCGTCAAGATAATTGAAGGAACACGAGAAGAATTACCCAACGCATGACCTCGAGTTAGCGGCGGTAGTGTTCATCTTGAAGTTGTGGCGACACTACTTGTAGGGTACTAAATGTACACTCTACACCGATCACAAAAGCCTGAAATATGTTTTCGACCAAAAAGAGTTAAATATGCGTCAAAGAAGATGGTTAGAATTGTTGTAGGATTACGACTGCGAGCTTCAATATCACCCGGGTAAAGCAAACGTGGTGGCAGACGCGCTAAGTCGGAAGGAGTATAGTGGAACGGTGAAAACCTCGTTGGCAAGGATTGAGATTATCTCAAATATTATGGAAATGATAAAAGTCGCTCAAGCCGAGGCACTACTTGAGACGAATCTCAAAGATGAAGCGATGATGAAGCAACACCTTAGCCTGGCGGAAGATGGTAGAGGGTTGAAACTCTTTCAAGGACGAGTTTGGGTACCCAAGTTGGGAGGATGCCGAAAACTACTCTTGGAAGAGGCGCACAAATCAAGATATTATATTCACCCTGGGAGCACCAAAATGCATAGAGATCTAAAGTTGAACTTCTGGTGGCCCGTGATGAAGTTGGATGTGGCGAACTATGTGGAGAAATGCCTTACTTGCTCATTAGTGAAGGCGGAACACCAGCGACCGTATGGAAGTTTGCAATCTTTGGAAGTGCCAGAATGGAAGTGGGATCACATTACAATGGACTTTGTGACGAAATTACCAAAGACGTTGAAGAGCCACAACACCATTTGGGTGATAATGGATCGATTGACGAAGAGTGCGCACTTTCTGGCCATGAGGGAAACGTTACCTTTGGACAAGCTGGCAAGACTCTACATCAATGAAGTGGTCTCGAGGCACGGGGTGCCGTTATCCATTGTGTCTGATCGGGACAGTCGTTTCACTTCCCATTTCTGGAGTGCTTTTCAAAGAGAATTGGGAACAAAAGTAAAATTGAGCACGACATACCACCCTCAAACGGATGGAAGAAGTGAGCAGATGATTCAGACGTTGGAAGACATGTTGCGATCGTGTGTGATTGACTTTGGGGGACATTGAGACTCTCATCTCCCACTAGTGGAATTTTCCTATAATAATAGTTATCACTCGAGTTTGGGTATGGCACCATTCGAGGCATTATATGGACGAAAATGTAGAACACCAACTTGTTGGCTTGAAGCGGGCGAGAAGCAGTTCGCTGGACCGGAAATAGTGCAAGAAACGGCGGACAAGGTTAAGGGGATACATGAGCGTTTGAAGGCGGCTCAAGATCGCCAAAAGAGTTACGCGGACAAGAAGCGACGTCCGATGGAATTTCAAGTGGGCGACCGAGTCATGTTGAAGGTGTCGCCTTGGAAAGGGATTATAAGGTTTGGAAAACGAGGGAAGCTTAGCCCCCGTTTCCCCGGGCCTTTTCCTATCGTTGAACGTGTGGGACTCCAAGCCTACAAGCTTGATTTACCGCCCGAGATGAGTGAAATCCACCCAACCTTCCACATTTGCTATCTACGGAAGTGTTTAGCGGAAGAAGAAAACATCATACCGTTATCGGAGATTCGTGTGGACAATAATCGTTGCATTGAAGAGCCGGAAGCCATCCTAGAGAGAGAGATGAAGAAACATCGCCATAAAGAGGTGGTGATGGTGAAGGTTCAATGGAAACATCATCGAGACGCAAACGTGACGTGGGAAGCGGAGGAGGATATGAAGGGTCGGTATCCTCATCTTTTTGAATAGCGTGAGATTTGGGGACGAAATCTATTCCTAGC
Organism: Arctium minus; assembly: GCA_954870635.1. Lineage (NCBI taxonomy): Eukaryota > Viridiplantae > Streptophyta > Magnoliopsida > Asterales > Asteraceae > Arctium > Arctium minus. Next base: position 15,519,013 of record OX941083.1, read on the forward strand.
GGGGGAGGATTGTAACACCCCGATTTCGGTGTAAGCAATTATTAAATTAATCTATGTTTCGATTGTTATTTAGTATTTGCATTTATCTGTGCCTCGAAAACGGGTCTATTGTGGGTTAATACTTAAAGTTGGAAAAATTGAAAGGTGGAACCACAGTGCACCTCGCGGGTCATGGCGCGACTTGAACCGCGCCACTAGCCGCGCAGAGCACTGGCAATCCGCGGGTCCAGAGAGCGGCGCAACTTGCCGCGCGGGCACCCGCGCGGGACCACTTGATCATCTAAAAAGGGGAAAAAGCGGCCCCATTTGCATTTACTCCAAATCTTTCTCCCCAATAACACTCTCTTCTTCTCTCCCTTCATAAATTTCGACCTAGGTTCATTTATTACTTAATCCTCTTCAAATCTTCAAGTTTGGGTCTATCTTGTGGAGTTTTGGAAGACTAGGGTTCAAGAACCTACCATTTTTCCTTCTCCATCTTCAACCTCAAGACTTCATCACCATTTTAAGGTTTTCTCACAAACCCTAGTATGTGAGTAATTCTTTCTCAAATGCTCAAGTACTTACTTATTACTATGGATTAACCTACATGATTCCTATGTGTTATTTGTTTGGGTTTTGTGACCTAACTTGTGGGATTCTCAACTTCATGCACCCAATAAGGATGAGTATGATTAGTAGACTTTAATGATCTCTTATGTGGTAACTATGTGGGTCGGATATTCTTTATTTCATGTTTATGTGTTGAGTTCATGAGGAAATGCCTATTGTCATGGTTTTATTCCAACTGCAGATAACTTTATGAAGAGATGATGTGAGAATAAGAAATGGTGGTGTCTCCATGTATGAAATTATGAAGAGTGTGATATCTTGGGAAGTAAAGAGATACCTAATTTGCATGTAGAAGAAAGGTGCTTATGATGTTATAATTGTTTATCAAATGTTGATTACCTGGTAAGAATGTGGATACTACTCCTTGTACACGAGGTGGTAGTTGTTCAACATTTGGATTTTGTAATGGCCATTGTGGGTTACTAGCGAGTAGGCAATAAGGGGTCATGGATCCTTGAGGTGTAAATCATCTAGATATGGATAGGCAATAATGTCCGTAAGTCCTTGAGGTGTAACTCGACGGAGTAGGCAATAAAGGCAGTAAATACGGTTTGAGGTTGTTGTTAATGTACTGTATTTAGAAAGTTTTGTAAAGTCATCCTTAGTGCAATAGGCTTTGTCTTTAGCATAATGGGTTGGGCTTGAATGTGTAACATAGGTGATTGGGGTATAAATAGGAGTTTGTTTGTAGTTTGTTTGTAACATTCATTTTCACAATGTAGCCTAAAACGTTCAATAGTGTTTCTAGTGAGAGAAACTCTTTCTCTCTCTAGATTGTGAATAATACAATCATTTCCTACCCAATCTACCTTGTGTTCAAATCTTTCTACATTGATTAATTGCGAATTCTTGACCTAACATGTGGTATCAGAGCCTAATCGAAGAAATCATTCATCGAAACGATCGAATTCGTGATTTTTTCAATGGAACAGTACTGTAGTCGCATGAATAGTAACGAGTTTTTCAAATTCTTCTTTTTGGAGCCTAATTGATCGAGATTTGATGCTAGATTGATTATATGTATAGAGTCGAATCATCAGTAATCAATCACTTTGTGTAATTTCAATTAGATTAGAAGAATTGTTCGATTTTGAGATTTTTTGGTTCGAATTTTTTTTTACTGTGTTGTGATCGAATCCTTGTATCTAGATGTTTTTAGACAAGATCATCAACTACAAAGTTGTTTAGAAGTATATTTCGAACATGCTCACAAAGTTTCATCTCAAAAATCGAAGAAATGTGAAAGATTTGGCGATTTCAAGATCTCAGACTCGAAAACGCGCAAGATCTGGAGAACGCGCAAGTTCATCGAAGAACGCGCAAGATTCATATGTAAAAAGCGCTAGCTGAAGAACGCGCAAGGATAGAGAGAAACACGCAGATGAAGCGTGCGAGTTTTGATATTGTCAAATTTATCTAAGTCCTAAAACGCGCTAGATGAAGCATGCGAGTTTGAGAAACGCGCAAATCAAGCGTGCGAGTTTGAGGCAAAAGTGCAAGATGAAGCGTGCGAGTTTACTAAACGCGCAAGACGAAGCTTGCGAGTTTGAGTAAACGTGCAAGGTAAGGTGTGCGAGTTTGGAAAACGCGCAAGACGTAGCATGCGAGTTTGGGCGATTACAATTCTTCAGTCTGCGAGTTCCATGCTTAGCGAGTTTTGATACTGTCAAATTTTTCTAAGGCATAAAACGCGCACGTCAAGGCCTGCGAGTTTCAAGAACACGCACATCACGTTTAGCGCGAAGCACATGAATAGTGCTTTGCGAGTTATATGTTCTGCGAGTTTAAATGGTCTGCGAGTTCTGAGCATTTGCGACAAGTTACTGTTCACACCCATTTTTGCGACAAGTTGCCTTGTGAGATTTAACTGTCAAATTTTTCCTCAGATAAATCTTCTACCCTACCCAGTAGTGTTTGCTACATGTTGCATCCTCCGACAAGTATACCAGATTAAGTTCTTAAGCTGAATTCCTATTCAACTCGCGGTAAAAGACAAATTTGATGTTATACACTGAAGATGCACTTTGAATGTAATGTCATAATCCACACATATCATTCTTGTGAGCGTTAAGGAATGTGTTGGGTTTACTAAAGTTAAAAGTTGTCTTTATGTGCACTCAGTCGAGGTTACTGTCCACATCAGATCTGATATTTCAGTTGATACTTCAAAGGATAAGAGCTACTTTCAAGGGGGAGCCGGAGCTGTTTGAAGTTTAAGAAACGCTAAAGTTTTTAAAAGAAATCAAGGGGGAGAAAAGCTGAAGCTGATAAGAGATGATTCCTTTACAAAACTTTAGGGAGAGAATGTTAATGTACTGTATTTAGAAAGTTTTGTAAAGTCATCCTTAGTGCAATAGGCTTTGTCTTTAGCATAATGTGTAACACCCTAAAATAGGGATAACAAAAATCCGAAAAACGGACATGCGGTATTTAAAATTGCCAAAGCAAGAGCCTCCCAAAAATGGGGAAAGTACACAAACTTGTTTAAATACAAACGTAATTAAACGGATAATAAATAACAACCAACTAATCTAATTTCTATAACCAGAAAAGAGATTACAATCAAGGGTGACATTTATAGACCCAAAGGATTCTCTACCAATAAGTCCAAAAGCGATATTCCCAAATCTCTCACCCAAGCAATATGCCCGCTTAGAACCGGTGCCGCTAAAACCTGAGATACACATCGACACCAAACAAGTGTTAGGCCAGAAAGCCTAGTGAGTTGAACAATAATAAGCATGCATGATCAGTTACAATTCTTATCAGCAGTTAACCAGAGTTCAACAAATGTGGAGTCAATGGGGGAGACCCATAGCACCAATCAATTCCACTCCAAAGAGTCGATGCACCTTGATGCCCTTAACAAGGAAAACCCCAAAGGCCCGACCCACTCGGAGATCAGACCGTGCAGGAAACTTTCCGAGTGGCGGAGGTCTACTGGGCACATACTTTCACAGTGGCACCCCGAGACTACATCCTCCTAGTGAATTTGCCTTGGTTCGTCCAACATAATGCATATAAGGAGGTCCTTAGGTATATTTCAACCAAATATATTCCGGTACCAACCACGGGTACGATAACACCCTCCTAATAGCATGAGTCTAACATAAGACTTAAATATCCACATAACCACGTAGTAGATACAATAACACCAATTGTCTATTCCAAATGGAAATCATCATGTTATACCAAACATATATTCCATAATCATGTCCAATACCCATTGTGGGCACACATATGTAAATTTCCCAAATAATTACACAACATAGAGTAAATCATGGTAGGATGCTTCATATACACATATCTCGCATAATCTCATGGAAATACCATCAAATACATAAGCCCGTAAAGATGACCATTTTGAGCAGTATGTAATAATAACAACAATTAAGCAAATATGATGTGTATCCAGTTTTAACAAAAGTTTAGTAAACTCACCTTGCTAGATTTAGACTAAATCTAGATTTTACCCACTTATATCCTTCCTTGATGAAACTTGGTCCTTCAAACCAATTCTTCCAAAAATCTAGATTCACAAGGTTCCAACCATAAATATACATTATCTACCATAAATAATTGATTCCCAAACATTTAATTAACGAGATCTCTATTTTGGGCAAAACCCTAATTTTGACCCAAACTTCCAACAAAGATCTAAACCGAAAACTAGGGAAATCAAATACTAGAAAACCATCAATGAAGCTTTTATAACTTACTCCATGGTTTAGAAATGGTTAGAATGACTTACAAGTAGGTTTATTGGAAAACCTCCAAATTTGGCCAACAATGGTGAAGAACACTTGGAGAAGATGAAGATGAGGTTGGTAATGAAGCTTCTAAACCGAAGCCTTGGGTGAAGATCCTCACTCTAGCAACAAATGGTGATGATTTGGTGTTTGGTAGGAGTTTAGATGAGGTAGGTTGAGAGGAAGGGTTGGGAGAGAATGAGAGAAATGAGAAAGATGAGAAATGAGGATATTTGGGGTTAAAGTCATTTAAAACCCGTATAAGGCCTCTGCACCATGCGCACGACCCGTGCGCTATTTGTGAAGGGAGGGCGCACGGGTCGGGTGCCACACCCAGTGGCACACTCAGCCCCTTCACAAATGTTCAAATCTCGTTTTGTTTATAACTCCTTCGTTATAGCTCCGTTTTTGCTCCGGAAAGAACCGTTGGACTCGTAATTGAATCCTTCATCCATCTAGACTATAAAAATCAAGGATTCAAGTACAAAATCAAAAATCTTATTTTTCCTTAATATCTTGGTTTCTGTATTAACTTGGATTGATACCTTTCGAAAATCGGGGTGTTACAATCCTCCCAACCTTAAAAGAGATTTCGTCCTCGAAATCTGGAACCGCCAAGCACCCAATATCACACTTGGAAATATTGATTGATTTACTGTCCAAAAGGAATACCTTCATGAGACTTCACCTCATATACGGCCCGATTGCATCTCGGTTTAGGTTGTCGCTGCGTTTCCCATACCGTGCCATTACAGACTAAATCTTTTTGTTCGATATATTTTGCCGACGTCAGGATGAACATTGAGTCCCTGATTAACCATTTTCTTAATCATTAAATCTCGGTTGCCTCCCAACCTTAGATTGGTTGTATTACCCAAGAGTAACCTATGGCCTTATTCAATCATTTCCACCAAAAATACCCCAAATCAAACATTTCGTTTAGATACCTCTAAATACGACGTATCAAGGTCTCCTTGATAATTGATTTGTACTTAAAATCCACCTCGACATTCTCATCAAATGTATCCAATAAACATTACCACCAACTCCCACCATGCTCTCAAGCATCGATTTCCAAATCAACGAAAGTACTGACAATTATCACAATACCAATGGTTGATTTTCTTAATTAACAACATCTAATTTCCTTAAGTTTACCGCTCGTCCTACAGACGCACCAGATCTAACGGAAATACATTGAAGCACACTAACAATCATTGTCCTCGAATTACACGCCAACACCTAACCTCAAGACGACCATTCTGCAAACGTGGGTATACTATCAAATATTTCCTTCCCGAATAGTAATGTCGATTCAAAGTTGACACCTACTCTTGGAAATAGTCACCCAAATCCAACATCGGTACCAGTCAACCATAACATCATCATTAATCACGAATACCCAACAATATAGTACACCACCGACACATAACATACCGTTGCATCAAAATCCCACAATTCCAAAACCAACCAAACCCAAACAACCGAACACGATTTTAATCCGTAGGTTTAACGAAGCATAAGGATCGTTACCTAACTAACTGAGAGAAAACACTTGTCTAACGCCTCAAACCCCGAGGACTCTTTAAATCCTTAATATCGACTCCTAACACGAGGGGGCTTACACCTATAGCCCAATGAGTTCAAGGTTTTTCACACTATGATGCCAATTTGAAATTTATAAAACTCTCAAATACATAAGTTTTATAACAATTAAACGTGCGGTGAAAATACACTATCGTGCATTCGATAGTTTTCAAAATCGATCGCCAATGCCACACATATAAAACCATTTTCAAAACTCATTTGCTCATTACTTACGCTAATAAAACGGTAACGAAAGATGCGTAACAAAATTTTCAAACGACTACCCGGGTCTTAGTATGCATCAATTTATGCTATGCATATGAAAGTAACTTTCCGTCCTATAATATGTGCAATAAAAGTTTGTACAACTCCCAAAACTGTAACAAAGACAATATGCAAACCGGAAATTCATTTCATGCATTTCGGAATACCCCTATCAGTAAAATCAATAACTGAAATATGTTCTGGGCAAAAGTCTCATCCGAAATAACATAAATCTTTTATACGATTACTCACACCAACAGTATAATTTTATGTAAAGAACGAAAAATAGTTTCATGTATTAAAACAGTGTATAACAAGACTTTCATACAAAACTACAGAAGGCAAATTCATAAAATCGAACCTTAAAATTTATGCAATTAACCATGAAATGTCATGAAATAAAACTTCTCATAGTGACTCGCATACATCGGTTTATTCTCCAAGATTTAGTAAAGACATATGCATGCGATTTGAGCAATTGTAAGAGTAATTTAGTTTAATTCCAAACTGTATAAATAAAATGTTTGCAAAATCCAAGACCACATGCTCAATATCAAACTCTTAAAGTTTTCTCTCTTTTAGTCACAATGCGGCACGAAACAAGATTTCACAACAAAACTTGCATGCGACCGGTTATTTCACAAAGCTAGTAGATAGATATGCGTATGCACCCGGTTAAAACATGAAATAATTTATGTCATTTTCGAGTTCAAAGCCAAATATAAACATACTCTCATCGTTCTAAAACATTGGCTAAAATACCATGAGGGAAATTTCCAATAAGATATGCATACATGACCAAAAGTATAATTAACTAAAATCTCATTGCTGGTTGAGACAAACCATTTTTCAAAGGAACTCATATTCTTATGTTTTTAAAATGCCTCATAACACAATAATATGTATTTTCTGAAAAAGGTTTATAAGATCAAATACACGAAATGACACTTACGTCAATTGAACTCCAATTATATATGTAAAATCATCGAGGAAACATCTCAACATGATTTATTTACCAAAATACCCAAAGATTCCAAAATGGATGACTCGACATGTTCATAAAACTAAACATTTCAAATAATCAAAACTTCTCATTGGTTGCAACAAAATGTTTTCCCAATGAACTCTTTCTCTTCATGTTTCCAAAACGACTCCTAGTTCAATGACATGAATTTTCCAACGGCTTATAAAATCGTATGCACCAAATGGACAATTAAATATCCAAAATACAGCGACCAATAACGGGGATACCCGTATCCATTGAGAGCGGAAGAGCACTAAGCATGCTACTCCTACAACGTTCATCGTATGACACCTAACGACATGAAAGCCCAAGTGTCCCTACGAATCCTTGACAAGTTCCACCCAAGAGACGAGATACCTTGATGCCACAAAGGACACCTGAAAGGCCCGACACGTCCGAGGACTACAACTGAGGAAATTCCCCTACGGCGGAGATCTAGGCGCACACCCACACAGTGTCGCCCAAGACTACCTCATCCTAGTGCCTACTTGTCAAGTTTTGGTCATAAAACATGAGTCCCGGAGTCCAACCCCGTACTACCCAATTGACCATCCAATAAGACTGACCCACGTGCCTATGGATCCAATGCAACACAACCAAAAAAATACGCGACTACACATGAATGACAAAAGCACTCGAGCGTATAACGATTATGCATATGCAATGAAATGCATTAAGATGTACGTCATAAATTGGATTCTACATCGAGCCATTGAAACCGGACAAATGTCCACAAGACTCTTTTAAGCCAACACCGAGCTAAAATGCTCAAAATCCATTTGACCAATAATTATCGGTCCCCCAAATAATGAAATGTCTTTAAGCGACGTTTATAAAGACACATGCCTCAAAGACGTGATTAACCCAAAACTCAACACGTATTGGGACCAAAGAGTTTCAAAAGGGTTTATGAATGCAAATACACAAAAATGCATACAACATGTAATAGACTTCATTTGTACCAAGATTACCAAGATGCTTAAGTCATGAAATGGACTCTATTTGTACAAAATCCAAAATGCTATAATCATGCTATTACTTATCAAGATGTCCAAATTCCAAATATGAGTATTTTATGGAACTAAAATAAGCCAAGTATATCGAATATGAAAACTCATTAAAATACTCACAATTTGACAAATACCAAGTAAAATACATTTTTACTTCAAAATACTCAAAACTTATCAGTAGTTAACCATTTCATGTAAAACACTTTAAAATAACCATTTTGGCATGTACACCGTTTTAACAAATCAACTTGAACTCACGCTCCTCGATTTCTATAGTTACACTATCGTCACCCAGATGCTCAACATCTTAAGGCAAAGCCACGGACTTCATAGGTTCACCTTACAATTTCTCCTCGAATACACCGATTCAAAAGTCAATGGTTCTGATCCAACCAATTAATCTGACTCGAAACTGTCCACTTAATGCAATCACCATACTTACCGTCACTCCAAGTAACGAATAATAAAACATTAACTTTTTCTAATAATTACTCATTCAGAAACTTTCTTATTACTCCAACGGTCGACATACCAAGGCAGTTCATACAAGCACGATGATGAATAAGAAGGAGATTAACATAACTGAACACGAAGGAAACGTACTACTACGTCTACCAAATATTATAACATTAGAAAACCAAGCACAAGAGAACGTATTACTACCTTATCAATTGTCATGGTAACGACATTTCAAGTACCATCACGTATAAATATCCTCATAATCACATTAGCTAGGTGAGATTATGAACATATAATACATAAAGGTTCTCGTTACCATCGCCACAACGCTTGATAACCATAGTTTTTGTCGACTCTAAGACTAACCCATCTTAGAAATTCTACCCATCTCACAATCATTGCTTAACATACTCAGTCTAAGTCTAGACATCTTACGTTCATGCCTAGTTCATTTAAACTAGAGCTCTGATACCAACTTGTAACACCCTAAAATAGGGATAACAAAAATCCGAAAAACGGACATGCGGTATTTAAAATTGCCAAATCAAGAGCCTCCCAAAAATGGGGAAAGTACACAAACCTGTTTAAATACAAACGTAATTAAACGGATAATAAATAACAACCAACTAATCTAATTTCTATAACCAGAAAAGAGATTACAATCAAGGGTGGCATTTATAGACCCAAAGGATTCTCTACCAATAAGTCCAAAAGCGATATTCCCAAATCTCTCACCCAAGCAATATGCCCGCTTAGAACCGGTGCCGCTAAAACCTGAGATACATATCGACACCAAACAAGTGTTAGGCCAGAAAGCCTAGTGAGTTGAACAATAATAAGCATGCATGATCAGTTACAATTCTTATCAGCAGTTAACCAGAGTTCAACAAATGTGGAGTCAATGGGGGAGACCCATAGCACCAATCAATTCCACTCCAAAGAGTCGATGCACCTTGATGCCCTTAACAAGGAAAACCCCAAAGGCCCGACCCACTCGGAGATCAGACCGTGCAGGAAACTTTCCGAGTGGCGGAGGTCTACTGGGCACATACTTTCACAGTGGCACCCCGAGACTACATCCTCCTAGTGAATTTGCCTTGGTTCGTCCAACATAATGCATATAAGGAGGTCTTATATACATAGCTCGCGTAAAAGGAGCAACATATACATAGCTCGCGTAAATAAAGTTTACGCCTTAAAATAACTTTCCCATGTCTTTAGACAATTAAAAACAAAACACTACAAGCATTTAACTAGATCAACGGGTATAAAAATAACTTCATAACTTACGAGATTTTAAGTTAGAAAACTCACCTTTTGCCCTTGCTATGAAGCTCGCGAATTATGATTTTATAACCTACGATGGTATTGATAAACCGATCAGACATCACTATGAGACTTTATAAATTTTATAGACATACAACTAATCCTCCTAATAAGCTACTGGACTACCAAAGTCCGACTCTCTTTCTTTCTTGGACCACCTCTGATCTCAGGTACTAACTTCGACCAAACTCCCCCTGTTCCCTACCCCGACCGGGGTCTCTTCAATGACCGGACCCCTTTGTCGACCGGGGTCTCACACCGACCGACCCCTTCATTGACCGGTGCCTCACACGCCGACCGGGGCCCTTCACGGCGACCGGGTCTCCACACCGACCGAGGTCCCCTTCACCGACCGAGTCTTCACATTAACACCGATCGGTGTCTCCTCCACCCCGGTCCCCGATACCAACCTAAGCCCGGGGTCACCCATTTCGCCTGGGGGCGATTCTGGGTTATCGAACAACCCCTCCCCACTTCGAACTCGGACCTTAAAATGCAAAACAAACAGTTATAATCTCACTAAAATAGGACTAATACTTTTCCTTAATCCGCCAAAATATTAGGCAACAAAGAATAAGGTTTAAGGAGAAACTAAGGTTCTCAATCGTCCCAATCCCAAACTCGAAAACAGACCCAAGTCTAAATTAAGCATTCAGTAATCAAACCAAGAAGAATATGAGATTAAAACCTTACCTTGGAATTAATCTGACACTTTCCAAAACTCTTTGATCCTTTCTCTTCTTCAATCGGCCTAGCCTTTCTCCTCCTCCTCTCGATCTCTTCAAGCCGCCACTAGAGTGAATGAGACAATCCCTAGGGTAAAACCTCTTTTCATACCCTATTTACACTTAGCCCCCCCTTGACTTTGGTTTTAGGCCACTCCTCACCCCCAACTCTAGATTCAATAAATTTACCTGGTTATTACAATATTCCCCCTCAAAAGAATTCTGTCCCCGGAATTCCATTGTTGAACAGATGGGGATATTGAGATCTCACGTCTGCCTCCACTTCCCACGTTGACTCTTGTCCTTTGTGGAACTTCCACTGCACTCTTACCAACCTAATATCTTTATTTCTCAGCTTCTTTACTTTAAAATCTAGAATTGCCACCGGTTCTTCGATGTATGACAGTTTTTCATTCACTTGAATATCCTCCAACGGTACTACTACATCGGTCTCCGCCAAACATTTCTTCAGGTTTGACACGTGAAATGTGGGATGTACTCCTCGTAACTCCCCAGATAAATCAAGCTTGTATGCCACTTCTCCAACACGTTCTAAAATAACAAACGGTCCGACAAACCTCGGGCGTAACTTACCTTTCTTTCCGAAACGGACTACTCCCTTCCAAGGCGAGACTTTTAACATGACTCTGACTCCTACCTGAAACTCGATAGGCTTTCTTCATTTGTTCATGTACATCCGTTGCCGGTCCTGAGCCGTTTTTAACCTTTCTCGAATGCGGTTCACCTTATCTGCAGTCACTTATACTATCTCTGGACCTGTCAATGCTTGAGAGCATGGTGGGAGTTGGTGGTAATGTTTACTGGATATATTTGGTGAGAACGTCGAGGTGGATTTTAAGTACAAATCGATTATCAAGGAGACCTTGATACGTCGTAGTTAGAGGTATCTAAACGAAATGTTTGATATGGGGTATTTTTGGTGGAAATAATTGAATAAGGTCGTAGGTTACTCTTGGGGTAATACGAGCAATCTAAGGTTGGGAGGCAACCGAGATTTAATGATTGAGAAAATGATTAATCAGGGACTCAATGTTCATCCTGACATCGACAAAATATATTGAACGTTAAGATTCAGTTTGTAATGGCACGGTATGAGAAACGCAGCGACAACCTAAACCGGGATGCAATCGGGCCGTATATGAGGTGAAGTCTCATGAAGGTATTCATTTTGGATAATAAATCAATCAATATTTCCAAGTGTGATATTGGGTGCTTGGTGGTTCTAGATTTCAAGGACGAAATCTCTTTTAAGGTTGGGAGGATTGTAACAGCCCGATTTTCGAAAGATATCGATCCAAGTTAATACAAAAACCGAGATATTAAGGAAAAATAAGATTTTTGATTTTGGACTCGAATCCTTGATTTTATAGTCTAGATGGATGAATGATTCAATTACGAGTCCAACGGTTATTTCCGGAGCAAAAACGGAGCTATAACGAAGAAGTTATGGCCAAAACAGTATCGAGAAGAAAACCAGGGAAGCGGGCGACTTATGCCGCGACTTAAGGTCGCGGCACAAGTCGCGAAATCCACTGGATCGAGCTTTAATCGCAATTTTCAGCCCCAAACTTCATTTCTTCATATCTCTCTCATCCTAGCTCCGATTTGGGTGATTCAAAGTGCTACGGTTTCGTTTTTGAGAGCTTTTCAAGGATCTAGCAAGAGATTGGAAGTCTATTGAAGTATACTAGAGAATTTTATGGTGGTAAGCTTCTCATCTCTCCCTATTCATCTTCTTCCCCAAAATATTCTAGGGTTTCATCCACCCCTTGTTCTCCCTTTCATAGATTGAAGGTTTGTGATCATTTTGGTGAACTAGAAGTGTTTTGGTTGGTGAATTCAAGCTTGGGTTAAGGTAATCTTCTATTTTCTTCGGTTATGGAAGTTAGGGTTTCGGTATTAGTTGAGTTATCCATGTATATGGTTTGGGAAATGATTGTTTATGGTAGAATATGTATATTTATGGTTGGAACCTTGTGGATCTAGGTTTTGGAAGATTTGATTTGAAGATTCAAGATCTTCAAGGAAAGTTCTAAGTGGGTAAAATTTAGATTTAGTCTAAATCTAGCAAGGTGAGTTTACTAAACTTTTGTTAAAACTGGATACACATCATATTTGCTTATTTGTTGTTATTATCACATAATTGCTCAAAATGTTCATCCTTATGGGTTCAAGTATTTGATGGTATTTTCATGAGATTATGTGAGAAATATGCTTTATAAGTATCATCCCATGAATTATTCTATTTTGTGTAATTATTTGGGATTTCTTTATGAAAATAGTTGGAAGATGTATATATATGGGTGATTTGCCATGATTATTGTTATATGTATCATTATTTGGGATTTGTCTCATAGATACAAAATGTGGGTACCTTGATATGTTAAATGTATACATATATGGGCATTATGATGATTCTAGTTGGGACACCATTTTGGTGATATGTTTATATGCATTATGAGCATGATTTACGTTGGGTCTTTTGTTAGACAACATGAGGATAAGGTGGTAATATTATACCCGTAGTTGGTATTGAATTATGTGGATTGAAATATATCTAAAGGACCCCTTATAAATGTTATGTGGACGAACCAAGTCAGTACACTAGGAGGATATAGTCTTGGGCGCCACTGTGATGGTATGCGCCTAGACCTCCGCCACTCGGGGAATTTTATGAGCGATAGTCTTCGGGTGGACCGGGCCTTTGGGGTGTTCCTTGTTAAGGGCATCAAGGTATATCGACTCTTGGGTGGGACTTGATTGGTGCTATGGGTCTCCACTATTGACTCCACATTTGTTGAACTATGGTTAATTGCTGATAAGTAATGTGACTGTTCATGCATGCTTATTATTGTTCAACTCACTAGGCTTTTTGGCCTAACACTTGCTTGGTGTCGATGTGTATCTCAGGTTTTAGCGGCATCGGTCCTAAGCTGGCGTAGTGCTTCGGTGAGAGATTTGGGAATATCGCTTTTGGACTTACTATTGGTAGAGAATCCTTTGGGTCTATAAATGACACCCTTGATTGTAATCTCTTTTCTGGTTATAGAAATTAGATTAGTTGGTTGTTATTTATTATCCGTTTAATTACGATTGTATTTAAATAGGTTTGTGTATTTTTCCCGTTTTTGGGAGGCTCTTGCTTTGGCAATTTTAAATACCGCATGTCCGTTTTTCGGATTTTTGTTATCCCTATTTTTAGGGTGTTACAACAACGACGTCCTACATTTACGACCGTACAACGCCTCGAACGGTGCTGCCTGAATGCTCGCTTGGTAGCTGTTATTATAAGAGAACTCTATCAACAGTAGGTGAACTTCCCACGAACCCTTGAAATCAATCACACATGCTCGGAGCATGTCCTCCAGCGTTTGTATGGTCCTTTCACTTTGACCGTCAGTTTGTGGGTGATAAGTTGTACTCAACTTCAGTTGTGATCCCAACTATCTTTGAAGGCTTCTCCAAAAGGATGACGTGAAACGAGCATCTCTATCAGACACAATAGCCGAAGGTACTCCATGTCTGGTCACTATCTCATCTATATATAGTCGAGCCAATTTCTCTAATGGATACGTCTCCTTGATCGGCAAGAAGTGAGCTGACTTTGTGAGTCGGTACACTATCACCCAAATGGCATCGTGCCCCTTAGGAGATCACGACAACCCGGTAACGAAATCCATCGTAATCTCGTCCCACTTCCAGACTGGAATTTCCAACTGTTGAAGCTCTCCGTAAGACCTCTGGTGCTCTGCTTTAACCTTCAAACACGTCAGGCATCGCTCGACGAAGTGAGCAATATCCTTCTTTAAACCCGACCACCAATAGTCTTGCTTCAGGTCTCGATACATCTTGTTGGTTCCCGGGTGCATGGAGTAACGTGACTTATGCGCTTCTTCCAACACTCTCTTCCGTAGTTCTCCACTTTTGGAATCCACACTCTATTCTTGAAGCACTTCACCCCGCGACTGTCGTTGGTTAGCGAATTAATAATTCCAACTATTCTCCCACTCTTCTAGTTTTCCTCTAATGTTGCTTCCTCTTGGTACTTCTTGACTTCTTCCAAGAAATTGGAAACGACTTCGACTCGATAAGCCACCACTTTTGTTGCTTCCCCATGCTCTTTTCGACTTAGCGCATCCGCCACCACATTGGCCTTACCCGGATGGTACAGGATCTCGCAGTCGTAATCGCTCAACAACTCCATCCACCTACGCTGCCTCATATTAAGCTCTTTCTGATTGAATAGATGTTGAAGGCTCTTGTGATCTGTATAAATCTGACATTTAATACCGTACAGGTAATGTCTCAAAATCTTCAAAGCGAAAACTACACCTGCTAATTCCAAATCATGCGTTGGATAGTTCTTCTCGTGCTCTTTCAACTGACGAGATGCATACACAATCACCTTGCCTTCCTGCATTAACACACACCCAAACCCAATTTTGAAGCATCGTTGTAGATTACGAATCCATCCGTTCCGCTAGGTAGGGACAAGATAGGCGCACTACTCAAGCTCTCCTTCAATTTACTGAACGCTTCCTCCTGAGCCTCCGTCCACACAAATTTGACATTCTTCCTGGTTAGCGTCGTTAGTGGCGTGGCTATCCTCGAGAAGTCCTGGATGAACTTTCGATAATAACCCACCAATCCTAGAAAACTCCTTACTTCTGATGGTGTTTTCGGTGCTTCCCACCCTCTAATGGCCTCAATCTTAGCCGGGTCGACCTTAATCCCATCTTCCGACACCACGTGTCCTAGAAACTGTACCTCTATCAACCAAAATTCACATTTTGAGAACTTGGCGTACAACTTCTCACGCTTAAGCAATTCTAATATTGCTCTCAAATGCGTCTCATGATCTTCCTTAGATCGTGAGTAAATCAGTATGTCATCTATAAAGACTATGACACACTTGTCCAAGAGTGGGCTACACACTCTATTCATCAGATCCATGAAAGTTGTTGGTGCATTGGTCAGCTCAAAGGGCATGACTAAAAACTCGTAATGCTCGTACCTCGTACGAAAGGCAGTCTTAGGCACATCCTCCTCCCTCACCTTCAATTGATGATACCCCGATCGCAAGTCTATCTTCGAAAAGTAGCTCGCCCCTTGTAGCTGATCAAAGAGATCGTCTATTCTGGGAAGCGGGTACTTATTCTTGACAGTCACTTTGTTGAGCTCTGGTAGTCTATGCACATTCTCATAGATCCATCATTCTTCTTGACAAACAACACTGGAGCTCCCCACGGTGAAGTACTAGGGCGAATAAATCCCTTGTCGAGCAACTCCTACAGTTGAGTCATCATCTCCTTCATTTCGGTCGGTGCCAAATGATAGGGCGCTCTGGCGATTGGTGTCGCTCCGGGTACTAGGTCAATTCGGAATTCCACTTGCCGGTCAGTAGGCAGAGCGGTTAAGTCTTCCGGAAACACTTCTGGATATTCACTTACCACTGGGACCGACTCTAACCCCTTCTTCTCCTTCTTAGCATCTACCACATATGCTAAGAACCCCACACACCCTTTCACTAAGCACCGCTTAGCCTTGATCATTGAGATCAAGCACGACTTCCTATCCCTCCGATCCCCATACACTACTACCTCTTTCTTACCCAACAACGCTATTTGAATTAATTATTATTGCATACTATATGAGCATCATTAGACGCCATCCAATCCATTCCCACAATGACATCAAATTCTCCCATACCCATCGGATATAGTCGAAGTGGGAATGACTGCCCATCGATGACGATACTACACCCTTCGTATACCTCCCTCACCCAGACTCAACTATCATCAACTACCTCTACCTCAAACCCAATACTAAGCTCCCTGGGTTTCACACACAGATTACGAACAAAATTCGGTGACACAAACGAACGATTTGCGCCCGAATCAAACAGTACCTTTGCAAAAGTCGAGTCTATAAGGAAGGTACCTATCACCACATCCAGTATTTCTACCGCCTTCTCTGCTGTCATGTTAAACGCCCTCGCTCTATCTCGAGCGGGTTCCACCTTCCGCTCTACTCCTTTTCCTCCGACAATCCCAACCATTCCCTTTTTCAACTATAGACACTCTGATTTAATATAATCCACAACACCACACTGGTAGCAGGTCCTAGCTTCTTGACAGTCTCGTGCCATATGCCCCGTTTTCCCGCACTTAAAACAACTTTCCCGATCTGCCAAACATTCCCCTTTGTGCATCCTGTTACATTTACCGCACGGTTTGTTCTCGACTCTTGGCATAACCCGCTGATCAGATCTGGTGCTTTTGAACTTCTTTGAATCACGTGTCGGTCCTTCCCACTTTCTTTTCTCACCGCCCCTCTCAGTCATTTGACGCGGCTTGTCCTTCTCAGTCATTTCGGCTGTGTTAACGGCCGCCTGAAAAGTAGTAGGCTCTCGTGTTGCCGCCAACTCTCTATTACTGTTTCTCAGCCCAAACAAATACCGGTCCACCCGACGTTCCTCATTTGGCACATACACTTCAGCGAAATGTGCCTTCTCAAGAAATTTGGTTGTATACTCTCTCACAGTCATATCTCCTTGCTCTAAATTCAGAAATTCTTCCTCCAACTTCTTCACAGCTGCTAAAGGGAAAAATTGCTTCTTGAATTTAGCTACGAAAGTTTCCCAATCCATACCTCTAGCTGCTTTCAAGCCCTTGCCCCCTGTCTCTGCTTCCCACCAGAACACAACATCATCCCTCATCATAGATAGCGCAAACACTACCTTATCTTCTTCCGCACACTTGCAGGTGTCAAAAGCCAGTTCCATGTTCCCAATCCACTTGATAACCACTACTGGATCACACTCCCCTTTGAAGGTAGGAGGGTTACAAGTGGTGAACGCCTTGTAACTGCATCCTTTTCCAGTATCTGCTTTAACTTCCATACCAGGCGTTGATTGCGAGTGACTACCCACCACTGTTATTGGCGAGTTAGCCATTTCAGTCGTCTCTCTCTCCTCACTCTTTCCTTGACTGGTTGATGCCTCCTTATCTTGATGAGTCATAAGTGCTTGCAGCGTCTCATGTAACTTTCCCATCTCAGCAGCAAAAGTCTCTTGCGTCACAAAATCCTGAGCCCGACCTCCCCCTCGGTTCTTAGCTGGACCCTTTCCCCTTACCGGAGCCGAACTCTCCTGACGAGAGGATTCCTGATGAGCCACTACTTCCACACTCTTAGCACGACGTGCCGCACCATTCTCTTCCCTTGAGTCCTTGCCTCTGGTTCGTCCATCTGAGTAGCCACTTTTCGAGTTACCTTTTCCTTCCCTTTAGGCCGCCCACGCCCCTTTCCTCGAGTAGCAGCTGCTCAAGGAGGAACTATTGATCCATCCTCAACGGTTTCATTCACAGGTGCCGTATTTGCTGCGGGCACCGATTTGCTCCTAGTCACTCTCTCCGACATAACTACAGATAAGACACCAACATATACACTATTAAGATAAGCCCAAAGCAATAAAGCAAGTTAAGCACGCACACGTACCTGTAAATTTATAATTACACTGGACAGATGTAATTTTAAATTTACCTTACATGTTAGTCCTCACTACTCTATCACTCGCCCCCCCCTAAGGTCCTTCTATGATCTCAGTTGTGTCTTACTCTTCTAAGTTTAAGTCTAGGCCCGACCTGGCACCTAGATCCCTTAAACTACGACTCTGATACCAATTATAACAACCCAAAACGAAAATGATAGAGCAATCCAATATTATAAGAAATCTTGCCAAAAA
This sequence comes from Arctium minus, assembly GCA_954870635.1. NCBI lineage: Eukaryota > Viridiplantae > Streptophyta > Magnoliopsida > Asterales > Asteraceae > Arctium > Arctium minus. Next base: position 15,537,534 of record OX941083.1, read on the forward strand.
CGGCCTCAAATATAACAATTAGAATATTTAATGTAAGCTAGGTTTGCATCAAAACAACCTATTACAACTGAGATCAATAAAACTGCAATGCTAGTATGAGGTCTTCTATCCCGGATCCCGATCAAGCTTTCTCCTTACCCTTGCACGAATTTCCTATCTCACGACGACCTGAAAAGGGGTTTTAGTTTTGAAAGAGTGAGAGTTAGACCAAAGGTCTAGTGAGATCCCTCAAAACATAATACAATTACATTTATCAAATGATTTGAATAATTCAATCCATTATGCTTGAAAACATAAACTACGTATAAACTCGCTTACGGCACATACTACCGTCACCAAAAGTGACAGTGTGTCTGTCTCATACTGCCTTAGATGGGACACACCCCCCGGTATGAGTACAGGCGGGTCACACCCCCGACTTTGGCCGCTCACAACAATGTATGCATACATTTAATCATAGTTAAAAACATATATCGCATAAAAGGAACAACATATACATAGCTCGCGTAAATAAAGTTTACGCCTTAAAATAACTTTCCCATGTCTTTAAACAATTATAAACAAAACACTACAAGCATTTAACTAGATCAATGGGTATAAAAATAACTTCATAACTTACGAGATTTTAAGTTAGAAAACTCACCTTTTGTCCTTGCTATGAAGCTCGCGAATTATGATTTTATAACCTACGATGGTATTGATAAACCGATCAGACATCACTATGAGACTATAAATTTTACAGACATACAACCAATCCTCCTAATAAGCTACTGGACTACCAAACCCCGACTCTCTTTCTTTCTTGGACCACCTCTGATCTCAGGTACTAACTTCGACCGAACTCCCCCGGTCCCCTACCCCGACCGGGGTCTCTTCAATGACCGGACCCCTTTGTCGACCGGGGTCTCACACCGACCGACCCGTTCACCGACCAGTGCCTCTCACGCCGATCGGGGTCCCCTTCACCGACCGGGTCTTCACATTCACACCGACCGATGTCTCCTCCACCCCGGTCCCCGATACCAATCTAAGCCCGGGGTCACCCATTTCGCCCGGGGGCGATTCTGGGTTATCGAACAACCCCTCCCCACTTCGAACTCAGACCTTAAAATGCAAAGCAAAGAGTTCTAATCTCACTAAAATAGGACTAATACTTTTTCTTAATCCACCCAAATATTAGGCAACAAAGAATAAGGTTTAAGGAGAAACTAAGGTTCTCAATCGTCCCAATCCCAAACTCGCAAACAGACCCAAGTCTAAATTAAGCATTTAGTAATCAAACCAAGAAGAATATGAGATTAGAACCTTACCTTGGAATTAATCTGACACTTTCCAAAACTCTTTGATCCTTTCTCTTCTTCAATCGGCCTAGCCTTTCTCCTCCTCCTCTCGATCTCTTCAAGCCGCCACTAGAGTGAATGAGACAATCCCTAGGGTAAAACCTCTTTTAATACCCTATTTACACTTAGCCCCCCTTGACTTTGGTTTTAGGCCACTCCTCACCCCCAACTCTAGATTCAATAAATTTACTTGGTTATTACATGTCGCCCCGATGGAAACGGGTCTCCCCCGTAATATCAAAAGTGATCTCTAGTATTGACAATTGTTCAGGTTTTGAGAACTTGGGCGCGGTGGAAACGTAATTGTAAGGAGAAGGAGTTCGGTAACTTTATTATCGTTTATATTTATATGTTGTGATAGATGCAAATTTTGGAATCTCACTAGGCTATGTCCTAACACTTGTTGTGGTTTTTATTTTTCTCACAGATCCTACTCGTGGAGGAATTTAGGATGTCAGCTTGACTACAGGGCACGTAGGAGATCTTGAAGTGCTGGTCTTTTGGGGATTTTTGTGAAGAGAGTTCATAGAGATTTCGCAACGCCCATTTTAATCTAGATTGGAATTAATCTTAGATTAAGTAGGTTGTTGTATTATTGATGTCCCGTTATTTGTTGCAAACCTTATGATGCAAACTAACCCGATTATTTAGGGTTATAGTAGTCTTGATTATTGGGATGTGATTCTTTTGGAAATTATATTTTACAGGGTGTTTGGACCTTCGTATTTTAGACGTCATATTGCCGAATTTTCGAATTTTTGTTCGTTGATTTACTTAGAGTGTTACACATAATATGAATTATTCACATACGCATACATCCCAAAAACTTTGTACATAGTTATAAAAGATAAATGCATTAATACGGTGAATCATTCACATGTGAATATAACCTAGAAACCCTATATGTAATTTGAAAAGAACCATGTCTTTTAATATAACTTGTCACTCACATGTGCGTACAACCTATAACTCCTATACATAGAAAAAAGAGTGAGTTACATTGGTGGTCCGTGTGGCTTGCTTAAATTTTGGATTTGGTCCTTCAAACAAACTATCTACATTGACCATCTTTAACTTTTCAAATTTATAACACTCATGGTTCCTAACTTAACTCCATTAGTTAACAATAATTATGGAGGATTAATTTACCTTTGTACAAACTACATGGACCAAAATGTAATTCACTCTAAAACAATTATTAAAAAAATAGATTTTTTGAATCACATCTTTTTAAAAAAAACAACTAGTAAAACTATTTTATATATTTAATCACAAATTAAATTTTTAAATGAAACTACATATTAAATAAATATTTTTATATTTATTCTAAAACTATTAAATAGATAATATAAATTTATGTTTCAAAAATCCCCATTTTTTTGTGATTCACGTCGTTTTAATTAAATTCATTCGATAAAAAAAACTTTATACAACCAAACATAAATCAAATTTCTTAAATTAAAGTAAATATCAAATAAAACAATTTATATTTATCTAAAAACTATTAAATTAATAAAACAACTTCTACGTTAAAAAAATCCAAAGTTTGGAAAAGTAGAAGAAATTAAGAGAACATATCTTTTCAGTTTGACATTAAAACATGCAAGCAAAATATTAGAATCAAGTCCAGCTAAAATGAGATTAATCATATGTGCAAATATTAATAAAACTTTTGTTGTCTAAATATAAAAAGTTGCGTCATATCAACATCATATCGGTGGAAGTGCTCGCATGGTATTTTAAAGTTAATATATCACAACTTTTTATATTTTTGGATAACAAACGTTTTCTTTATAGTTGCTCATATAATTAAAAATCATTCTTGTAGGATTGCGATAGTTCTTCTTACTTGTTTGAATAATCGTTGTTTTTTTAATTTTAATTTATAGTTTGTGTTTTTATTTGTTATTACTTTAATTATTTGTAGTTTGAATATATAAATAATCCACGTTAACCGTACTTGATTTGTAGTATTTTAACTATAAATAATGTCCAACCGAAAAAATATGTGAACTTTTCTTGATTTTCTTTATCTTTCTAAACTTGGTCTTTCCTAATGCAAAAGTCAATTTGGTAATTTAATAGTATTTAAATAAATATAGAGATTTTTATTTGTTATGTACTTTAACTTAAGAAATTTGATTTATATAAAATAATTTTTTAACAAAATAATTTATTTAAATTTGAAATTTTCTAACACAAATTATTTTGTCAATTTAAAAGTTTTAGAATAATTATAACGATTTTTATTTAATACATAGTTTAATTTAAGAAATTTAATTTGTATAAAACACTTTTAATAATTTTTAAATAAGTCGTGAATAAGTGAAATGTAATAAATTTAGAGTGAGCTACATTAATTTAGAGTGAGCTACATTTTGGTCCATGTAGTTTGTGTAAAGGCTGATTAATCCTTCATAATGATTGTTAATTGATGGGGTTAAGTTTAGAACCATGAGTGTTATAAAATTGAAAAGTTCTGGACTATCAATATAGATAGTTTGTTTTAGGGATCAAATCCAAAATTTAAGCAAACCATATGTACCACCAATGTAATTTACTCTAGAAAAAATAATTGTTTATATATGATGAATCATTCACATGTGCATAACGCATAAACTCCTCAAGGCAACAACATAGCATAAATTTTTTAAGTTACTTATAAATTTTTCTTCTGTTCAATTTGAGATTTAGTATTGAGATATCTTAACCATCACTCTTATATTAATATTTTTTTTTAAATATATAGGGTTAATTTGTTTATATTTTTGTTAATATTTATATTTATGGTTGATTTATTTACATTTATGTTAATTTGTATATTTGGCGCTAACTCTTTTGTTACACCCTTAAATCTGGAAATAACAACCAATTTAAATTTTTCTAAATATATCGATAACTGAATCAACTACAACAACAATTCAAGATTTAACTTCAATAAACACAATTCAATCCCTATACACGATTTATAATAGGTACGGATGTCACTAAAACCAATAACAATCGTTATCTCCAATTGCGGAAGACTTCATCAAACTACTTACCCTCGTGTAAATCTAGAGCTCATCTCCTCAAAGCACTGCTAGCACCAAACCCCAACTGGAACCTGATGCACATACCGACAAATAAAAAGGTTAGGCTTAACGTCTAGTGAGCTCAAGAGTTTTCATTATATATACATAAAACATTAATCTTTAAAACATTATTTAAAATGTTATTTCCAAAATGGAATACGTTCAATCTAAAAGAAACCAAAATTAAATATGAGAATAATCTCTTTTCAACATTCACCTTCTTCCTGATTTAAAATTACAAAGCAAAACGCCTATTCGAATATAAATCCAAAACCCAAAACTCACGTAAAACATAGCCGACATTTTAATAATCAAATACTGAAAACATAGATAAATTCCAACTTCCAAAACATCCCAAAAACATGGATAAGATCCAATATTCAAAACCTTAGACATGGATAACCACCTATACTCAATACGTCACCAAAACATAGATTATAAAACTCAATACCCAAATCAACACTTTTTGGTGACGGGAGAGACCCGATTACATTGTACATGACAGAACACCGAAGTGGGTCACATAGCTATGTAGAAAACCAAAACGTATAGATTATACGCATAAAACCTACCGAGCTCAACTACTCAAAGTCTATTGCTCGAAAACATTAAGTCAACTACTCCAGGTCTATCCTTGAGAGCTCCAAAACAGGGGAACTCAGTTCCAAAACAGTGGAACTTATGCACATACTGGAATTACACCTTACTGCCCATGGGACGCTGCCCGATCGTATAGGCCCACACCTTACTTACCATGGAACCCGATGCCTATTCCGTGCCAAAGTGTGAACTTGTCTGAAACGGGATAAAAGAACACCGTGCCTATGGATTCATTGCACTAAATAAACATTACATGACTCAAAACGAATGAACTAACGTATTCAAAACATGTAACTCTCCAAAAATACGTAGTAATTGCAAATCATAACCAAACGCTCTACATTGAGCTATTAAGATCGGACAAGTATCCTCAAAACCCAACAAAATCCAAACCGAGCCATAAGTTCAACAAATACAAAGACTCAACATTGAAAATCATAAAATGAAACCAAACGTAAACAATCCGCCTTTATGCAAACCCATACTCCAAATTATATAAATAACTCCAACGTAGTTTGGCTTGGGACAAATCATTTTCCAAGCGAGTTTCCATCATTTATTCCTTCAAAAACGTCACATGACACAAAATCAAACACTTATCTAAGATACACAATAAAATGTATTTATACCCAACCTCTACTTCATGAAATAAATCCTTAAAATACCAATGTGTATGATTTATTAGTCAAAATGCTCGAAATCCCAAACATGGGTGTTTTTAAAATACCAGCTAATCCCAAGAAACTCCGTACCTCGGACGGGGTCCTTGGTGGTTCCCACCTCTTTATAGCATCCACCTTGGTCGGATCTACCTTTATTCCTTCTTGGGTCACCACGTGGCCTAGGAATTGAACTTCACGCAGCCAGAACTCACACTTAGAAAACTTTGCATACAGTTTCTCCCGCTTTAGCAAACTCAAGACCGCCTGAAGGTGTTGCTCATGCTCCTTTTCAGTTCGAGAATAGATCAGAATATCGTCAATAAAAACAATGACGAACTTATCTAAGTAGGGTTTGCATACCCTATTCATCAGATCCATAAATGCTGCAGGTGCATTTGTCATTCCAAATGGCATTACCAGGAATTCGTAATTCCCATACCTAGTCCTGAAAGCAGTCTTAGGTATATCCTCCTCTCGAACCTTCAACTGGTGGTAACCCGATCGTAGATCGATCTTCGAGAAATAACAGGCACCCTGGAGTTGGTCGAAGAGATCATCAATCCTTGGAAGAGGATACCTATTCTTTATCGTTACTTTGTTAAGTTCACGATAGTCGATGCACATTCGCATCGTACCATCCTTTTTCTTAACAAATAACACTGGCGCTCCCCAAGGAGAGGTGCTAGGGCGTATAAAACCCTTGTCTAACAACTCTTGTAGTTGAGACATCAACTCTTTCATTTCTGACGGTGCAAGACGGTAGGGTGCTCGAGCGATGGGTGCGGCTCCAGGTACGAGATCAATCTGAAACTCTACCTGTCTCTCAGGTGGTAGACTTGTCAGATCGTCCGGGAAGACTTCAGAAAACTCTCTTACAATAGCAATGTCTTCCATACTCTTTTTCTCTTTCTTAGCATCTATCACATATGCTAAATAACTCTGACACCCCTTTCTCATACATCGTCTTGCTTTCGCCATGGATATCATGCTGGATTTCCTATTTCTTCTATCTCCGTAAATGACTATGATTCCACTATCAGGTAATTCAATTTGAATTATCTTTTTGTTGCACATAATTCTGGCCTGGTTTTCAGCTAACCAATCCATGCCAATTATTATATCAAATTCCCCAAGAGTCATAGGGAGTAGTCTCAATGGAATCGAACGACCATCTATCTGAATATCGCAATCATCATACTCCTCTCTAATAGTCACCCGATTATCATCGGCAGTTTCTACTTCTAAAGCCGAGTTTAAAGGCTTGGGCACTCTATGCAAGTAATCACAGAATGCAGTAGATACAAAAGAGCGATTTGCTCCAGAATCAAACAGTACTCTAGCATGCACAGAATTGACCAGAAAGGTACCTGTCACCACGTCTGGTGTCTCTTCGGCCTCTGTTGCCGTCATCTGGAAGACTCTCCCCTTTGACTTTGATACCTCAGGTCGTTTTTCCTCCCATTTACCATTCCGACTTCCACCCTGACTAGAGGCATGCTCATTCTTTTGCTGAGGACAGTTTGCTTGTATATGGTTAGGTGACTTACAGATGAAACATAATCGTTCCCTCCTCTCAACTTTGCAATCCTGAGACTGGTGTCCTGGCCTCCCACATCGGTAACACACCCTTGGTTTGATCAGACATTCTCCCTTGTGCACACGGTTGCATCTAGAACATGGTTTGACTGTTTGTCCTTGCCATGTCTTTCTTTCCGGACCCGAGAACTTTGACTTTTTGGTTTCATTGCTTGGACCTTCCCATTTCCTTTTTATATTGCCTCGCTCAGCCTCTTGACGATTCTTTTCTTTTTCTCTTGCCTCTGCCGCGTTTACTGCAGCTTGGAATGTGGTTGGCTCCATAGCAAGAACAAATTCTCGGATAGATGCTTTTAATCCTCCGATATACCGCTCTGCTCGTCTTTCCTCCGTCGAAACATAATACTCGGCAAACCTGGCCTTTTCGGTAAAACTTGTTGTATACTCCCTCACAGTCATTGTCCCCTGCTCCAGCCTTAAAAACTCCTCTTCCAGTTGTTTTACTGCAATTCGCGGACAGAATTTATCGTTAAACAGTACTTTAAACTCTTCCCATGTCATTCTTGCCACTTCCTCGTCGCCTTTTAAGTTGCAGACTACTTCCCACCAAGAAAGGGCTTCTGATTTAAGCATCGCCGTCCCATATGTCACCTTATCTTCTTCTGCACATTTGCTGATTCTGAATACGACTTCTGTCTCTCTTATCCACCTCATTGACATCACTGGGTCGCAATCACCTTTAAAAGGTTGGGGCTTACAAGCCATAAAGTTCTTAAAGCTACAACCCTTTTGTCCTGTACTCATGCTGATAGGACTCGGTGCTCTTGACCGCACATTCTGGTCTTCCCTGTTTCTTGAAGTGTTATTATCCTCCCTTCTGCTGCTTATCACCCTATCCTCTTGATTTTTCAATTCCGCCTCCCGCACCTGTGCTATAACCATGGGCAAGGCTGCTTGCAAAGCTTTTGTTACCTCCTGAGCAATGATGTCTATAGGGGTTTCTGTGGTTGCTTGGGCACGCCCTCGTCCCCTACCTCGACCTCTACCTCTTCCAGATGCAGAACTTGCTTGCACAGAGGGCTCAGGTTCATTGGGTGTTGCTTGACTTCTACCTCGTCCTCTTCCTCTTCCTCTTCCACGACCTCGTCCTCGCGTGCTAGCGGTCCTTGCAGCCGCGACAGATATTGGTCGGGTTTCGTGTACATTTGGGGTAACTCCTATTGGTGGCGGTTCTACCGCATCAGGTGTAACTGATGCCGTCCTTCCTGATCGACGTGACATATTTGATGTGCGCGATGAAAACTTACATTTATAAGCATAACTTAATCCATACGTAACCTAATTATCTCGTAAGTTCAACATTTGCATAATAAGATTAATCACCAAAATATTATTAAACACCAAAATATTATTATTTCAAAAGACGATTCAGAACATGAGTGTTTTGCATAAAGCGCCAAACCGACTAATACATACTCCAAAATAAAACTCAAAATAAACCCAGTTCAAAACCACTAAACATTCAAAACATTTTATTAAGATAAAAGCACTTAAGATAAACTATCTCTCTTCTCACTCCTTCTCTCATGGCATGTTCGTAGGGTAGTAGGTCATCTTCACGAATTCTTCATAGGTGTTATCTGGACGGTATTTCCAGATAAATCCCAAGCTTGGACCTTGACGGAATTGATGCGCCCAGTCGGAAAAATACCCTTTGATCAACCCTACATACTCCGAGGCCGCTCCCCGATAGTAGCGAGCTCGATCTCCCAATCGCATCTTCCAAGTACGGGCAACAATCCTTCTCTCCCACTCTAATGCCACACACTTCCATGCCATGTCGTGGTTGCTTTCCCACAGCTCCTCATTTTCCTTCAATACCTGGTTCAACTCGATTCCTAACTTAACATGCTCCCCTTGCAAGTTGCTCAGCCACCCTCCTACTTGGTCTTTCTCAGCTTGAACCTTAGACAATTCATTTCTTAGTTCAGTATTCTCTTCACTCAGGTTTGTAACATCCTCTTCCAAATCCTCACGGGTCGGCGTACGTGGGGTGTATTCCACGTAAGGTTCCTCCGTTGGATCATAGGAAGAATCATCGACCGGGTTGGGTTGAGATGACTCGACCCTCGGAACACTCGCACTACCCCTGGAACTGCTCCTCGCACCTATAGGGCGTCGGCTAGAGCGGCTGGAACTCGCACGGTCGTGTTGCCCGACTCCACCTCTTGGACCTAGGCCAGCAGCTACCGCACGACTTCCGCCCCTGCCCCTTCCGCGACCAATGCGCCTAGTCGTCTTTGTGTAAACCATTTTTCCTACAAAATCACAATGATAAACCTATCACTTTTAGGCACGATATCAAAACTTAAACGCTGACTAACACATTTCCCTTATTTTTAATATTTACACTTCCTCTCAGTTTAAGCTTAGGCTAAAATTAATAACCTATTTCTCTTAAACTAAGGCTCTGATACCACTTGTAACGTCCCAATTTTTTTTTTTTTTAATAGAACATCCATATATATAAATAAAGCCACAATATCTAAATAGTTAAACACAACGGAATATTTCAAGATTATAAAACTTAACGAAAAAGTGTCTAAAACATAATCTCTTAAAATCTCGAACGACACCCATCGTCATGCCTTTATTCCAACGCTGATCCGACTCTAGACTTTCTCCTTCCCTTTTCTACTAGTCCCGATTGAGTGTCGACCTGGTTGCAATATTATTTTGAAAAGGAGTTGAGTGAGCCTAGGGCCCAGTGATTACACGGTTTTTATGCATGAATATATAAATAACGAATTTCATAAAGCATCATAGTTTATCATGCATACGGCAAAATAACTTAACTCACAAAGTTAACGGCATATTGGGAGGTATTTTATTCACACAGCTTTACCTGGCGAACTCACACAGCATGTTCGCACTTACGGCTTACACGAGCTCACACAGCATGCTCGCCTTACGGACTTATACCGCAATATTCCCCCATTGCCACACAAATCAAAAAGACATATCATGAAAACATTTCACGTTTAACGCATAAACGACATTTAAAAGGATCAACAAACTTTTTAATAAAACATGCAACCATTTATAAAAAAATAACGTATAACTCACAGTATTAATCGTTGTCCAATTCGTTCCTTGAAGTTTCTCACGCCTTACCTACAATTTACGTTCACGTTTAACTCTAAAGTACAATATCCAAACTAAACACTTCAAGTTAACCACTTTCGTTTCTAGACTACTATTTTCCTAACGTTTCTAGAAGTCCTCACGTCCATTTTGGTTTGTGACTCCATAAATGTATATATATATATATATACACACATATATATGTATATATATATATGCACACTTTCATGAAACACCCATGTGGACTTATACCCAACGAGATGACATATAAATGAAGCTTCCATTTTCCAATTATCATTTCCAATCATGCTCTCTCTCTCTATATATATATATATATATATATACATATGTATATATATATGTTACATGTGTAATATGTGTTTGCATTGGTCCAAAGATAAAACACATTTTCAACCACTTACTGGATTATCCCATGCAATCACATTCACACACATATATCCATACACATACACACATATATATATATATATATATACATGTTCTTATCTTGTACAAAGCATTCATCGAAGCCTCTTTTTTTCCAGTTTCTCTTCTCTTCTTTTTTCTGTCCTAGCAGCCTTCGACTTACCCCATCACTCAATTGAGAAACCAATTTTTTTTTTTTAAACAACTTAACGAAACAGAATGTTCGTTGAGTGTCCCGAGGCTCGAACGAGAGCTTTGTACCGAAAACATATAACGGCAATATCGATAATACCGGTTGGAACGTCAACCATGACCGGTGGTACCGATCACCTTACCGAGACACCAACCATCTCGTCGAGGGTTTGAAACTACTATACGTAATTAACTATGACAGATTGAGGAAAGAAAACACTACCGGTAAGTACCGAGACTGTTGCGATTAACCGAACCGTCACCGTCTTCCCCTTCCCTTATACGAGTTCCTTCTCTCGAATGTATTTTTTTTTTTTGCACATAGGATTGCAGGTCTAACCCCCTATTTATACATAATTGGGTTCGTCGGTTTCGGCTATGTGAATAGCCAAGGTCTTTAGCACTAAATGTCCATGGCCGTTCAAGGCCTTTCACTTGCAACATAAATCACATTTCAATATATATATATATATATATATATTTTAAAACTAGAGTTATTACAAGTGAGCTCAAGAGTTTTCATTATATATACATAAAACATTAATCTTTAAAACATTATTTAAAATGTTATTTCTAAAATGGAATACGTTCAATCTAAAAGAAACCAAAATTAAATATGAGAATAATCTCTTTTCAACATTCACCTTCTTCCTGATTTAAAATTACAAAGCAAAACGCCTATTCGAATATAAATCCAAAACCCAAAACTCACTTAAAACATAGCCGACATTTTAATAATCAAATACTGAAAACATAGATAAATTCCAACTTCCAAAACATCCCAAAAGCATGGATAAGATCCAATATTCAAAACCTTAGACATGGATAACCACCTATACTCAATACGTCACCAAAACATAGATTATAAAACTCAATACCCAAATCAACACTTTTTGGTGACGGGAGAGACCCGATTACATTGTACATGACAGAACACCGAAGTGGGTCACATAGCTATGTAGAAAACCAAAACGTATAGATTATACGCATAAAACCTACCGAGCTCAACTACTCTAAGTCTATTGCTCGAAAACATTAAGTCAACTACTCCAGGTCTATCCTTGAGAGCTCCAAAACAGGGGAACTCAGTTCCAAAACAGTGGAACTTATGCACACACTGGAATTACACCTTACTGCCCATGGGACGCTGCCCGATCGTATAGGCCCACACCTTACTTACCATGGAACCCGATGCCTATTCCGTGCCAAAGTGTGAACTTGTCTGAAACGGGATAAAAGAACACCGTGCCTATGGATTCATTGCACTAAATAAACATTACATGACTCAAAACGAATGAACTAACGTATTCAAAACATGTAACTCTCCAAAAATACGTAGTAATTGCAAATCATAACCAAACGCTCTACATTGAGCTATTAAGATCGGACAAGTATCCTCAAAACCCAACAAAATCCAAACCGAGCCATAAGTTCAACAAATACAAAGACTCAACATTGAAAATCATAAAATGAAACCAAACGTAAACAATCCGCCTTTATGCAAACCCATACTCCAAATTATATAAATAACTCCAACGTAGTTTGGCTTGGGACAAATCATTTTCCAAGCGAGTTTCCATCATTTATTCCTTCAAAAACGTCACATGACACAAAATCAAACACTTATCTAAGATACACAATAAAATGTATTTATACCCAACCTCTACTTCATGAAATAAATCCTTAAAATACCAATGTGTATGATTTATTAGTCAAAATGCTCGAAATCCCAAACATGGGTGTTTTTACAAAGTTTACAAAATCAAATACTTTAAATAATCAAGATTCGCCAAATAACTCAACAGTTAATAATTTCATGTAAAATGTATAAACACTTTAAAATAGACATTTTGGCATGTACACCGTTTTCACAAATCAGCTTGAACTCACCTTGCTAGGTTAAGTTAAATCTAGGTTCCAAATCCAACCATAAGCCTCCAACAATGTAGATTCCACCGTTTTCAAGTCATCACCAACAATAAGCTAGGGTTTCCAAATAACCCCTTTTCTTCAACTCTAGAAATGAATCAATAACAAGCAAAACCTTTAGATCTACAAAGATCCTTATACTAGAGCTTGGAATATTCAAGGAAACTTACCATTTTAAGATATTGAGACTCTCCACCCAAAGCTATCCAAACAACCCATCCACTCTTCAACCCGAGCTTCCAAATACCGAACCCTTGAGTTTCCTTTGGACAAATCCACCATAGATGCTCCAAATCTGAGATGAGAACTCTCAAAATCGCCCTAATGGAGAGGAATGTAGGATGTGGGAGTGAGAATGAGAGAAAACCATAAAAAGTTGGGTTTTAATCGATCAGACAGTCTCCCTTGGCCTTGGTCGCGACCTCAAGTCGCGGGCCAAGCCGCGCGTGTCTCTAAGCCACGGATCACAGTGAGTTATGCGGGTTTATCCGCGGCTTGAAGCCGCGGGCCAAGCCGCGTGTGTCTCCTGTTGTGACTCCTCACGCCTTGTGTTAAACCGTTCCCCGACCGTTTCTCTCGGTCGGCCGCTAACCGATCGTTGACCGTTCTTTTAAAATTTACGGGTGTTACATCTTTAGTGTTAATTTGTTTATATTTTTGTTAGTATTTATGTTTAGAGTTAATTTATTCATGTTTAGTATTTGCTTATAATTCTGTTAATATTTTTATTTAAGGTTCATTTGTTTACGACGAGAACCAACTCTTTAAGATTAATTTTTGTTTTTATGTTAATATTTATATTTAACATTAACTTGTTTATATACGAGGTTAATTTATTTATGTATTCCGGTTAAACTAATTTGATGATGATCTGAATGTTTCAGTCATTTGTGCTACAGAAAAAAATTCATTTGTCGATATCACAAACAAAGATTTAATTAATCGATCCCAAAAGATGAAGAGCATGGTGAACAATTATAGGAGAAACTTGTTTATCATTTTAATTTAAACCATACCTTTTATGATTAATTTTTATTTTATCTTCTACTATTAATTTGGTGCAACCACTTCAAAATTTCCCGAATCCGCCTATGATATCAAGCGTATCATACTCGACAATTGAACTAGCACAAAACAAAAGGCATTATCAAGCAAAAAGAAAAACATTATCTAGCATCAGGTAAAAAAAAACATTATCTATTCTTAGAGAAGGTTGTCATAACAGAAGTATTTATATTACTTCATTCCTATAAAAATATAATATAATATAATAAGCATAATGTGTTATCGGGTTTACCAAAATGGTAAAAAAAAAAAAGCCGAAAACCAACCTGTTTAATCCGAGGATGAAAACCCCTAATCTCCCCTCATTCTTGAGGCGGCTGATGGATTAGCAAGGGAGAGAAAGAAGAGAAAGCAATTAGGGTTCTTGGTGATTGAAGTGCTAGAGGAGTCGTTGAGGATTCTTCAATCGAGGTAAGTTTTCAACAATCCCCTTATTAGTTCTTGCTTTTTGATTAAAGGCAGTTTGGGAAGAGCTTGGGTCATAGCCAGTACTTTTGTTGTTATTTGAGATATTTGTTAGAACCGGTAGATTAAGGATTTTAAATTAGTTTTTGTTAATTTTTGGTTGTCTTTCATCGTGGTCTTAATCACATGGTAGTTTGGTAATAAGATAGGGTTGAAATTCTTGTAAAAATCGATTAGTGGAAGAGGTTGGAACTCTCAGCGCCGAACTGGGATTATCGCCTAGAACTGGGCCGAAGAGGAAGGTCGGGAGGAACCGTGATGCGCCAACCGGGGAGTCCGGATGATGCTAAACCCCGGAGGTACCGGGAAGCATCAACCCGGGGAGTTCGGGCGACGCTAAGCCGGGAAGGCACCGACCCCGGGAGGCCGGGAGTGCCAACTCGGGGAGAGCCGGGAAGGCACCGACCCGGGGAGAGCCGGGAGTGCCAACCGGGGCAGCCGGGAAGACACCAACCCGGCGAGACCCGAGAGACGCTAACCCGGGGAGACCGGGCGCGCCAGATTCAGGTCTAACCCTCGCTTTTCAAAATAAATGCTTATAAACTGTTTAAAATATTGTTGTTGCCGCAATTGTTTGTTATTTGAGGGAAATCACTAGATCTCCTGGTCTAACCCTCGCTTTTCAAAATTAAATCATTTTCAAGTAATCGCTTAGTTGATAGCTCTAGTAAGGAGCAAAGAGAATGCGTGAGCGTGGATTTCTAGTATAGAAGAAAGTTGTTAGCTTTAGCATGTCAAGCGTAGTTTTGTAGTAATCTCAACTGTGTAATAGGTTGTTTCCGCAAACTGTTAAGTCTGATTTTATAGTAATCATTGTATTTATAGGCTTGGTCTTATACTGTGTTTAGTGTCTCATACTGTGTTGTATCTGACCAGGGTATTTAAGTCCCTTTGGTCCTTGTTCCTTGTATCACTTTCACGCCACATCAATACAGTTTGTTACTTTGCGCTTCTATTGCTCTCTCTCTCTACTTTCTCTCTCTAGGATTTAGAGATCTTGGTTTCACAATTGGTATCAGAGCCAATCTAGATCTTGAGAGGATTGAGAGATCGTGTTTTACGTTTCTGAATTTGTAGATTAATCGAAAATTTGATTGATTTTCTTGAATTTATTCAAGAAAATCTCGTTTTCTTGATTTTTCATCAAATTCGGACGTGTTTTGATCGAATTTCGTTGAAAATTAGTTTGTTGGATTCGGTTTTAATAGAAGAAATCTTTTGATTCACATTGATTTTCAAGAAATTCAGTTTTTGGTGGTCGATTTTGAGATTTTTGAAGTTTCTGAAAAAATGGTTTTAACGTTCTGTTCATATCTGAATCTTTGAATTTGTGGTTTTTAATCGAAAAGTTTCATAGAAAAGTGTTAGAATATTGTTTTTGATCAAGTATGTGTGAGAAATTTTCATTAAATTCAGTTTTGTAATCGATTTTTGGAAGTTTTCTTGATTTTCTAACGATTTGCGCCAGATTTGAACTTTGCGCTAGTTCATATGAGTTTGCGCGAGTTCATCATTTGATTTGCACGATCTTACTAATTTTGTCTTAGTGTGTTTCAGGTTTTTATCAAGTTCTTCACGCAAAGTGCAATTTGCGTTTCTCGTGCATCACGCAAAGTATAAAGTGCGTTTCTTCTAAATCACGCAAAGTATACTTTGTGTCTTCAGCTCTTCACGCAAACATAGTTTGCGCCTTTAACCTCTTGCGCAAAGTGAAGTTCTCGTCATTCAAGTCTCACGCAAAGCTCTCTTTGCGTCATCTTCATATCACGCAAACTCAAGTTTGAGTTGGTCTTCTCACGAAAAGCGAGGTTTGCGCCTTCAGCATCTCAGGCAAAGTCTGCTTTGCGCCAGTCTTTGTTCACGCAAAGAACAGTTTGCGTCTTGCTCTTCTCACGCAAAGTCTCATCTTGCGCCACTTAAAGCTCACGCAAAGTTTAATATACGTCTTCAGTGACTCACGCAAATCCAAGTTTGCGTTTCACACGGCTCACGCAAATCCTAGTTTGCGTCTCCTTCTTCTCACGCAAAGTTGGTTTGCGTTTCCAACTGCTCGCGACTATCTCTGTTTGCGCTACTTGCCTCTCACGCAAATCTCAAGTTTGCGTCAGTTCTCAGTCCAGACTTAGAATTTTTCTGAGTTTCTGAAATATGGATTCTGCAAAGTTTGCTTTCCAAGCTCAATTTTACAAGAGTAATCTGATGATGCAATTAGGCACAGAAACTCGTCCTCCAGTTCTAGTTGACGAAAATGAATTCACTCAATGGCAAGATAGGTTCCTGAACTTTATCGAGCGTAAAGCTAATGGAGATAACATGATGAAGTCTCTAACTGAAGGACCTTTCATAAAGCCTAATAAAGAGACTCATGCAACAACTGAAGAGGCTTTGCGAATGAAAGTTGATCGAGAATTAAAAGCTAATCTGAGGCTAGCTTTATCAAACTCTGTCTACAACCGGGTTGATCATTGCAAGGATTATCCAAATCTGTTGTGGGCACAATTGGAAAAGATCATGCTTGGTTCATCGGTCGCAACTCAACTCCGCCATACACGTTATATGAACAATTTTAAGGAGTTTAAAGCCAAAGAATCTGAGTCTCTAAAGAGTGTTTTCGACAAATTTTGTACAGTGCTGAATGATCTGCGAAAGATAAATGTGAACAAGACAGAGCTTGAGACGAATCTAAAATTTCTCAATGCTCTTCAGCCTGAATGGAACAAATCTTGTCACAGACTGAGGAACGATGTTCGTATTTCCACTATGCAGATTCAGAAATTATATGAGATTCTGATGACTGATGAGAGCTTGTTGCTAGAGAAGAAAGCAAAGCTTGAAAAGAAGAACAAAAAGTCAGTGGACCCGGTTGCTCTCCTCACGAAACATTTGACAGAACAAGCATTGTCTGATAATGCTTACAACGGGGCTACTGATGACAATGGCGAGGCGCTCGAGAAAGCTATGATCCTTCTCTCTCAGCACTACCAGAAAAAGTTCCAACCACGGTCGGGTTCCAACACTTCTCATTTCACTTCTGGGTCCAAGAATGCGCAAGTGCCCGAGGCAAAGAAACCTACTGCATGTTACAACTGTGGCAAGTCGGGTCATTTTTCAAAGGAGTGTCGAGTGAAGAAGGTTCGAGATTCGGCATACTACAGAAAGAAATTGGAGCTAGCCGAAAAGAGAGAGAATGGAACTGCTCTACTTTCCGAAGAAGAGTTCTGGCTGGATCACTCTGATGATGAAGTTGCTAATATCGAGATCGCTCATATGTGCTTTGTTGGAGATGATCAGTCAGATGATGATTCTGATACTGATGAAGACGAGGTAATTTCTGATTTTGATTATACTTTTATTTCTTCTCAGATGGATGTTATAATTACTGCTTTACATGATTTATGCTTAAAATTATTATCTGAAAAGAATTTAAATTTTGAAAAGTCAGATTTGATTGACAAATTGAAAATTTCTTTGAAAGATGAAAAATATATTTTAGAAAATACAAAAGACATATTTCAAAAAAAATTAGATGATTTGAAAAAATCATATAAGTTTTATCTTGAGTCTTTAACCACTATGACCAATTTAAAAGACAGTCTTTCAGATAAAATAAATAAATTAGAAGAAAAGTTATATCGAAGGAACCAATTTGAGCAAACAATTTTTATGAATAAACCAAGGAGTGAGGAATCTTTAAAAGAAAAATGGGGACTTGGTTTTAAAAATCCACATTGTTTAAACAATGCGATTGAAAAATCCCCAACTTTATATAATTACGATTATCTAACTCTTGCTCAATATGCTCCTCAATTTAAAATTGATTGGATGAATGAGAAGCAAGTGTTAGAAATCAAAAATGAGAAAAGGACAAATAACAAGAAAAAGGAAATTCCTTTTGTTTATACGTTTGAAAATGCAAAATATTTTCCTGATAAATCAAGAAGAGGTAGAAAAGAAGTTAAGGAGATGTTAAAGAGACAAAGAGCTCAAAAGTTTATCTGCTGATCAAGATTCACTCAAGATTCTAATTTCTTCAACAATATTTGTCTTCTTGCTGTTCAAGCTCCGATCACCACAAATTCTTCAAGTTCATTTAAAAGAGGTGTGTCGTCTAGAGCACAAGTTGTTGAACCATTTGTTCCTTCAAGCTTATTCAAACTGGTCCAGTCTTGTCAAGATAGCAAAGTCAACTCAATCTGAAAGATGCTGAGAAGAAAAAAAAATTTAAGTCAGAAAGCTACTTCGCAAAGTAGCGTGGATGGTCCGTGCTGATTTAGAAGATTGTTTTTGAAGACCACAGCGCCAATGATTACTAAGGGGGAGATTGTTAAGTCTGATTTTATAATAATCATTGTATTTATAGGCTTGGTCTTATACTGTGTTTAGTGTCTCATATTGTGTTGTATCTGACCAGGGTATTTAAGTCCCTTTGGTCCTTGTTCCTTGCATCACTTTCACGCCACATCAATACAGTTTGTTACTTTGTGCTTCTATTGCTCTCTCTCTCTACTTTCTCTCTCTAGGATTTAGAGATCTTGGTTTCACACACTTGTCCGGCTTTAATGGCTCGATGTAGAGTCTGTTTATGAATTACATACCAATGCATTGTGTTGCATTTTAATGATACTTACATGCTTGGATGTGTGGTCACTCCTGTGTAGTTATGTAATGTTTGACTATGTTGTATTGGATCCATAGGAACGTAAGTCAGTCTTTATTTGATGGTCAATTGGGTATTACGGGGTTGGACTCCGAAACCTATGTCTTATGACCTTAACTTTTCAAGTGTACACTAGGGGGGCTAAGTCCGGTTGTGTTATTATGATGATGGGCATTTTGGACCTCTACCATTCGGGGTAATGCCATGGTTGTAGTCCTCGAATGTTTCCGGGCCTTTAGTGGTATTTATGGTAATATTCGCTAAGGGTAGCTGTCTCTTTTGGTGTAGCTTGAAGGATGTCATAGGGGCACTTGGGCTTGAGTGTCGTGAAGTGTCATACGACTAACGTTGTATGAGTGGCATACTTTCGTGTTCCTCCACTCTCAATGGATACGGGTCTCCCCCGTTGTCGGCCAATAGTATTTTGGATATCTAATTGTCCATGCTTTAATATTTGGATTTCATTCCATTTTATGGTCGTATGAGTATTGAATTTCCGTTCCATGTTTCCGATGGCATATTATATTTATATGGATTGTTCCCACTATTTAAGAGTTGGGTATTATACCCCACCCGTATTTTGGGTGTTTCGGTATTTAAAGTTTTATCCGCGTTTTTATAATTGAGAGTCTGTTTTCTATTCACGTTTGAGTGAGTTTTGGGCGGCATCATTTTATAAAGAAAGTTTTGTATTGGGACATTCGTCCTTAAAAACGTATGTTATTGGAAGATGAGCCGTTTTCATAGTTAAGGGAAATCATTTTGAAATTTTATCATTTAAATTGTATCCCTTCCTTTTAACGTAATACTTATTCATGTTGAAAACTCTTGAATTCACTAGGCATTAGCCTAATATTTTAGTTGTCAGCGTGTGCATTAGGTTCTAGTTGGAATTGGTCCTAGTAACACTATGAAGAGAGGAATACTAGTAGTGTGCTCGTGACGTGTTTAGCATTGGTGAAGTTTCTGCTTTGGTTGTGATGAGCAGCTAGCTTTGGGGATTACGTAGCACCCGACTTCGGTATAACCCTTGGTGGATTTTGGGGTTTACCTTTGTTTTGAGGTTAATTGTATAATTTTATATTTGAGGCGGAACATAAGATGGTCACCGTGCTTATTTTACATGTAACAACCCAACTCAACAACAAGTCTGATACTTAAAATATAAAAATACATCGCCAAAATAGGCCCCAAAACCAAACTATAACATACAAATATGAAATAAGGTTTGCGGAAACAACCTATTACACAACTGAGATTAATACAAAACTACGCTTGACATGCTAAAGCTAACAACTTTCTTCTATACTCGAAATTCACTCTCACGCATTCTCCTTGCTCCTTACTAGAACTATCTACTAAGCGATTACCTAAAAATGGTTTAATTATGAAAATCGAGGGTTAGACCAGGAGGTCTAGTGAGTTCCCTCAAATAACAAACAATTGCGCCAACAACAATATTTTAAACAATTTATAAGCAATTCCCCACTTAAAAACACTTAATCCTTTACTCGAAAGCTACTCACGTAATTGGCACACTAAAGTCACGCCAACTGTGACTTTGTGTCGGTCTTATGCTGCCTTAGCTGGAACACACGCTCCATGGCATAAACAAGACACCCCCCCCGACATGAGCACCGCCCTCCGACTTAGCCGTCACACATCCACTTCCACATATATGCATACAAAATATCATAACTTATACAACATATCAAAACATATAGTTCATATAAAAGGTCAACAAACAGTTTCGTAACATCTCATGCGTTTAAATTGAAACACAGGTCAACATATTTTCACTTGGAAAGACTCACCTGAAACTCCTGTGAAATCCTTTAAACTTTAGAATGAAAACCTACCATTAAAAGTAAACAGGGCGATAAGTCTCATAAACAACTCTCACTAATATCTTCCAACTACCAGACTTACCATTCCACCGGGTTCGGGCTCTGGCTTACCATCACCCTTCATCCCGACTCCCGTGTCTCACTCTCTAAATTGCACCTGATTCCCGAGTGGTGGTGTTCTGTTGTCCTGGGTTTGGCATCTCCTGCCTCCTAGTTGGACAACACCCAGACTCTGGGTCTGGCGCGCCCGGTATCCCCGGGTTAGCGTCTCCCGGATCTCCCTGAGTTGGCACCCCCGGCCTCCCCGGGTCAGTGTCTTCCCGGCTGCCCCGGTTGGCACTCCCGGCCTCCCCGGGTCGGTGCCTTCTCGGCTTAGCGTCGCCCGGACTCCCCGGATTGATGTTTCCCGATACCTCCCGGGTTCAGCGTCGCCCGGACTCCCCGGTTGGCGCATCCCGGTTCCTCTCGACCTTTCTCTTCGGCCCGGTTCTGGGCGATAATCCCAGTTCGACGCTGAGAGTTCCAACCTCTTCCACTAATCGATTTTAACAAGAATTTCAACCCTATCTTATTACCAAACTACCAAGTGATTAAGACCACAATGAAAGACAACCAAAAATTAACAATAACTTATTTAAAATCCTTAATCTACCAGTTCTAACAAGTATCTCAAATAACAACAAAGTACTGGCTATGACCCAAGTTCTTCCCAAACCGCTCTTAATCAAAAAGCAAGAACTAACAAGGGGATTGTTGAAAACTTACCTCGATTGAAGAATCCCCAACGACTCATCTAGCACTTCAATCACCAATAACCCTAATTGCTTTCTCTTCTTTCTCTCCCTTGCTAATCCATCAGCCGCCTCAAGAATGAGGGGAAATTAGGGGTTTTCACCCTTTTACATCTTTTCTAAATTTCACTTAGGTCCTTAAGTTCCCTATTATTACATTTGGCCACAACTTCTCCTAAAATTAACATTTGAGGATTACTGTTATTACAATCCTCCCCCCTTAAAATAATTATGTCCCCGGAATTCCATCTTTGAACAAACTCGGATATTTGGACCTCATATCCGTTGCCAACACCTTCCCCAATTTTGGCGGGACCATAACGTGGCTCAAACCCACTTTCCCATCGAATGCACCACCCCATTCTATAGAGACATCCTCCGCATCAAACTGCCCCTTACTCAGATTCGAGATTCAGAAGTCTTATAACTTTCAACTCATTCAACCTAGCTCCACTCAGTTGTCTGAACCATCCTGACTGAAATCATGGTCGTGTTCGATCCTTCGACACTGTCCTTCGAATAACCCTCACCCTCTTATGTTAGAACCCTTCGTATTGCATACTTTCTGATCAACTATACCACCTCTTTGTAACATCCCAAGCTAACCGTACCAGATATTGTCCGCTTTGTCCACACCTGGACTCACGGTTTCAAAACGCGTCTCATCTAATATTCCTCTTATGTCCTCGCTTTCTTAAGAGAAGGAACTTTGTAGAATCTCATGCCCGAATACAATAATCCTTTACAAAAAAAAAAAATTAGCCACTCAACTTGCCAACTTAGCACAAGGTCAACCTTGAATATCCCCTTTAAGCTCACAGTCGAGTGTTCCTTCATTGGATAACATGCGATTTTATATTACCTCCCAATACAAATTACGTCTAACACAAATAATCCTTTCTTTCCCAAATCGAATTGACTAAGACCCAGTGATGTTAACCAATTATTCAATCGCTCCCGCCACATCAACACCCCATACTTATACATAACTACTAGAAGGAAACCTCCACCATCCATCATATGAAGTATCCGCCAATCACACCGAATCAAATCCTGAAAACAAACTCACGCGGAACTTTTCCCACAACAAAATTTGGGTCTAAACCCAAGATCCTTCTTTCAAAGCGCTATATTCATTACCTTTCCCACTTCATTCTCGAAAACATAAATCATGCTCCCAAAGTATTGCTCCCTAGCATTTGCATGCTTTCAACCAACCACACAAGTTATTTTTCCACGACCTTTGAACCATAACATAACCATCTCTCCTTCTCATACTTTCACTAGTACTTCAAGTAACCACTACCGACAATAACAATCTACAAACATTGCTCCAAAATTTCGGTGTCACTTACCTAACTTTCAAATTTCAGTTTACTCTCTTATTTCAACATACCACCTCTACTACATCCGGCTAGGATGAAACATTGTCCACTCCATTTTCTGACCACCCCAAACGTGTCGATTGCATACATACATGGCTATGACTAACCAACCGATTTCACCACAATTCTCACTCGAGAATCCAACTATGCCATCCCAAAATAATGTCGGTGTTCGAAACCACCACACACCTCTGGTTTCCCCAAACTGTTGCCTTCTCAGAAAATTCCTTCATACACAAGAAACAATTTATATTCCCCAAAAACCACATCGGAAACTAACCAATCCATCACCTTCATCGTTTTTTTATCCAATATAAACTCACTCAACAACTCACGCAACCAAGAGCACATGGTTCCTCTTTTGGGTAACCACTATCTACTGCTCTGCCCCTTCCATTCTGGAAATAGCCCCACTATAACACCCACTTGTGGATCCACATATCCCAACGACATGCTTAACACCTTACACAAACTCATCTTAATCCTCCGAAAAGGGCTTCCCTTTATGCTTATCATCCTTTAACCACGATGCTATAGCACTGACTTACACGTCTAACTTGGCAAAAGATGCCACTAACTTATCCACAAAATCTCCACCCCCAACATCACACCGCATATTAGGTTCTCACGATCATTTGCATACAAAATAAATCTTGCTTTCATATTCACCTGCATACATATAATCAAGTATATTCTCCAACCTTGTCTCCTCCCAAATCTAGATGAACCACAACTCAAGATTTCCCAAAATAAACTCAAAAACATTCGTTCCTTGTCGGTTCGCTGCAATCTCCAAGAAACCATTCCAACGACCAGGCACATTCCCCTACCAGTCGATATAATCAATGCACCCACTTCGGTTGTGCAAATTACATCATCCTCTTTGCAAACCGCCAAAACCTCGCAGGGAAATACACTTTTCTAAGAAGTAATCCTCCACTATCATAATGCCCATGCAAGGTGGTCTAACATCAGGCAAGAATACATCTTCTCTGAATGACCTCCTACTTCTACACACACCAAAGTGAATTCTTAAATTCCAAACTCTTGACAATGCCTTTAACTTTACACATCTTAAACAGTCGTTGACCTCAATCATATATATATATATATATATATATATATATATTAAAAAATAAAAAAACGACCAGATAGGGCTTCCATAATATCCCCGACAGTAAGGATTTCTAACGGAACTTGTTTCTCCCAACATACATAATTAGCTTTGAACCTTACCGCCCTCACTTGAAAGAGGTTCAAGGCTTACTTGGTGTAACACTCTGAAATTTTGGGAATTTACATTCTAATTTGATGTTGAGCAAGGTAGCCAAAAACAAGATGAGAGTTTTGCCAACAGTGTTCTGTGTGGCTCTCCGCGCAAGTAGAACCACGCGAGCATCCGCGCAAGACTCTGTTCCTTCAAGACTCCAGAGCCCGGCGCGGCTCTCCGCTTGAGTAGAACCACGCCGCCATCTGCGCACGACCACTGTGTCTTATTAAAAAGAAGTGATCTGGCCTCTACCCTCATTTCTCACACAAACCCTAAATCCCTCCCCCTTCTCTCTCCCAAATCGACCCACATACTCCCCAAACAAATCCTAACCTATTTTGGAGCTTTTAATCCTAAAACCATGTAGTTCTCCTCCATCTAGCAAGTTGGGAACAAGAACCATAAAACCTTCATCTTCATCTTCCTCACCAAGTTCTTGGGGTTTCATCCAACCATCTCCATCATTTGAAGATTGGGGAGTTTGTGGTTTATTTTGGTAACCTAGAGGTTTGTTGGTGGTGGATTCAAGCTATTGGTTAAGGTAAGCTTCTAATTCTTCATCTATGGAAATTAGGGTATTTTGGGTATGGATGAGATCTTCATGTAAAATGTTGGGGAACGATTTTATACGGTTGAATATCTATGTTTATGGTTGGAATCTTGTGGATCTAGGTTTTGGAGGTTTTGACTTTGAGGATTCAAGTCTATTCAAGGAAGCTCTAAGTGGGAAAAATCTAGATTTAGCCTAAATCTAGCAAGGTGAGTTCAAGTTGCTTTGTGAAAACTATGTACATGCCAAAATGTGTATTTTGAAGTAAAAATATGTTTTACTTGGTAAATTGCAATGTGTTGAGTATTTGGATAAGTTTTCATATTTGATAAACTTGGATTGTTTTAGTCTCATAAAATGCCCATATTTGGGATTTGGATACCTTGATAAGTAATAGCATGACTTATGCATTTTTGGTGATTTTGTCTAATAAAGTCTATTTAATGATTTATGCATTTTGGTGATTTTTGTGTACAAATGAAGCCTAACTCTTGATCTATGCATTTTTTGTGTATTTGATTTCATAAACCCATTTGGAAAATCATTTGTCCCAATCCGTGTTGAGTTTTGGGTTAATCACATCTTTGAGGTATGTGTCTGCATAAACGTCGTTTAAATGCGTTTTTCTATTTGGAGACCGACATTTGTTGGTCAAATGGATTTTGAGCATTTGAGCTTGGTATTGACTTAAAAGGAGTCTTGAGGACATTTGTCCAGTTTTAAATGGCTCAATGTAGAGCCTGAGTTATGATTTACATATTAATGCACCTTGTTGCATATTGACGATAATTACATGCTCGAGTGTGTTGGTCATTCATGTGTAGTCATGTAATGTTAGATTGTGTTGCATTAGAACCATAGGCACGTAAGTCAGTCTTTAATTGATGGTCAACTGGGTGTTGCGGGATGTGACTCCGGGGCCCATGTTTTATGACCTTAACTTTTCAAGTGTACACTAGGAGGGTTGAGTCCGGTTGTGTTATCATGAGTGATGGGCGTTTGGGGCCTACGCCATGTCGGGGCAATGCCATGGTTGTAACCCCCGACTGTGCCGAGCCTTTGGCGGTATTCATGGTAATATTCGCTAAGGTTAGCTGTCTCTTTTGGTATAGCTTGAAGGGAGTCGTAGGGGCACTTGGGATTGCGTGTCGTGAAGTGTCATACGATTAACGTTGTATGAGTGACATACTTTTGTGTTTCTCCACTCTCAACGGATACGGGTCTCCCCCGTCGTCGTCCAACAATATTTTGGATATTTAATTGTCCATGCTTTAACATGTGGATTTCATTCCATTTAATGGTCGCGTGAGTATTGAATTTTAGTTCTATGTTTTTGATGGCATATTATATTTATATGGATTGTTTTTCCATGATTTATGAGTTGAGTATTATGTCCCACCCGTGTTTTGGGTGTTTCGGGATATAAAGTTTCATCAGCGTTTCTATAATTGAGAGTCCATTTTCTATTCACGTTTGAGTGAGTTTTAGGCGGCATCGTTTTGTAAATAATGTTTTGTATTGGGATGTTCGTCCTTAAAAAATGCATGTTATTGGAAAACGAATCGTTAAACATTTAAAGTAAAGCATTTTGAAATATCATGATTTAAATTGCATTCTTTCATTTTAACGATATATTTACTCATGTTGAAAACTTTTGAACTAACTAGGCGTTAGCCTAACCTTTTTTATTTGTCGGCATGTGCATCAGGTCCTGGCTGAGTATGGTACTAGCGACACTGTGAAGAGATGAGAAATAGATTTATGCTTGAGGGTGAGTAGTTTGGTGAAGTCTTCCCCCGTTATCTTGGGTGTAGCATTTTGTATTTGGGTTTAGTAACACTCGACCTTTAATTAGTCTATGTGTAAGACTTTATTTAATTTTGTTGATGGTTCTAGAACAGTATTTCAAGAATGGACTTGTCGTAAGATATTTTGTCTTTCTTTGAGGCATTATTGAAAATTTTAAAGTAGCTGCGTCTTCCAAATTTGAGGGTGTTACATTTGGTACGAGGTCTAACTTACAAGACCATCCCAAAAGTTCAGGCTCAAATCCTTAACATTTCATTTCTGCATCTCAACGTTTCACATAACGAGCTACTAATATCAGTACCTCGACGATTTCAGGTCTTTCACCCCAGACACAACCGTTCACGGACAACAATATTTCGAGTTACCGAACACGAGTTCAAACTACCATAATACCATCAATGCCAAAGTCCATTTATGATATTTCCACTATTCCCCTCTCTTCTTTAATAAGAATACCGGAATCTTAAATCATCCACCATTGGCTTGACCGACACATCCCCACTCTCGAAACCTTGCCTTATCTTTAAATCCAATAACTTTCACGACCTACAGAGTTCATAGCCTTCATGCATGACGACACGATAATTTAAAATCATTTCTTATATTTGAACATTCGAAATGTACAACACCTGAAAACAACTTGAGCGCACAAGACTCAACACTCTCATGACTTCAAAGTCATACACAACGATCTCGAGAATCGTTTACACTCAATCTTTCGCTGAAACACAACCTTGACCAACCAAAACGATACTTTTACAACTGAAATATGGAAAGAAACCTTTTCCATATGACTGGAAAGTTCTGAACGATATCACTTGTACGAAGTAAAGTAGTCGGTTGCCGCACTCATTTATAAAATATCAACGTGTCAATACTCATTTTGGTTATAAAAGCTTGCAGTCAACTGTTTTCATGATTTTTCGCAACGAAGTTTATCTCTACAAAAAGAAAATGTGATATAATTCGCAATTCACAAAGTTCAAAATTTTTATTATGCAACAAAAATAGGTTTGTTTTTTCTTCTTTAAACACACGCTTGCAAACGTCAAATTATTTTCAAAACATGAGATTCGTTATGCACGCATCTACTTTTAATCATGAAAGAGCTCTTGTAATACCCTTAAAGACACAATGCATGAAACTCATATTGCAATGAAGGCTATTCACTCAATCTAGGTCAACCGTTGTATCCACACATTGGCACCCTACTTTTGATTAACGGTCGATTTCTCGTCCCGACAACAACTTGTTGTACAGGCGTTTCACAGTCTACCGGTTGAATCACCCCATAAAGTTCTCGCCTGGAGCAATGATTTACAAATTATACGGTTTCAATCTTTAACCCCTACAGGTCGATTGACCACCAAATTTTCTTCACCTTCCACTCTCTCAATAATTCAATCCAATCCCGATACTTTCTCTCCAACGGAGAGTCATAGACTCACTTCCTCCACCCGATCTTGACTTAAAACTCCCAACATCCTAACCCGACCCTCTTCCCTTGCCCGAAAAGGTCGGTGCATCAGCTCCTAGCATAGGGACCCACTTGAACTAAGAGTTTACCTTTAATCAGTCATTCACCCATTTCGAACTCAAGAAATCTACCTCTGTTCTGAACAGTACTCCTTATAGGGGTGTCATCAAATACACCATGAGCGACCTCACGCGTCACATAAAAATTGTTGCTACCGCTGCAAAGCTAGAATTTTACTCTATTCCACTACCCCTCCAATGACTGCCTCATTAACAACAACCTTCCGGTCGTGACAAAACTAAATTGAGCGCATATCACCAACATTCTACTGACAACTACACATAATAAGGCAATTTGAGCACCTACATGTACCTTTAATTTTGCAATTACACTGGCCAGGTGTAATGCAAATCTACTTTTCATGACCGTCCTCGCTACCTTATACTTAGTGCACATAGAGTGATCTTCCTAAAGGCATCTTACATCTCAGTTGTGTCCCCCTCTACTCCACAGTTTAAGTTTAGGCCCATCTGGTCACCTAAATCCCTTAAACTATGGCTCTGATACCAATTGTAACAACCCAACTCAACAACAAGTCTGATACTTAAAGTTTAAAAATGCATCGCCAAAATAGGCCCCAAAACCAAACTGTAACATACAAATATGAAATAAGGTTTGAATGAAACCAAGATCTCTAAATCCTAGAGAGAGAAATTAGAGAGAGAGCAATAGAAGCGCAAAGTAACAAACTGTATTGATGTGGCGTGAAAGTGATACAAGGAACAAGGACCAAAGGGACTTAAATACCCTGGTCAGATACAACACAGTATGAGACACTAAACACAGTATAAGACCAAGCCTATAAATACAATGATTACTATAAAATCAGACCTAACAAAGTGTCCTCAAGACTCCTTTAAGTCAACACCGAGCTAAATGCTCAAAATCCATTTGACCAACAAACATCAGTCCCCAAATAGAAAAACGCATTTAAACGACGGTTAAGCAGACACATACTTCGATGATGTGATTAACCCAAAACTCCTCAAGGATTGGGACAAAAGGTTTTCCAAATGGTTTATGAACTCAAATACACCAAAATACACATATCATGAATTAGACTTCATTTGTACAAAAATCACTAAAGATGCATAAATCATAAAATGGACTTTATTTGTACAAAATCACCAAAAATGCATAAATCATGTTGATACTTATCAAAATATTAAAATCCCAAATATGGGCATTTTGTGAGACTAAAACAACCCAAGCTTATTAAATACGAGAATTTATCAAAATACCCAACACATTGACAAATACTAAGTAAAGCATATTTTTACTTCAAAATACTCATTTTGGCATGTACATAGTTTTCATAAAGCAACTTGAACACACCTCGCTAGGTTAAGTTAAACCTAGGTTCCAAACCTAAATCCTTAGCCTCCAAGGATGAAGCTTTCACCATCAAAAAGTCATCTTCAACATTGAGCTAGGGTTTCCAACTAACCCATTTCTCCAAATCTAAAAGAGATGAACCACCAACAAATAGAACCTTTAGGTCTACAAAGATCCTTACACTAAAGCTTGAATTAAACAAGAGATTTACCTTACCCAAAACTTGAAGTCATCCAACCACCTTTCCAATGAAATCCTTCATTGCTTCCATAGTTAAGCCTCAAATAGCCCAATCCTTGATGTTTTATTGTAGATCCATACCATAACAACCACCCAGAGCTGATACATAGTCTCCCAAAGTCGACCTCAAGTCGCGGGACAAGCTGCGCGTGTCCCTGAGCCGTGAACAACAGTGGGTTATGCGGGTTTAGCCGCGGCTTTGAAGCCGCGGGCTAAGCCGCACATGTCACCTGGTGCATCTTCTCACCCTTCGTGTTAAACCATTAGCCGACCGTTTCTCTCGGCCGATTGCTGACCGTTTTCCTTGAATGATCATAAACTATTCATTAGGAATTTACGGATGTTACAATCCAATCATGTATATAACCTGATGTCCCAAAACCATCATATTTTTTGTTAACCACGGTCCATAACAACTTCGAAACATGTTAGAATGTACAGGTAATCTTGAAATGCACGAATTATAGTATATCACTATAAGATGAGAAATCATCAAGAATGCGCATACGAGCTTCAAGATGGAGGGTGTCCATTTGTAATGACCCTTGCCATATTAACAAGTTTAAAACCAAACAAACCCAACATATCCTCCCAAAAGAGTATTCATCTCAAAAGATAGAGGTGTCTTTTCGAGGATACCCCTAGTTCGCAAAAAAGATTTGGTAATTTAGAAAACATAGCTCTAAGCCACACGTTTTGCAAAAAAAAAAGGTTTTTTAGACACAATTAGACATCATTTAGAAAGCATAGCTCTAACCACTAAAGTCTTACAAGCAATCAACGACTCTAATCTACCGCCTTTAATAGCTTCTATCTGGGATCATGCCCTCAGACAGGTTAGAAACAATTTTTTTACAAAATGAAATTTGGTAAAGTTTTTTGAAAACCGGAGGTCTGGACGGAAACAATCTCTCTTCTCCTATGGGCGGAGGAAAGGTATGTGTACATTTTACCCCTATCCGAGTAGGATTTACAAGGTACATTTGGTTTGGTTTAGTCCAGGCAGGTTCAGATCACTTGCAAGACAACTATGAAGAAGGGCTTAGGTACGAGCGTTTTCAATATGATTTCAGTTATTCATTATGTAAAAGTTAATACCACAAGAAAATGAAAGTAGAGAAAACATATGACTGAACATAAATACATTAAACACTGAAAACTAAACAAGAAAAGAGGAAGAATAAAAATGACATAGTATTTTAGGTATCAATGCTTTATTAAGTATCTCCTGGAAAATTTCAGGGATGGTGCCATCTTCTGGTGCAAACATTGACTGATAGACGACTGTTACCGGAGATGGATGGGATACATCCTACCTTTCACTTTTGTTACTTGTGGAAGTGTCTAGCCGAAGAGGAAAGCGTGATTCCTTTGACGGAAATCCGAGTAGATAACGGGAATCGTTGTGTGGAAGAACCGGAGGCGATATTGGAATCGAAGGTGAAAAAGTTGCGGCACAAAGAGGTAGTCATGGTTAAAGTGCAATGGAAGCACCATCGTGGTGCTAACATCACTTGGGAGTCTGAAGATGATATGAAGAAACGTTATCCTCATTTGTTCGCTTAGAGTGAGATTTCGGGGACGAAATCCTAATTAGGTGGGGAGGATTGTAACACCCTGATTCTTAGGTAAGTATCGTGTTTAGTTAAACCTTTCAGTTTACTTGCTAAATGACGTTAATATTATCTTTCTATGTTGCTTTCTATTTGAGGTTGTTATGTGTATATGTTGCCTTAGGTGAGCCTCGTACTTCTACCTTGATTTAAATCTTTGGTCGTGCGTGTGTCGGTTAACTTTTGGGAGGAGAACAGTCCCCTGCAGGTGAAGGGCGACATTGCCCAGCGACAATGCCCTTGGGCAAAGTCGTCGGGGCATAGTCGCCCAGGGTGTATCGCAAGGGTTGGTGGCACGACGATATTGCCCCAGCGACAATGCCCATGGGCAAAGTTGCGGGGCATAGTCGCGGTGGGTGTACCGCGGGTTGTGTTGAGACCGCGACATTGACCGCCGACAATGCCATTGGCAAAGTCGTCGGGGTCATAGTCGCCCGCGTTGCCCTGAGTTTTGTTTTAAATCCAATCTGATACCTCATTTCAACCACTTTGATTCTAAAATCGGGAGAGAACTCTTGGCAGCGATTTTCAGGTCCAAAACCCTCTTCTCATTTATTCTCTAGGGTTTGGGGTTGGTGATCTTATTTATTGTTCATCAAGGCATCATTCAAGGCATTTATTGAAGCTTCTCCTCGAGTTCATCACTCTTCTCCTTCAAGTCTTCCATTTGCAACTTCTAGGGTTTCTATTTTCTAGGTTTTAACCAAAACCTAGGTTATGAGTTTACTAAACCTTTTGTTAAAACTAGATACACATCATAATCTACTACTTGCTATTATCTTGTATCATACTTGAAATGTTCTTATTAAATGTTCAAGTATTTGGGGGTTTTTCCTTAAGAACACATGTTTATAATATATAATATGCTTAGTCTTATTGGGAAATGTATGTGTGTATCTTGTTAAGGAAAGGATATCTTATTTGGGTCACCATTTGATGGGTTTAGAACTACATGATTAAATTGTGGTCATATTGGTCTTGTTATAGACTTTACATTAAATGGCTTAATATTATTGTACCCATGGTTGGTATGGAGAATATTCTTGGTCATATTGTGCCTTGAGGCCTACTAATAAATTATGTTGGACGAACCAAGTCAGTAGACACTAGGAGGATGTAGTCTTAGGTGCCACCGTATGGGTATGTACCTAGACCTCCGCCATTCGGGGTAATGCCATGGTTGTAGTCCTCGGATGTGTCGGGCCTTTCGGATGTCACTCGTAGTAGTTGGCATCAAGGTATATCGACTCTTTGGGTGGAACTTGATTGGTGCTATGGGTATCCTCTATTGACTCCACATTTAATGAACAATTGGTTAACTGCTGATAAGAATTGTATGTGGATTTATATGTTATTCCTTGTATACTCTCACTAGGATTTTTGGCCTAACACTTGTTTGGTGTCGATGTGTATCTCAGGTTCTAGCGGTGCCGGTTCTAAGCAGGCGTAGTTGCTTTGGGTGAGAGCTTGGGGAATTTTGCACTTGGACATATATTCTTGGAAAAGACGCTTGGGTTTATAGATGGCACCCTTTTTGTAATCTCTTTTCTAGATAGAGAAATCAGATTAGTTGGTTGTTATTTATTTGTTCGTTAAATTACAACTGTAATTAAACAGGTTTGAATATTTCCCCATTTTTGGGAGGCTCTTGCTATGGCGATTTTATACCACCTTTCCGTTGTTGGAAAGTTTTTGTTATCCCCAGTTTTAGGGTGTTACAAATTGATTGCCCCAAACCATGGGTATGGACCTATGCTCCTTGAGAACATGAGAAATTATTTATAAGCATTCAATTCAATGTTACCAGACGATTATAACTTTTGTGACTACTTGCAACTAAAAATGAAAGGATTTGTAGAAAATGCTCACCACTATTATATCTAACCTGGTATTCATCAACATTGACCCCTGGAAAAGTGAAGTCTGCCTTAGTCAATAGATTGCCTGCATCTCGCACCTATGCAAGGGAACAAAATTGTATGCTAAAGTCACCACAATGAAAGGTTTTATTTCGTCCTACTATATATATATAGTTATATTGTGGAAAGTACAGATAAAAATTTCATTCAAGCAACTCTACTTTGAGGATATGTGAACCAACCACTCATGCTTTATTCATGATGAATGTTGGCATATATATTCATGATGAAAATACACGATATCCATGATTAAAATGCACAATATCCATGATTAATGAAAATGCATGATTATGGTTCTCATTTGAACTTTCCTCTATATGCACAAGAATATAGATAAATCATGTGTGTAAAGAATATAGATGAATCAATGAATATAGTTTCCGGATATCATCTACATTAGGCATGACAATGCAGCAAAATAGATATGAAGAATATACTTGTGCTAATGGTGATACTCGTGGGCTCACACCACCTTCACGCTCCATGTGTGCTATAGTGCAGGCAATTCTCAGCTCTATACAAGAAACATATCAGAATTAGACACCACATACCTAAAAAAATTATCACTTTGCAAAAAAAAGAAAATGAAACTAACTTTAGTGTTTCTCCACCAAAAATAACTGCCAAAAACAAGCCATCAGGTTTCAGTGCCAATCTACTTTATCATACATATCGGTAACATTAGTTCACCTAGTCACCAGATGAAAAATACTCTTCATTTATCTCAATAAAATTTGAAAATAAGAAGAAACATCCAAATAAATGATATTGCCCTCAAAGAAGGAAAAAGAGCAGAGAATACAATCCAAAATGTAATTAAACTTTGTAGAACCAAAAAGAGGAAATGTTGCAATTCTTGTGGGACAGAGGGTACATGATAAGCTCATCATATTAGCGAAAACTGAGATATGATTCCGAAAAGAATCATTCAAAATCAGAAAAGAAAGAAGAATCATAGGATTGATTGAAGTTTCTAGCCTGGTTCATTAATCGGGAATTTTTCTTTAAGTTTTTCTTTCATGGAAATTTAAAATTGTTCGAATTGCACTAGCATCTAAAGAAGCACAAACCTGTGTCATTGCTCCAGGGAGATCATTTGTCCAGTGGAGGCCCAAGCAACTTATTACTAAATCAACATAACATAATACCCACAAATAACAATCAAAGTAAGTAAAAGCTCTAAAACCAAGCCTTATGATATCTGACTCACTATGATTATAACACTTTATATTAACAAAAGCCCATGATTCCATGAATGGTTAATTAGGCATACCGTCCTTGTATAGGTAAATATTCTTCATCGCCTACCATAAATGAAGTTTCAATGTTATCACTAGACAAATCCTTTTCCGCATCTTTACACAATTTCACCATGTCATATGACGAATCCATCATAATTAGCTTTTGTATGGCACCTAAAACATAAGAGAATTAGCTTCTGGATGCATCAAGATTCACGTTTGCTTCGTCACATTTTAATGTTTTAGAAGTACATATCTTTTCACTAACAGAACACTAGTTAAAGAACATATAGAGAATAGAAAATGGATGCAATTCTGATGTGCATATTTACTCTCCAGAAATGTTAATGAGGCTAACAACAAGTCTAATTATGTAATACATACAAATATGTGAAGTATTTCAAGTTCTGGTGATAGATAACATAATATTCTTTCAGGAACTGAAATAGCTGACAAGTGATTAGTATTATGTTGAAGGACCAATTACGTGATAAGCCCCAAACCATAAGAAATAAATCCATAATTTTCACTATTTTCAAAAAGTATTTAGTTTTTAAAATAAGTTGAATACATAACCATTCAAGGGATTAAAAGTTAAAATCAATATAAAATTAATCTATAATATAATATAGATAGCACCTGAAATTTTAACACTTCTAAAATAAAAATACACAAATCTCAAAATTGAGAGATCAAATTTGTAATTGTGAAACTAGTGAAAAAATGGTGTAAATGAATAGTGTTATACCAAAATTGGTGTGTTCCTATTCATTACACCAACATTGGTGTTAGAAATGGTGTGCCATTAGAGAGATTTGGTGAAAGAAATAGTGTTTGGTGTAAGATTTGGTGACCCCATTGGAGATGGTCTCATAGATTATTGCATATATCAGCCTTCCAGCTCACTTTTAATGTTCTGAATCCCTAATTATAAAAAATATGGTGGGAAGAAAACAACACCAGCATCATTATGTAAATCTATATGACTATGGAGAAGCTATTATATTGTTATATTTCAGATCATACAAAATACATAGAAGAATGCATCCGGAAGCAACAAACATGGTTGAAGTCTCACCACGCCCACGTATGGAATGCCTAATTGCTTCCAAGGAACCTCCCAAACATAGTGTAGTAGGAAAAATATTTTTGACATCATACAAAACCAAATTGATGGTGAACCTGAATATTCCATGTCACATAAACTTAGGATTTCTGGATAGAAAAATATATAACATTTAAGATATTCTATTGTTCCCCTTGTTGTGCACATTTCAAAATTGTTATCGTCATCAATGCTTAATGTTGCAATAAGATTGAAACTTATGTGTCAAATATGATTATATGTACAGGTGTAAGCTTTACAAACTCAGGACATGCAGTATACAGATATTTCAACTACCAATAAGAAAATTACAGGGGACATTGAAATATTCTTTGCCTTATCTGATACGTGTCTTAGTTGACTGGGCACAATCAATAAAGAGGGCAACAACTAACATAAAATTTGTCTTAGGTTGTTAGGTCTCATCAATCACGGATCACAAAAAGTGCATATATTGATGAATTACTTACAACAAAATGAGAATATTCTATTACAAATCAATAGAAATAACATAGAACAACAAACAATTGTAAAACTTACTTGTAGTTGCAGATTCTTGTAAAACGAGAATGATTGAGGTCTGCGTTTATGCAGTGTCCTAAGACAAAAATTCGCCGGTAGATTGACATTCTCTTGAGGGTACAACAATCCTAACCACAAGGGTTGTGGTGTACTGGTTAAGACCTTGGGGGATGTGGTGGAATATCCCATCTGCCCATGGTTTGAATCCAGGCGTACACAACAATTGTGGCCAGTGAAGTTTAATCAGGGCTGATGTCTTACAGTCATAATTTGCCAAGGGATTAGTCTACACATAGCCTATAACATCTTTCTCAAAAAAAAATCTTATTCTAGTTTAGTACTTGAATCTGGCGAATTAAAGTATGTTGGTGATGGAATGTAAATGAGAGAAACCCATATTTTTATGAGAAAATCGGGGGAAAATGATGATGGAAGAAATCAACATTTATACGTTGCTGTAATAATAAAAAATAACTGCAGGGGCTTCACACGACTTTTCATGCGGGCACCAAAACCCGCGCCAAGATCCCCAAGGCCCAAGGCCCTATATTCATGTCAAAAAAAAGCCCACAAAGAACACCCCAAAAATGATTCATTTAATGCTCAATTGTTGTTTATTAAGTGGTTTAGTTTTTATTTTGGCTCCTATGTGGAACAAGGTTTCTACTATCTATATCTATATCTATACTATATTATAAAAACGACATAAAAAACTCTTAGTTACAACATTTGAAGCACAAGGTACAACTAATTAAAGCCAATTACTTAATTTACAATTTCTTAATGCTTTGGTACAACCTTTCCAATCACAATATCTCACATAATTATCTATTTGTGGAATAGATACTCATTTATTAATATAAATATTTGTTTTTTTGGTGGAGGATTTTATAAAATAGATTTTATATTAGCATAATCTATTTTAAATGTAGATTTTACATTTAAATCTATATTAATGAGATGTAATATAAAATCTTTTTTCTTCCGTATTTTTTTATATTAATGAGATGTAATATAAAATCTTTATTTTTATCGACTAATACTATGAGGTCTTGAAGTCAATAGTCAGATAAATTTTCAAGTGGTACTGAGTGAATTTGAACTATACCAGTTGAGTTGCCGGTTACAAAATATAGAAATCATTTATTTTCTCTGTCATATTTGATGTGGGTTGAATGTTGTTAATTAATCTGCAGATTTATACGTTCAAAGTGATTGTTAAGTGTTGTCGATGAGGTTTCAGAAAAATTGCAAAATCTGTAAAAACGTATGTTCATATTTATAATTATTTCAATAATAGTGATATGTTGTGAGACATGTCGTTTGAGTTTTAAATAATATAATACAAAACTATTACCAATATTATTGCACAAACTCATAACAACAAACGATTAAGAATATATGCAAGTTAACCACTTATGAAAATACATTCGTTTTTCACATTGTATTTCATTAACTGTTAACAGAGAAATTACGTTTCATTTCAACTCGGTTCAATATTCCAACAAAAAATTTATCCTCCCGTGCAATGCACGGGCCCAACACTAGTTATATTATAAAGCACGGATAAAAAACTCTTAAATACAAATTATTAGGCACAAGGTACCATCATTTTATGCAAGATTTTAAAAATCTGTTAATTTACAAGTATCAAAGCACAAGATACATATTACTACTGCAGGCTTCTAACACCCACCAATTTGGTATGTGCAGGCCTTCCTTTTATGCAGACATTTCCATGTATCATTATTAATTAATATATTATATTACTATAATTTTGTTTTAATTATATTATTAAATATGTAATTGGTTATTTTTTCTAGATGTCATTAAAATATATAAGATAATCATTGAATTCTAACAAAATACTTAATTTTTTTATATAAAAAACATTATATTATTAAACCTAAATTAAACAAATTTATAAAAAAAACATTATCACTTTTTCAAAACCATCCAAAATCGTACTGTAAATCGACAAAAAAATAAAATGAAACATTAAAATTGTGATGTATCTCGCTGCATTGCGCGAGTACGTTTCTAGTATAAGCTAAGTTCCAATAAACTATGCAACAAACCCTACAACAATTTCATCCACATTTGTTAATTTATGAAATAAGCATAATATATAACACTACATGATGATATGAATATGAATCCGCCTTCATAAAAGTAAACAAAATGAAATTAATCGAAGATGGTATATGATTACAACAAACAAGTGTAAAGAGGTTTGAACTTAACTTGTCCGCGTTTGAGGTGGCGATCGAAAATTTGGACTTTAAAGCTCTGAATATTACCATCGATATTGTCCGTTGTACAAAAAGTTCGTCTTCTGAGAAAACTACGTAGTAGGCTTCCATTGAGTCTACTCATTTCTTCTAATTATTATGGAATTGGAGTAGTTCCGGCGAGGGACTCGTCATCTGCACCGCTGCCGTAGGTCTGACCAAGGTACAAGACGAGTAATATTTATACCAACGACATTAAAATTAGAGTTTGTAGACGATATAACATTTTAGGTCCCTAAAATAAAATAAATATGGATTTGATCTGCGAATATCGTGTGAGAAAAAGAGTTAAGGTGAGAAGTGTAAGAAGAAATCTAGACTCTTGATCATTTTTCGAGTGTTTGAGATTGTTTATTTAAAACAACTTATGTCTTTTTGTTAAAGTGTTTATCAAGTTTTATAAAAAAAAATGTTTAGATTAGCTTATAATGGTATCAAAACGTAATAAGTTAAGAAGTTGTTTTTTAGGGGGTGTTTGTGATTACTTGTACATGTAAAATGACCAAAAAGTTGATATGTTGTTTCAAATAAGTTTTTTTTTTTTTGAAAGAAGGGGGAAAGCTAACGGTTTCCGGCAGGGCCGTTCACCGAAGGGGTTCCCACAATGATATTAGTAGCGTCACAAGGACAATAATCGTTAATACAAAACACCAAAAATGGCGGAACAGAATGAAAGAAAACAGGACAAGATAAAGAACGAGAGTGACGAGCCAATAGGTGGGCCGCCTCGTTAGCTTGTCTCCCAATGACGGTGATCTTGTAGTTGTCGTTAATCTGGAGAAGGGATTGAATTTTGTCGATGATATCACCAAACTCCGATAAGTTCTGCGCCGACTCTTGAATTGCTTCGTCAACAAGGGCTTCGTCGATTTCGAAATCCATGTGAGTGAAGCCAAGCGTGGTGACCCAAGTGATAGCATCGAGGAGAGCCAAAGCCTCGCACTCTGGAACCGGGGGGAGAAAACTGAGCGGGGAAACCTTTGCTAAGATCATCTCGCCACTGCTATTTCTTATAATTGCACCAAAACCCGCCGATCTAGAAGCCGAAAACGTGGCCGCATCAACGTTGCATTTATAGGACCCCGGTTTTGGGCGGTGCCATTTGGAAGAGCAAGTTGGGGTAGATCCAGCCGAGTTCGGTTTGGAGAGAGTCTGGTAGACCTTCCAATCCGAAAGGGAATTCAAGGCACGGTGGATAACACTGCTCGGGTCACGAGTCCCCTTATTCCACACGATGTCATTCCCGCGGTGCCATAAACTCCATAATATCATGAGGAACCGGTCGCCTAAATGCCGCGAGTTATTCTTGAGAAATTCGAAGATTAGATCCTCGAGAGAGTTCACCACATAAGCTAAGGAGTCAATCTTGCACCAAAGATCGACCCCTTTCCAAACCGGGATTACCGAAGGGCATCCCACAAACACATGCCAAAGGTTTTCCTCATTGTGATTGCAAATAGGACATTGTGGGGGTGTGTGTAAACCGCGTTTTTGAAGGGAGTACCTGGTTGGGAGGATATTCCTAAGCACCCGCCACACAAAGAACTTGACTTTGGAGGGGATATCAGCATTCCAAAGACGGTTCCAGTCAGCATCAATGTGGAGCTGAGAATTTTGGGTGAGCCTTTCCATGATCAGTTTGTAGCTAGATTTTACCGAGTAAATACCGTTGTTCAACCAATGCCAAACAATCCTATCCGTTCCGGTGTCCGAAGGGGGGGCCAAGTTTAAGATACATAAACAGTATCGGGCAGAAAACGTTCGGGTTATCAAGTCAGCATTCCAAGAAGGGGAGTTTGGATCCTTCAAGTCCCGAACCCGTATGACCGAATCAGTGGTGGTCGGAAGAGTTTCCAATCTGAAGTTTATGTCGTCACGTAGCCAAGGGTTGGACCAGACATTAATGTCTCTTCCATCTCCTATTTTCCATCTAAGGCCGTGGTTGAGAACCAGCTGCGAGTGCCAAATACTTCTCCAAATAAAACTAGGGGAGTTTCCCAGACGGGCCTCCATAAAGTCCCCCCGCGGGTAATATTTAGCTTTGAGTATCCTGCTAACTAGAGAAGTAGGATTTGACACCAGACGCCAACCTTGTTTTCCCAACATGGCGATATTGAAAGCCGTAAAATCCCGGAATCCCAGACCCCCGAACTTTTGCGGAACACCAAGTTTTTCCCACGAGAGCCAGTTTAACGTGCGAGGAGAGTTAGATTTCTTCCCCCACCAAAAGGAGTTGAGGAGTCTCTCCAAATCTTTAATGGTGGAAGCCGGGATGAGGAAGATGTTCATGTAATACACCGGGATTGCCTGGGCCGCAGCCTTTATAAGGGTGGCTCGACCCGCATTAGAAATAGGTCGTTTTCCCCAATTGTTTAGTTTTCCCCAGAGCTTGTCGCGAATATGTCTGAAAATGCATCTTTTTGACCGCC
This sequence comes from Arctium minus, assembly GCA_954870635.1. Lineage (NCBI taxonomy): Eukaryota > Viridiplantae > Streptophyta > Magnoliopsida > Asterales > Asteraceae > Arctium > Arctium minus. The sequence continues at coordinate 15,578,508 of OX941083.1, forward strand.
TAATTAAGGAAGGGAGCCCCAGATAACGACCCGTTTTTAAGTCTTTATTTATCCCGAGAACACTGGAAATACCAACTTTGAGGTCCGTCGCCAGATTGTTGCTACACATGATTCCAGACTTTTCGAAGTTTATGGCTTGGCCCGAGGCAACTTCATACTTCGAAAGAATATGCTTCATGTGACGAGCTTCATCTATCGTAGCCCTGCAAAAAAGAAAAGCGTCGTCTGCAAAAAAAGAGGTGAGTGATCGAAGGGGCTTTTCGAGCCACTTGACATCCATGAATACGTGCCGCTCTTTCTTCGTGATTTAAGAAGGCCGAGAGGCCTTCCATACTGAGGATGAAGAGGTATGGAGAGAGCGGGTCACCTTGGCGCAGTCCCCGGTGAGGGATGATCGGGCCAATGAGATCATTATTTACCCGAATAAAATATCTGACAGACTCAACACTGATCATGATCATATTGACCCATTTGGCCGGAAAACCAAAAGCCTCAAGAATGCGGCGCAAGTAAATCCAGTCCAGCCTGTCATAGGCTTTGCTGATGTCAATTTTTAGGGCCACTTCACCGTTCTTTCTCCGGTTGTTTCGTTGCATGGAGTGGAGCATTTCAAAGGCGATGATAACGTTGTCTGTGATAAGTCTATCCTTCAGGAAGGCCGTTTGATTCTCAGAAATCAAAGAGGGGAGAATCGGTTTAATCCGATTGGCCAACACCTTAGTGATAATCTTGAGGACGACATTGCAAAGGGAGATGGGTTGGTATTGCTTGATGTCTAAGGGAGACTCACATTTCGGAATGAGCATTATGATGGTGTCATTTACACCATTAGGAAAGGCCCCATCTTCTAGCCACTTTGTGCCTGCTGTAAAAATCTCATCACCCATGTACGGCCAAAATTTTTGGAAAAAACGGGGATTGAAACCATCGGGTCCCGGTGACTTATCCGGGTGCATTTGGAAGAGAGCTTCACGAAATTCATCCTTCGTGAAAGGCAAGTTGAGCCTAGCAGTGTCGTTCACAGTTAGGCGTCTCGTAACCATCTTGGTGATTTCTTCAGGATTACCCGAACTAGCAGAAAAAAGGTTGTTAAAATAATGGGTCACAAGGTTCCGTAATCCCTGAACATCCTCTACCCAACGACCGGTATCATCCTTAAGTTTCATGATTCGGTTTGCTTTGCGTCTTCCATTTGCATGGGCGTGGAAGAACTTTGTGTTTCGATCGCCGTCGTTGAGCCAGAAAACTTTGGCTCTCTATCTCCAGTGTTCCTCTTCTTTAATGAGCGTGGAGATCAGTCGCTTCCTCTCCTCATCATAAATCGCATGAGCAGAGGGATCTGTGGTGGCCCGAAGTCTCTTGAGATGAGAATAGGCTTCTTTTATCTCTCTTTTAAAAGAAGCATTTAGATTTCGTCCCCATTTGCCAAATCTCTTCGCAAGATTTGATAATTTAGAAGGCAGCTCTTTACCTCCCAGATTGAACCAGCAGTCTAGAAAAACCTGTACGAAAGAGGGCTCCTGCAACCATTTGTTTTCAAAACGAAAGTGATAGTTGTTAGTAGGAAGATGTCGGACCTGAGTGTGTAAAACGATCGGGGAATGGTCAGAAATAGGACTGATCAAGTTATCCACCCAATGGTCCGGAAAAAGGTCCGTCCAGAGCCGGTTGCTAACCGCACGATCGAGGCGCTCCATGACTTCATTAGTTTTTCCTTTATGTCTACACTAAGTGAATGGAAACCCATGCATAGGGATATCCGAGAGACCACAGTCGATTAGGGAATCACGAAACCCCTGTATGCACCAATTCAGATGTTCGTTGGAGCCTCTTTTTTCACACTGCGAGAGAAGATCGTTAAAATCCCCAATAACCACCCATGGAAGGTTTGAGTGGCTTGCGAGCGTCCGAAGAAGATTCCAAGAGTCTCTTCTTCGGCCCCTTTCGGGAAAACCGTAGAAGCCAGTCATTCGCCAAATCCCATGGGTATCATCAGAAATTTCCAAATCAATATAATTTTGCGAGAACGACAAAAGAGAACATTTAGTTTTTTCATTCCATAACGCACAGAGACCACCACTTCGGCCATTACAACTAACAGCAAAACAACATTCATAACCCAAACGATTCTTAAGACTATCAACTTTGGATTGCGTCACAAGAGTTTCAAAGAGAAAGATCACATCTGGCCGAGAAGCTCGTACGAGCTCCTTGAGGACCGGAACTGCACGAGGGTTGCCAAGACCTCGACAGTTCCAAGCTAAGATACTCATTTTTCTAGGCAGGCCCGTATGACGGGTCCCGCCTCTGGTAAGGATGATGTTATAGTTTCCTTCGTCAAAGTTCCCAAAACGTCAATCTTGTCCAAACATTGTTCCGTTTCCGAACGCTCTTCCACCTTGTGCTTTTTCCCCATAGACTTGCGAGCCTTGTCTTTTATAGATATTCTCTTCCTAGAATGTGTCTCAACGTTATCGTTCGAAACTTGTGACAGGCTGCGATCCCCGATCAAGTAAGGCGTCCCGCTTCGATGCAATGGATTTTTGGAATTTGGTATTGCATGGGGGTGCTTTAAATCTGGATTAGCATGGGTTATGGTTGAAGGGTACGGTTGGTAGTGGGTAGATGGGTTCCCAATTTTTTGACCCCTGATGAAAGGAGAGAAAAAGGTTTCATGCATGATATTAGTAGCATTTGGGTTTGCATGGGGGACGGTTGGGTCAACGAAAATGGGAGAGGGAGAGATTTCATGCACATGAGGTGGGTTTTTGGGGGATGGCTGTTGGGAAAAGAGAGGGTCCTCTCTATTTTGGTTGGTAGTGTTAGGGGAGAGAGAAAGGTTTGTGGTTTGACTTTTGTGAGGTGAGGTGTAAGGATATTCAGGAAGCAGAGGATTTTTATTTGCTTTGTACTTTTGATCTTGAGTCTCATCAAATTTGTCTTTTGTATCTTCTGTGATTGAGTTGTCTCCTATGAGGGTGACATCTAAGGTAGTAGGAGTACAAACAACTCCTTTTGTTTGAAAAGGTTCTATTTCCAATGGTTCCACACTAACCTTTTTAGGTGAAGACTTTTCCTTAGCATTGTTAGGGGCATGATTGCTATTGGTGGAAGGGGTGTGTTGGCCAAAGTAAAAAGTAATTTTGTTTTTACCTTGAGCTTGCTTGGAGACGAGAAGTTTCATCTTCTCGATTTTTTCCGGCGATCGGAAAAGGTTATATGAGTTTTCTCCGCTAGCGGTGCTCACCTGAGATTCTTTATCGCGGTGCTTTTGTTCGTGGGCCTTCATGTCGTCAACTTTCCATTCTTCCTTCCCTAAGATCGGTGTAAAACATGTACCAACGTAATCTGAATGGAGCCATGGGCCGTACAGTTGAGTGAACTTTCCTTCTGGGTCTTGAATAACCACAAGTTTGCTATTGCAGTCTTGTTTATCATGACCCCATACCCCACATTTAAAGCAAATGATGGGAAGTCGGTCAAACTTGAATTGGATCCAATGTTTACGTCCCTCAAGTGGCACAAAGAGTCCCACGAACGGGCGTTTACTCACTGGAAGGTTTACACGGGTTCGGGTGCTAGCCTTCATCATGTCGAGGTTTGTACCCTTCCATCGAAACTCGGCTCTAGGGTCTACCATATGGATCCAGTTGGAGAGGTTATTTTCAGTAAAAAGCTTGAGGGGGATGTTGCTTATAGTAAGATGGAGTGGGACTGTGTCAAGCTTAGCATCCTTCCATTCTCCGGATATCGGCCATGGAGTTCCAACTAGAAAACCCCCGGAAAAGCACCATGGCATTCTTTGAAGGACCCATTCTTGGTCCAGCGATGAAGAGAAAGAAAAGCCGAAAAAGGTGTTGGTTGGGTCATTTCCAAGAAAACGAACTTGCCATGGGTTCCTGAACTTCCACATGCGATTGAAGATCGTTTTAAGGAAGGAGGTATTGCATATCTTTCGGAAGAAAATGCGAGTTACCAGAGAGGTTTTAGTGAAACCGTCGAGGTTAAGGACCTCCACATCTTGAACCGATAAGTCGTCAAACACCTCTACAACCTCGTCAATCGTCTTGTCGTTCGAGACCTGCAGTTTTGTAGTGAGAGATGCCAGTGCTTCGATGGTAACATTTGGGGTAGCCATGGAGAAAAATGCAGGGGTTGGAGGAGGGTTGCCGGTGAGAGGGTTGGATGAGAGTTCGCCGGAGAGAGGGTTGGTTGAGAGATCGCCGGAGCTGCAGTGGAGATGCACTCCTGTAGATGAAAACAAAAACCACAGAGGGTTGAGAGCGTAATATTAGGCACGTTGTTTCAAATAAGTTAATAAGTTAAAATGGGATGACTTATCAAAAACTCCTTATCACCGATGTCAAACCGGTATAAACATTTTTTTCTTTTTCCCCATCCAAATACTAAAATTGCTTATTATCGGTACCATACCAAAATAAGTTAATATGTAACATCCTAAATTTCAGAGTAAATTAAAACTTCTCAAAATGGGCAACATGACATTTGTATTGATATAAACCTCCAAAAAGGGTATCAGTCTTTAAGACTTTACAACAAAACCTGTACTGATATAGGGTTTATCAACAAACTAATCTAAATATAACTATCTAGATTACATCAGTTGACGATTCAAAATTCATCAAAAGGATGGGACTTAACAAATGCCCAACTATCAATACTTAGTCATCTCAAAATGCCTCTAGACCAAGCCCGTCTCTCAAAACCCTTGGCAACCCACCGCTAAGGGAAACCTGTTATACATATCATTTGAGAAAAAGTGTTAGGCTTAAAGCCTAGTGAGAACATACAGTTTATCAATTTCAGGAGATATAAATATGTTCATCCAAACGGAAACCTTTTCAAATGAGCATTTCCAAGATAACGGTTGATAAGAATAAAATTCATTAAAACAAGGTCATAAACCTTCTTTCCAGAACCTCACAATTTAATGCACATGTAGTTCTTCGTTTTGGTTACTATATAGAACCTCACAATTTAATGCACATGTAGTTCTATATTTTGTTAACGGCCAGAACCTCACAATTTAATGCACATGTAGTTCTATGATTTGTTAACGGCCAGAACCTCACAATTTAATGCACATGTAGTTCCATATTTACATTACTTGGTAACCTCAAATAATGAAATATAAGTCGACTCAAAACCTAGGGATCCGCTAGTAATGGTACAAACTTGTCACAACAACTTATGTGACCAACCATAGATAATCATATGGTATAAACACATTTTATAAACAAAATGTCATTTCCGGTTCAACTTCTGGTAAGAATGAAAATCATCAAAATGAGTTCATAAACATTCTTTCACATGTCCACATAATGTGCAAGTAAAACATCATTTTACTTCAAATAATATAGAATCCATCATAAAATGATTGGAACCCTAAAATCTCCCAAAAGTTAACTTATATCCAAAATGTATAAATCTTAGGTCTGAAATCATGGAGATACATAGGAGTTCAAAATGTAACCCTTTGACATGTATAAAGTTTTAGAAAGGTAGTAGGAACTCACCCAATAGGTTTATACGAAAAACCCGAAGAACCAGATATCGACCCTTTAGACAAGACGAAGTTTTCTACACCGGAACCTCGGATCAAATACTTGATATATACTACCAACTCTAGAGAGAGAGAATGATTTTTGAGAGAGAGAAGAGAGAGATTGAGAGAGTTCCAAATGAAACTCAAATGAGATATTTTGAGTTTTAAAACCCTTAAGTCGGTCCAGGCACTGTCGCGGGTTATGTCGCGACTTCAAGTCGCGGTGCAACTCGCGAAATGCCCAATAACTCAACCCAACAGTGAACGTTGCGGGTTATGCCGCGACTACTACTCCCCATGCAACTCGCGACATACCAAAACCCATAATACAACAGTGAACATCGCGACTTATGCCGCGACTCTAAGTCGCGAGTAAGTCGCGAAACTTACTGGAACTTTCACAATTCACCGAAACCATAAACTCGTACGTTATACTGAATACGATGATAATGATTATGAGTTAAACACGAGATAAACAACGATATAAATGTATTGAAAATTCAGGGTGTTACAATCCTCCCCAACTTGGGAATGATTTCGTCCCCGAAATCCACACTTATACAAAAAGGTGAGGATATATTCGCTTCATATCCTCTTCGGATTCCCACGTCACATTTGCTCCCCGGTGATGCTTCCACTGCACCTTGACCAACGTGACTTCTTTGTGACGCAACTTCTTAGATTTCCTCTCCAAGATAGCGTTGGGTTCTTCCACACAACGGTTACCCTCGTCAACTGTCAATTCGGAGAGAGGAATAACGCTTTCCTCTTCCGCCAAAAATTTTCGAAGGTAACAAATATGAAACGTGTTGTGGATTCTGCTTAACTCTGGCGGTAGTTCCAATTGGTAAGCTTGCAAACCTACCCGCTTGAGCACTTTGAAAGGTCCGAGGAAACGGGGACTCAACTTCCCACGCTTTCCGAACCGTATAATACCCTTCCACGGCGATACCTTAAGCAACACCCGATCGCCCACTTGGAATTCCATCGGCCGCTTCTTCTTATCGGCATAACTCTTCTGCCGATCCTGCGCTGCTTTCAATCTTTCACATATACATTTGACCTTATCGGCCGTCTCTTGCACGATTTCAGGTCCAGCGAACTGCTTTTCTCCCGCTTCAAGCCAACACACGGGAGTTCGGCACTTTCGTCCGTACAACGCTTCAAAAGGTGCCATTCCAATACTCGAGTGGTAACTATTGTTGTAAGCGAACTCTACCAAAGGTAAGTGAGAGTCCCAGCTACCCCCGAAATCGATGACACAAGACCTCATCATGTCTGCTAACGTCTGGATCGTTCTCTCGCTTTGTCCGTCGGTTTGTGGATGGTAAGCCGTACTCAACTTAACTCGAGTACCCAGCTCTTTCTGAAATCCCTCCCAAAAGTTCGAAGTAAACCGACTGTCGCGATCCGACACGATCGACAATGGAATGCCGTGCCTCGAGACTACTTCATCGATGTACAATTTTGCTAGCTTATCCATCGGTAATGTCTCGCGCATGGCCAAGAAGTGAGCGCTCTTTGTCAATCTATCAACTATCACCCAAATGGTATCGTGACCTCGAAGAGTTTTTGGTAACTTCGTCACGAAGTCCATGGTGATATGCTCCCACTTCCACTCGGGAATCTCTAAAGACTGCAGACTCCCATACGGTCGTTGATGTTCGGCCTTAACTTGCGAGCATGTAACGCAACGCTCTACATAATGCGCCACAACAAGTTTCATTACCGGCCACCAATAATGCAACTTCAAGTCCCTGTACATCTTCGTACTTCCCGGATGAATGGAATACTTGGACTTGTGAGCATCTTCAAGCAAAAGGTCACGGTTACCCCCAACTTTGGGAACCCATACACGACCGTTGAACAATTTTACCCCACGGCTGTCTTCCGTTAGGAGTAAACGCTGCTTCGTCATGACTTCCTCTTTAAGATTCTCTTCTAACAACGCTTCAACTTGCGACATCTTGATCTTTTCAATAAGATTAGACACTAGCTCGATTCTCGAATGGGTAGCCCGAATACAACCGCTATAGTCCTTCCGACTTAACGCATCGGTTACCACGTTTGCCTTACCAGGATGGTAAAGCAACTCGCAATCGTAATCTTTAAGTAACTCGAGCCACCGCCGTTGTCTCATATTCAACTCATTTTGATCAAAGACATACTTTAGACTCTTGTGATCAGTATAGAGTGTACATTTGGTGCCATAGAGGTAATGTCGCCAAAGTTTCAGGGCGAACACCACCGCTGCTAACTCCAAATCGTGGGTAGGATAGTTCTTTTCGTGTATCTTAAGCTGCCTCAAGGCGTAAGCGATTACCTTGCCCCGCTGCATCAACACACAACCTAAACCCATCTTCGACGTGTCGCTATATACCACAAAGTCTTCTGACCCTTCAGGTAATGATAAGATCGGTGCTTCACATAATTTCTTTTGAAGGACACGGAAAGCCTTCTCTTGCTCTTCAGCCCAAACAAACTTCACGTTCTTTCGAGTCAAAACTGTCAAAGATGATGCGATCTTTGAAAAGTCTTGAATGAATCTCCGGTAATAACCCGCCAGACCCAAGAAACTTCGGATCTCGGACGGACTCTTGGGAGGTTCCCAGTTCATCATAGCTTCAATCTTGGAAGGATCCACTTTCACTCCGTCCCGAGTGACAACGTGACCCAGAAACTGTACTTCTTCAAGCCAGAATTCACATTTGGAAAACTTGGCGTACAATCTTTCTTTTCTCAACACCTCGAGAACTTCGCGAAGGTGTTGTTCGTGCTCCAACTTGCTTTTAGAGTACACGAGTATGTCATCAATGAATACGATGACCGACTTGTCGAGGAACGGTCGGCACACCATATTCATCAAGTCCATAAATATCGCTGGGGCGTTCGTTAGACCAAAAGGCATTACAAGAAACTCGTAATGGCCGTAACGCGTTCTGAAAGCTGTCTTCGTAACATCTTCTTCTCTTACTTTTACTTGGTGATAACCTGAACGTAAGTCAATCTTGGAAAAACATCCCGCCCCTTGAAGTTGATCGAACAAGTCGTCTATTCTCGGAAGCGGATATTTGTTCTTCACGGTAGCTTTGTTCAACTCACGATAATCGATGCACATTCTCATCGTGCCATCTTTCTTCTTGATGAACAGTACCGGAGCTCCCCAAGGTGACGAGCTCGGTCTGATGAAACCCTTCTCCAAAAGTTCTTGGAGTTGTGCCATCATCTCTTGCATCTCTGACAGCGCTAGTCGATAAGGAGCTCTAGCGATAGGAGTTGCTCCTGGCACGAGATCAATCCGAAACTCTACTTGACGATCAGGTGGTAATCCAGGCAAGTCGTCAGGAAAGACGTCTGGATACTCGCGCACAATCTTCACGTCGACCAGCTTTGACTTTTCTAACTTGGTGTCGATCACGTAGGCTAGGAAAGATGAACATCCCTTTACTAAGCACTTGCGTGCCTTAGCCATTGTGATTATTGCCACATCACCTTTTCTCTTCTCACCATAGATCATAACGACTTCACCACAGGGATTAGGAAGTTGAATTAACTTTTTAGAACACATGATCTCGGCATGATTATTCGCTAACCAATCCATACCGACTACCACATCGAAACCTCCGATTAACATTGGCAGTAAATCAATCGAGAATTCTCTCCCTTCGACTCCGAGAGTACACTTCTTCAGAACATTACGGATCAGAACTTGACTACCATCAGATATCTCTACTACTAATGCATCCTCAAGACTAGTAGTGGACATAGCAATCTTTTGACGGAACAACTCATATATGAAAGAGAAACTGGCACCCGTATCGAATAAAACACGAGCAGGTACAGAGTTTATAAGAAATGTACCCGATACCACATCAGCGGATGCCTTGGCCTCTTCTGCCGTCATCTGAAATGCTCGACCCGGAACCCTAGGAGGGTTCTCCCTTTTTGCCGTCGCGCTACTCGGCACAAGCTTCGGGCAATCTCTTTTTACGTGTCCCGGTGTTTTGCACTCATAGCAGACAATTCCTCTGATCGGACAATCACGGGTGACGTGATCAGACTTTCCACACTTATAACAAGACTGAGAAGGGGTATTACAGTTACCGTGGTGCTTGGTTCGGCATTTTTGACACCATCTAGCTTCCTGCTGACTGCTGAAGCTTCGATTTTCGACAAAAGGTCGGGATCTCCTGGGATGAGCAGAACTGCTCTCCCACTTTCTCTTTTCAGTAACTACCACCGCCTTATCTGGTTTACTCTTCGCGTAAACCTCTTCCATAAACTGCGCTTCCTCAATGGTTTTCCGAAGGTTAGAGGCCTTCGAGTTTCGGACCATCGTCATCATGTCCGACGGTAAACCTTTCAGATAGGCCTTAATTTTCTCTTTCTCAGTGGAGGCCACATGCCCCACTAACCCCAGCTTGTCCATGAATTGACGGGTATACTCCCTCACCGTCAAATTCCCTTTTACGAGAGTTCGAAATTCTGCCTCGATCCGATCCATAGCCATCTCATTACAATATTCCTCCATTAATTTCACCTTGAACTCGCCCCAAGTCAGTTGGGCCAGAACGGTAGGAGAGAGAGTAGATTGGATTACATTTCACCATGTCAGTGCGGTATCCCTGAGCAGTTGTGTACCGAATCTCACCCGCTGGTCATCACCACACTCGGATGAACCGAAAGTCTGTTCGACCGCTCGGATCCACTTAATACATGCAACCGGGTCTTCGGAACCCGAAAACTCTGGTGGTTCACAACCCATAAAGGATTTGTAGGAACAACTCTTCCCATCCTTCGATGTACCAATGACTCTATGCCCCTCTGATCTGACTCTGTTCTCGACACCTCCAGAGCCAGCTACCACATTTTCTGCCACTGCCTCAGGCCTCTTGGAGCTCGGATCTCGATCCTCTAACATCTTTAGGAAAGTCTCTTGCTGTTTCTCCATGGCCGACGTCACCATTTGCATGACACTGGCCATCATATCAGCTTGAGGATTTGCCACTGAAACAACGGGATTTGTGGACGCCAACTCCACTCTTGGCTCTGGCTCCACTCCCCCAGTGAATATTGGTGGCATGCCCGGAGGAACGACTGCGGACGTTCTCACCACTGGATTAGGCTCACGCGAACTAACATTGCGTAGATCTCCGTCACCCAATGGACGACCACGAGTGTTCACCATACTAAAGGATGGTTGCTACACAAGCATGAGCAAGAGTAAGAGATAGATCCTCAGAATAACACAAAAACGTACTATCATGTTATCAATTGTCACAGTAACGGCATTTCAAGCACAGTTACGTATAAATATTCTCATAATAACATTAGCTAAGTGGAATTATGAACATACAATACATAAAAGTTCTTGTCACCATTGCCACAACGTTCGACAACTACAATTTCCGTCGACTCTAAGACTAACTCATCTTAGATGTTCAACCCAACTCACAAATCAATACTTAACATACTCAGTCTAAGTCAAGACATCTTACATTCATGCCTAAATCACTTAAACTAGAGCTCTGATACCAACTTGTAACATCCTAAATTTCAGAGTAAATTAAAACTTCTCAAAATGGGCAACATGACATTTGTATTGATATAAACCTCCAAAAAGGGTATCAGTCTTTAAGACTTTACAACAAAACCTGTACTGATATAGGGTTTATCAACAAACTAATCTAAATATAACTATCTAGATTACATCAGTTGACGATTCAAAATTCATCAAAAGGATGGGACTTAACAGATGCCCAACTATCAATACTTAGTCATCTCAAAATGCCTCGAGACCAAACCCGTCTCTCAAAACCCTTGGCAACTCACCGCTAAGGGAAACCTGTTATACATATCATTTGAGAAAAAGTGTTAGGCTTAAAGCCTAGTGAGAACATACAGTTTATCAATTTCAAGAGATATAAATATGTTCATCCAAACGGAAACCTTTTCAAATGAGCATTTCCAAGATAACGGTTGATAAGAATAAAATTCATTAAAACAAGGTCATAAACCTTCTTTCCAGAACCTCACAATTTAATGCACATGTAGTTCTTCGTTTTGGTTACTATATAGAACCTCACAATTTAATGCACATGTAGTTCTATATTTTGTTAACGGCCAGAACCTCACAATTTAATGCACATGTAGTTCTATGATTTGTTAACGGCCAGAACCTCACAATTTAATGCACATGTAGTTCCATATTTACATTACTTGGTAACCTCAAATAATGAAATATAAGTCGACTCAAAACCTAGGGATCCGCTAGTAATGGTACAAACTTGTCACAACAACTTATGTGACCAACCATAGATAATCATATGGTATAAACACATTTTATAAACAAAACGTCATTTCCAGTTCAACTTCTAGTAAGAATGAAAATCATCAAAATGAGTTCATAAACATTCTTTCACATGTCCACATAATGTGCAAGTAAAACATCATTTTACTTCAAATAATATAGAATCCATCATAAAATGATTGGAACCCTAAAATCTCCCAAAAGTTAACTTATATCCCAAATGTATAAATCTTAGGTCTGAAATCATGGAGATACATAGGAGTTCAAAATGTAACCCTTTGACATGTATAAAGTTTTAGAAAGGTAGTAGGAACTCACCCAATAGGTTTATACGAAAAACCCGAAGAACCAGATATCGACCCTTTAGACAAGACGAAGCTTTCTACACCGGAACCTCGGATCAAATACTTGATATATACTACCAACTCTAGAGAGAGAGAGAATGATTTTTGAGAGAGAGAAGAGAGAGATTGAGAGAGTTACAAATGAAACTCAAATGAGATATTTTGAGTTTTAAAACCCTTAAGTCGGTCCAGGCACTGTCGCGGGTTATGCCGCGACTTCAAGTCGCGGTGCAACTCGCGAAATGCCCAATAACTCAACCCAACAGTGAACGTTGCGGGTTATGCCGCGACTACTACTCCCCATGCAACTCGCGACATACCAAAACCCATAATACAACAGTGAACATCGCGACTTATGCCGCGACTCTAAGTCGCGAGTAAGTCGCGAAACTTACTGGAACTTTCACAATTCACCGAAACCATAAACTCGTACGTTATACTGAATACGATGATAATGATTATGAGTTAAACACGAGATAAACAACGATATAAATGTATTGAAAATTCAGGGTGTTACATAATAAGCGCTTTAAATAAGCAATCCCAAACACCCCCTTAACCTTAAACCCATACACCCATGAATCGCACTTGATACGGTAATTGATCTGGTGCATCGTGGTGCATCACATCTCGATGCATCTCATCCTAATATGCATCCAATGATGGGTATCCTTCCTTACACTTCTCACCATAACTTCCCTTCTCACCGGAACCAAACCCCTATGATATATATCTATAACGTCTTTAGTCCCTTGTTTTAACTTTATTTAAAAAAAATTGTTAAGTAGGTTAACTTCTGAGGATATTGTAATCATTTACTTATTTTCTTTATTTTCTACTATATATATATATACATTTTATTTATATATATATATATACACACACACACACACAAACACAGATCCTTCACCTTCCTTAAACCTGTGGGCCCTACATCTCTGAGTAAAACCCTCATAGTCGTCGACACTCTTCTCCGACCACTACCCATCGTACAATTCGAATCTATGATCTTCCGCCCATCACGACCTAGTTCCATTGATAAGTATTATTTATTTGATAATATAGCATAATTTCCCCACATTTCTCTTGCGTTTTACATCCTTAAATTGATGACTTGAGTATTTTTCATTACTATTTTATATTTTTCTTGTTTATGGAGTTTGGAAGTCGAAACAATCTAGTTTGGCGACTTTAATACATTTTTGCTGGGAGAAATTGGATGCAAAAAATCAGGGAGATAGACACATGTTGTAGCGTTAAGCCACCTCGAGATTTTTGGAATTTTCCTAAAATATGTTTCCACCCAATCATGAGTAGAGGAAATCCTTAAGGGTGCATTTGGTACGCAGATAGGACATAACAAGACATGACAGAACAGAACACCTGTCCAACATTTGGTAAGACATAGCAGGACGGAACAGGACAGGGACAAGGCTGGTAAATGACCAATTTACCCCTGATGACCTATTTAGTACTTTTTTTACCACATAATAAAAAATCGGCAATCGTTTAAGTAGCAATCGATTAACTGGAAAACCCCAAAAATCAGCAATCGATTAACTGGAAAACCCAAAAATCAGCAATCGATTAACTGGAAAACCAAAATTCGGCAATCGATTAACTGGAAAACCCTAGACGGAGGCAATCGATCAAGTAGCAATCTTCGTCTCCTCATTCTCGTTGGTAACGTGTTTCAAAATGCTACGATTTTGAGAGAGAGATGCGTGAATCAGATTAAAGAGGACAAAGGCAACGATCTACAAATTTGAGGGAGACGATATGCAAATTTGAGGGAGACGATCTGCAATTTTGAGAGAGAGAGAGAGAAGCGTGAATCAGGATAGAGAAATGTGGATCAGGTTAGGGGCATATTGGTACATATCAGCTTGTTCCAGTGTGTTCCGGGGGGGTAAGGGGTGAACACGCGTGTTCCACCCGTGTTCCACTTAGTTCCTGTTCCTTCCAGATAGAGTGTCACCAAACATGGGACAAATGTGTAATGTTCTGTTTTGTCCCATCCTGTCCACCGTACCAAACACACCCTAAGAGATTTGTTAATTGTCATGTGCTTCAAATTTCTACTCAATGTGTAATGGTAATACTTCCTCCTTTGATGACTTTATAAAGGACTCTTCTTTTGTAGTAAATGATACACAATTCTCCATCACTCCCAATAAAATTAGATTTAGTTGTACTCTTATTCTCCAATCATTTGGAGAAAGTTTGAACCTTTTAGTTATTTTTATATAAGTATTAAACTTTCATTATTTCTTATTTATTTTATTATATCTCGTTTATTTATCGCACTTTAATTTTATGTTTTTATATTATTGCATTTTAATTATTCGTCGATTTATTTATTTCATTACGTCATCGTAATTATTTTAGTCTAGATTTTATAATTCTTGTAATCTTTTATTTTACCATCATTTTTTAGTCAAATCGTCGTAACTTAGTTTTTAATTTATCGTAATCCTTATTTTGGGTTCGTAAATGTTTACTTTCTTCACTTTAAAAATGCAAGGATCGAGCGATGATAAACTAACAGCCTTAGCTTGGGTGTGGGGTGAAGTTAAGAGTAAAACCAATTTTTAATGGTGAAAATTATTAATTAATAATTATTTCCAACCATTCATTCAAGGTTATATTTATAAAATCATTTCCTGACAAGTTGATTATTGTTGAAAATGTTAAAGTGTGACAGACTTAGAGATAAGTTGTCTTGACACATCAACTTGAATGATATGGATATATACTCGAGAGAGTTATGTAGATACATGGAAACTTGTTTTCATTCCATATAACTTATACAAGGAATAGACTGTACCATTGCCTAACTTTTCTCTATTCTGAAATATTAGAGTTAATCTATTGATGAGTGCATTTCTCAACCTCTAAAGAGTGCTTTAGAAAAGCTAATGATTGGATAAATTAATTGTAACGTTTCACTTGATTTAATTGTTGAAAGTCTTAACGGATCCATATACCCTTGCTCTTTTTTTTAAATAAGTTAATTTATGTAAAATTAACACGGTTTTTGTTGTTTTTACTAAAACCGCGTATAAAGAACGAATTTGGAACCTTTTTACACGGTTCAATTTGAATCGTTGCTAAAAATATGGTTTTATACACGGTTCTAGATTAAAAACCGTGTAAAAAGGGTACTCGACAATTACAAACAGTTGCATCGATAAAACAACGTATAAAAGTTACCTTTTTATACGCGGTTGTTTATTAAAAACCGCGTACAAAAGGGTCACTTTTGTACGCGGTTATTGCAAATAAAACCGTGTAAAAGTTACATTTACACGCGGTTTTTAGCGACAAACCGCGTATAAAAGTAACTCTTTTGTACGCGGTTTTTAATAAACAACCGCGTATAAAAGGTAACCTTTATACGCGGTTTTTAATACACAACCGCGTATAAAAGTACAAACAACCGCGTATAAAAGTAACCCTTTTATACGCGGTTGTTTATTAAAAATCGCGTATAAAAGGTCCTACTAAGGTTTACCTATAAATAACCTAAGAAGGCGCCGTTTTTTGACCCAAATTGCTCATGCTCGAAAAAAACCATTTTTTGACGATTTTTGAGCGTTTTTTGATGGTTTTTGGCATTATTCTTCACAAAAACTAAGGTATTATGATAATCTTAAACATATAGTTCATTAATTACTACTTTTATATGCATTAACATCATTTTTTAAGTAATCTTAATTATATATATTAAAATAGTTGTTAAAAACCACCCAACAATATTTTTCAGAATCGTCATTTGAAATCATCTCTTTTATTAGACTTTTAATTAAACTTTTACACCTTTCTATGGGGATCGATACTCGTATTTTACCGTTTTATTATTTGTAAAATACGACAATGGATTGATAAGTGTATACTTGCACAAGTCTTCGTTTACTAATAGTCCGAGAGATTTATTTCATATAAATCTCGCAACATCCATCCATGTCACTCAATCTAGATCGATATATTCCGACCACCACCACCGATATCCAGACCCATGATATAGTGCGTAGCAGTTTTCTCGGTCAAAGTAGCAGAAGCATAAAACATATTCGATTTAGTGATTATCAACGTTGTTGCGTTCATCTTTCGAATATGAGGTCTTTTTATGCACCAAAATTTGTTTATTCGAAGTTGCAAAAACATGTTCAATTTTTATGTTATTTATTAAGGCTTTGTTTATTTGAAATGGATTTATGTGCTTTTCGTTTGAAATTGCCATATGGTTGTTTGTTTGTTTCATTGACTTCGAAACAGGTTATAGTGTTGTTTAGGTCGAAAAACAAGAAGGCATGGAGGATCATGAAAGGTTATAGGTGGGGTTTGGATGGGAATAAGTTATCGTAACGGTTGTCAGGGAGGGAAGGGGGACAAGGAAGATGGCTAAACCCTACAACCAGTTATCGGAGAGGGATGAGGAAGAGAATAGGGACACACGCAAAATTTAATTTGTGTTTGTAAATGTTTTTATTTTTTTATTTTAACATATAATAAGAAAATTGGGTAAAATGATCAAAATACACCCTTGCTTTACCTAATTAACAAAAAAGTTTTAACAAAGTTAGTGTAAGGAACCAAAAGGCGTTATAAAATGCATACCACAAAACTCAAATCCGTAATTATTTAAAAAAAAAGGACTTGAAGCATTATATCATGTAAACCACAGGTACCACAAATGTAATTTGTTATATTATGACCATAAGCTAGCTTAATAGCTAGTTTATTGAAAAGTTACTCATAGTAGCGTTTTGAAAAGCTAGCTTATCAGCTACCAGCTAGCTTATAAGCTAGTTTGTCAAACAATGCCTTACTTTTTCTTCTTAAAAACCATTATTTTTTTGAAGTGTACAACTTATAAAACACTAGTGTTGAGCCCGTGCATTGCACGGGAGAATAATTTTTTTGTTGGAATATTGAACCGAGTTAAAATGAAATGTAATTTATCTGTTAACAGTTAATGAAATACAATGTGAAAAACGAATGTATTTTCATAAGTGGTTAACTTGCATATATTCTTAATCGTTTGTTGTTATGAGTTTGTACAATAATATTGGTAATAGTTTTGTATTCTATTATTTAAAACCCAAACGACATGTCTCACAACATATCACTATTATTGAAATAATTATAAATATGAACATACGTTTTTACAGATTTTGCAATTTTTCTGAAACCTCCTCGACAACACTTGACAATCACTTTGAACGTATAAATATGTAGATTAATTAACAACATTCAACCCACATCAAATATGACAAAGAAAATAAATGATTTCTATCTTTTGTAACCGGCAACTCAACTGGTATAATTCAAATTCACTCAGTACCACTTGAAAATTTATCTGACTATTAACTTCAAACTTATAAGCTAGTTTGTCAAACAATGCCTTACTTTTTCTTCTTAAAAACCATTATTTTTTTGAAGTGTACAACTTATAAAACATTAATGCTATGTTTGGCAAAAAAAACTAGCTTATCAGATAGCTTATAATAAGCTAGCTTTTTTCTGGTACATGTTTGGATGACCATAAGCTAGTTTATAAGCTAATTTTTTTTTTCTAGTACATGTTTGGATGACCATAAGCTAACTTATTAAAAATCTACTTATAGTAGCGTTTTGAAAACTAGTTTATCAGCTAACGGTTTGCCAAACAATGCCTAAGTATAATTTATTAAGGCATACAAAATTTTTTAACTTCTAAACTATTCATAATTTGTCTTTTTTTAAACTTTAAGAACAAAGTTTTTGGAAACCTCTAATTTTGATCCCAAATATAAGGTCAATCAACCAAATAAACAAACAATTGAGATTTTTGAAAACCTTGTCTCACAATTGGTCAACTTCCAATAAAATAGGAAATCATAACTTTTTATGAAATAATTCAATTTTTGGATAAATTTTACATTATGCAAAATTGTACAAATGCACTTCTGGTATTTATAGCATGGAGAACAAAAGGAAGCAACCAAGTAGTGTTCAATATGATGGGTGAAAGTGTTGTCTGGGGAAGGAAGGTGTCGAAGAAGGAAAATAGGAGTAGTTGTCGGAGAAGATAAATATGTAGGGGCGGGGCCGTGATTTTTATTGGGGGCATTTGATTTTAGGGATTAGTTTGGTTTTAGTATATTGTAAGTGTTTGTATCAATGCCTTAAATTTTTGTACACTTAATTTTTTAAATAAAAACATGTAAAATTACCAAAATACCCTCACAGGACTAGCATGTGGGATCACTTAAATGGGACAAACTTAACAACTCTAACAACCAGGGACAAAAACCATAACAAAAAACAAACCTCGATAATAATCCTTGAACTTTCAATAAATCAAGGACAATATCTGAGGGGTTGTTTATTAAACGTTTACCCACTAAGTGCTTACTATAACACTCCTAAAATAAAGGTAAATTTAAACCTGAATAATGACATGGAAATGACATCTATATAAAAGGAATCTCCTAAAAAGGGGAAATTGTAAAGCGTTTATAATCCAATAATTAAAAATGACACATAACAACCTACTAATCTAAACTATGCTAAGTTTATATTAAAGATGGGTGTCACTATCATCCTCCAAAAGAATTTGTCAAAAGATTATACGTTGTCTTGTCAAAAGTCAACAACTCCAAAATTCCCTTTAAATGGCAACCAACTCTCCGCTCAAGATTTCGGAGTCTCACCGCTAAAAGAACCTGATATACATGTCATTTTAAGAAAAAATGTGAGGTTTGACGCCTAGTGAGAACAAACATTTACAAATAAAGAGTGCATAGTAAAATGGTAAGAGTTGCAAGCTAAATATAAATCTCATTTTTCACATAATCACACAAGAACCATACGGTCCAAACTTTATCTTGCAATGACGGGGGAGACCCGATTTCCATGGATTGTAGCGGAACACAAAAGTAAGCTACATCCCAAGTTATAGAGCTCATACTAGGATCAATGGCTAACAAGTTCTCCGACCCATAATATATGTGTGGATGTGCCCCCCCGATGATCCTAGTCATACTCATTCATTAGGATTACATTTACGGTCAATGGCTAATATCCGGCTCCACATGATCGTACCAAGTTGCCCCCGATGACCTAATGTCTCAACTAGTTATAAACTGGAAACTTTCCCAATTTAAAGGAAGTCGACTCCTATGCCTATTAATTCATTTGCATTAATCTAATACTCATCACTTTTATATCGTGACAAACTATAATCACACATATAGTTCTTACAAAATAAATATTCCCATAAAGTCATTCCTTTTGGTAGAATATCAATTTCTAGGACGAAGTCCACATAATATCCAAATGAAATCATTTACTTTTAAAATATAATTTTGTCCAAAAATCAAGTTTATCAAAAGGCTCACAAATTAAATAGCTGTTTTATCTCATTCAAAAGTATGACCATCCTTTTTTCCAAGTAACATCCAACATGTAAAAATCATGAATGTGCCTCAAGGTGAAATATCTAAGTATCAACAATGGTTATGCATTTAGAAACTTCATTTATCAACATATATAATAAATCCCACCATTTATCATCAAATGAGTACAAACCCTAGAATCTCCCAAAATACTCAAATTAGGTAAAAATCCATTAAATAGGAAATGTAGTTAGAAGAAGTTTAGGAGATTAAAATCACAAGGTTTTGACATGTATAAAATTTAGGATGAACTTACTTGCTAGGTTTTGATGAAAACATAAATATTTGGAAAGTGGCACTAGAAGCTTGGTCAAGACTTGAGTTTCTTCTCTTTAAATGCTAGCAAACTTTAGAGGATGAATAATGAACGTTATAGGGTGTCTTCAACTTGCAAAAAGTGAGAAATGAAGAAGAGTGGGAGAAAATCGCCCTAAATGTAGATGGAAAGACACCTAAACCTGATTTGTAATGAATGTCCCTTAGAAAAATCAGGTTTTGGGTTTTATACACAAGACTAGACAACTGCGACTATGCCTAGCGACTGTGCCCTTGGCAGTTGGCACTGGGTCTCCTCCCTTGTGCGATAGTGACACGGGGATAATGCCTATGTCACAATCACAGACATTGTCACCCAGATGGTACTGAGAGGGTCGTTGGGTCAGTAATGGTGCCAGGAGATTGTGCCTTATGGCACTGTCACCGGGCATAGTCGCCCAGATCGTATCGAGTCCTGAAAATCCAACTTTTCGCATACGAAATGCTCTCGATAAAGATGGTGACTAAAAGCAAATAATCCTTCTAACATTAACCAATAAACACAACCTACTAAAAGGAGAAAATGATGACTTTTACTTACCGAAATTTATGTGTGTTACACTTACTGAGTCACTTTACCTTATTTGATGAACATGACAATGATTGAAAATCTTACCCAGTAAGAGCGATAACAAGGACCGAGAGTCATACCCAGTAAGTGAGAGTGATGACTCTTACTCGATAAGCGTTTACAGGGTAAATTGTTGCATACGATACCGTTTTAACGGACTAAGTGTTGACTCTTACCGGTAAATGCTTAATGGGTAACCATTGGGTAAACGACCCCTAAGTTTTGTAATTCATTTTAAGGGGTCATTTATTAAACGCTTACTCGGTAAGCTCTATCGAGTCATTTACCTTACGGATGAACATGACAAGGTTCGAGAATCTTACCTGTAAGAGCGATGATAAGGATGGGCAATCTTACTCAGTAGGTGAAGGTGACAATTCTTATCAGGTAAATTATTGCATAGAGTATCGTTTTGATGATCTACAATCTTACTCGGTAAAGTAAACTGGAGTGTTAGCTCTTACCGATAAAACACTTACTGGGTAAGCATTTGAGTAAACGACCCCTAAATAAATTAACTACGAGAATTGAAAAACACACCGAAATGTTACAAAAAAATGTTCATTTAGGGACTAGAGTTACATAATTGAAACTAGATGGACTATAAACTACAACTTGAGAAATTGAGGGAACCATTCTTCTAACATTCCAATTTTCTGATATTTAACATGGAGGCCGGAGATCGGACTGCACAAACTCTGCGAAAACCACAGAGTAGAGACTGTGTCTAAGAAATGTCTGTAACAACAACCTTCAATCCTTTCTCCACCCTTTATACTCGCCATGGTTATTCCCCAATTTCCACCAATCTAGCTCATTGCGCAGTACATCACTTCCTCCCTCAATCGATTTCTGATTATATTTGTAATTTCTCTTTTTGTATCGACAAATTTTGATTCATAGATACGATGGATATTATGGTATTGCAGGTATTGACCTCTTCTTTTCGCCATAGTGGTGCAAGGCTTCTAGGGTTTTGCCCTCATGCTATTTCCTCACAGGACCAAGGTACATAAGAAATTGGGGGTTGTATAATGTTGTTTGTTTGGGTTTATTTTATTTAGGAATTTAAGCTTTTTGATTAGGGTTTGAGTTTAATTCCAGTGACTCAAACTTGGAACATGTTGAATTCGATACCGAAACAGTTTAGTTTGATTTCTACAGTGTTCTTTTGTGTTCCTCTTTATTTAGTAAAATGCGGTTATTAGATTTTCCTACATGAAGAAATTAATGCTTGTTAATTCTGAAGCTAAGACACTGAAATGTCAGGATTTTTTTTTTTTGGGGGGGGGGGGGGAGTAACAAGTTGGATGCCAAAACAAATGCATATGTTTGAGGTTAAATTTCTATAAATAGCAAAACATTCTGGTTTTTGATTGATACAATTTACAGGAGTTTCTGTAGTTTCCCATATACAATTTCGAAAACCAATTTTTAGTACATGCTAGCGTTATCTGAGCAGATATTTTTATAGTTTCCCATATGCGATATTTGCCTTATTGATACAATTTACAGGAGTTTTCGATTCTGAACTACATTCTGTACTTCAGTTGGCTACAGGCTCTGAACTATATGAGGTGGAAAGAATTCTTTTTGGCACAAGGTGTAATCTATTCACCCTCGTGTATAAGTCAGAAAACTATATACAATTTGTGGAAATATGAATGTATTGTTATCTAACCAGACGGCATCTCTATATCTTTTGGAATAAGTTCCTATTAATGATATCAAAATTCTTTTCAATTCAGTTACTTCAGTCCATTATTGAAGTCCATAGCAAAACCATCGGATATCGATTATGTCATGATCGAGGAAGATCCAGAAGAGAGAGAGGATTTTATAAGGATTTTGGAATCAAGATTCTTTTTCCTTGCAGCTGATGCTCGATCTTCATTGAGGTTAATAAATGGCGTTATTCATGTCTTGTTACCACTTACTTTGTAATTTTCTTATGAAGTCTGCCAGCTTCTACAACTTCTGTCTTGAAGTAGGGGACAAGATGTAAATATATTCCAGTTCTAATTTTGTTTCTTGAGATGAGTGGTGGTACTAATAATGTGTACCAAGGCACTGGTTATTGCAAAACCTCACCTTCTACAACTGATGGAGCAGGGGTTGGCGGCCAACATATAGGAATGTTTTGCTTGGTGTGAGAAAAGAACTAAAAATACCATGTTCAACAAAACTATCAACCGAAGATTTGGAAATAGAGATTTTCCTTCATTTGTTGCAGGAGTACTCAAGGTAAAGTAGATATTCGAAGCATTGTCCTGCAAAGCCTTTTGCAGATTTTTTAAATTCATTTAATTGTCTCCATGCTCTATTTGACCACTTTAATGAGATAGGGTTTTGAAGAATAATTTGCACACACTTTCCAGGAGACTAAGATTGGACTTTTGATATTCTAGTGCATTGATGACATGGTATGAGCAAGAAGACACCATTTGTACCACACTAGTAAATCATAGTTAAAATTACTCCATGCTGGTTAATTGGTACAATAATTAGAAATAGAAGTAGGATGTTGATATAAATGTTAAGGTGATGATTAGTTGAAAGTGTTATTTGTATCATGTGGAGAATAACTGAATATTGGCTCCTTTTCTAGTTAGGAGTCCAATTTCACCTGACTAAAAGTTTAAGACTTTTAAGTAGCCCTCCATAGTTTCATTACTCCATGCTGGTCAATCATAGTTAAAATTACTCCATACTGGTTAATTGGTACAATAATTAGAAACAAAAATAGGATGTTAATATAAATGTTAAGTGATGATAAGTTGAACATGTTATTTGTATCATCCATAGTTGTTAAAAGCACACCCTAGGCACTGAGGCTCAAAAGGCTCAAGGTCTTAGGCTTTTTTAAAGTCGAGGATAGGTATATTCATGAGGCTCTCTAACACTGTGTTCTCGAGTTTTTTTTTTTTTTACGAAGGAAAGGAAGAGAAAGGGAAGGGAAGTAGGATGGAAAGAAAAAATGTTGTGTTCTTGAGTTTTTTAAGGAGGGAAAGGAAAGAAAGAGAAGGAAAATATTGTTGATTTTCCTCCCAAGGAAAGGAAAGAAAGGGATTTAAAAAAATTAAAAATATTTATAGAATTACACATATACCTATTAATTACAATCCACTATGAAATAAATAAGGCTATATTGGTAAAGTGACATCTTTCCTTTCCTTTCTCTCCTGCTTAAGAACATGAAAATTTATTTTCTTTTCTTCCCTTTCCCTTCATTTCCTTCAATCTCAGGAACACAAATAAAAATATTTCTTTCTTTTCCTTCCCTTTCTTTTCTTTTCTTTCCTTCCAAAACTCGAGAACACAATGTAAGGCGTTGCGCGCCTTGGCTGAGGCGCATTGTGGGCCTAGGCACACCTCATAAAGAGTTATTAAATACCTAGTTAAACCCTAATATTAAATAAGTTTTCTCATCTTCTCATCTCCTGGACTTTTTAAAAAAAGTGATATTAAATAGATGACATAAGTCAAACCCTAATATTAAATACCCGGTTCTTAGAACTTCAAGCCTTTATCTGTGCAAGTACCTGAACCTAAAAACTTATCCCTTACATCTCATGCTTTAAACCCTTCTCCCTTCTGCCTCTATCAATACTGCTGGTTGCGGCATTGGAGGCTTGTACTTGCTGCATATTTGAGTTGTGTGTAACTGTGTGTGTATATATATTTATATGTATATATATTTTTTGATAAGATGTGCCTTGCATTCCTGAGTCCCATGCGTTGCGTCTAGGCCCCGGAACCCCTTTGCGCCTAATTACACCTTGAGCCTTTAACAACTTTGGTATCATCCAGAGCATAACGGGATATTGGCTCTTTTCTAGTTAGGAGCCCAATTTCACCCGACTAAGAGTTTTGAGACTTTCAGGGTGCGTTTGGTTTGCAGACTGGGTGGGACGGGACGTGACAGAAACTTACTGTCCCACGTTTGGCGTGACATGGGACAGAACAAAAATTCACTGTCCCGCGTTTGGTGCGACATGGGACAGGGACAAGGACTGGACAGAGTGGGACAAGATGGGACAAAAAAGGGTATTTTCTTGTTCCACCAAAATAGGTGGAACAACATGGGACAAAAGTGAGACAGAAACTAAAAATCACTAATCTAACGTCATTTGATATATAATCCTAATATGGTATTAGTCTTAAGGCTCACCACTACCCATCACCGCCACTATCACCATCGACGGCCACCAGTAGCCACCGCCAACCACCGTTAACCACCTCTATCTATTTCTCCACCATAACAACCTCCTCCTCCAACTCCACAACCATCGGCCATCGTCACCTCCGCTACCATCATCGACCACCTCCACTAACATCGATCACCACCACCTATGGCCGTCACCACCATCGACGGCCACCGGTAGCCACCACAAACCATCGTCGACCACTTCCACCTCTTCCTCCACTACTACAACAACGTCCTCCACCATCGCCCATCGCCACCTCCACCGATCACCACAACCCATTGTCGCCGCCACCACCGACGCTCATAGCCAACCACCGTCGCTCGTCGTCAACCACCGTCGGTGACCTCTGCCTCTTCCTCCACTACAATAACCTCTATTACCACTGTCCACCGCCACCACCATCATCGTCGACCACCTATACTTCTACGACATCAACCACAAGTACAACAACCTCTTGCACCACCACTATCCACTATCTTTCACGTTCTTCACAACTACCGTCTTTCACCGACCACCCATCGCCTTTATCTTTACGTGTCGCTTCAACTATGCATCGGCCAATTCATTAAGATCTTCCAAATTGAACCAAAATATTATATTTTCTTTATGTAAATTGGATTTTTTCGAACTACTATCAATTATTTCAGATTCTTCATTCAAATTTTCTACCATTGTTTTTGTAAGTATTTATATGTATGAAAATTGTGTAAAAAAATAAAAATGTTTTTTAATTAAATTATTTAAAGATATACTTTATTTGTGTTATTTATAATTATTATATGACATACAAAATCATCAAACAACTTTTAGGGAAACTTGTCCATTTCTGTCCTATCCAGTCCTAGTCGTACCAAACATAAGACAGACAATTGTCTTGTCCAGTCCTAGCCTCTTGTCCTGTCTAGTCCTGTTCTGTCCTGTTCAGTCTCGTCCAATCATGTCTGCATACCAAACGCTACCTCAAAGAACCCTCAATAGTTTCATTGTGTAGCTCATGAGGTTAAAGTTTGTGTAGCACTATATCTTCTTTTTCCTTAAAGATCGAGACCAATTGTCGCCTTTAGTAAAGATTTATAATACATGTACCAAAAAGACCAGGTAATGAACCTTATTATAGCTACTTTTCTGGCG
Organism: Arctium minus; assembly: GCA_954870635.1. Classification (NCBI taxonomy): domain Eukaryota; kingdom Viridiplantae; phylum Streptophyta; class Magnoliopsida; order Asterales; family Asteraceae; genus Arctium; species Arctium minus. Next base: position 15,604,395 of record OX941083.1, read on the forward strand.
CTCTCCATACCTCTACTTGAATACTATCAGATCATAAACGCTTGCTTTTGCATTTCTTAAGTTATTTCTTGATCTCCAGCAACCTGATGCTACGCTATAGCATCTTTCAGCTGGACTTTGTGTTGATGTCTCAACAGAACCTTGCACCCTTACCATTTGTTTTCAAGTCAAAAACCCATATATTTCTTCGACTTCGAAGTTGGCTTTTTTTGAGATCTTGCAATTTAGAAAATCTATCCGTTTGAATACGATACTTGGTGCTTTACCACTTTATTACTTGATAAATGTGATGGTGTTGACACATGTATGCTTGCATGGGTTACCACTGATTTATTAAAGATACAATATCTTCCTATCAGATACATATCTCGGCTTGTTGCTGGTGGATAGAGACTATTGTCTTATCGTCTCGTGATCTCGTCTCTTCCTCAGGCAATTTCTTGAGACATTATCTTACATTCCTGAGTGAGTCATGATCTCCACTGCTTTCTCTGTACCAATTCAATGAGGAGGGGTGTCATTCGTTTCATTGTGCTTCTGAACCACATGGAATCTATTCATAGCACTAAGCATAGTCACATATTTCTTCTGCTCATCTTTCTGCATGACGTTCATGGCTTATTCATTTTGGTGCATCCAACTCAATGACTGGGAGTGGGAAAATAATTAAAGTCTCTTACTCCTTCCATTACCTCTAAGACTAGTCAATATCTCTTCTTATTTTGGTGGTATATGCTCCATCATATAGCATGCGGTTTACCTATACAATGTGTTTACTTATCTATATGTCCCAATCTTCTTGGAAAGTGTTAAACCCATTAGTGAAACAACCAGAAATTTAACTTTTCTATAACTTCCTTTCCTACTGACTGGGGTTTTCACATGATATGAGTTACGGTTACGGGGATTATGGCAGTTAGATACTTCGATGCAACTAGGGTTAACTTCAAGTGACGTGGACTCAAGAACATCAATTGCAGGTTGAGACATTCTTAGTTGTTCAATTTGGAAAAACTGATGGAATCTGATACGAATCCACTTATGAAGACTTATGTTAGAAGAAATAAAAGAAAGGATAAGCATGGAAAAGAGCTTCCATAAATCTATTGTTGCTTATCTGTTTATTTATCTTTTTACTTTCCTTATTATCCTTGTTTACTTTCCTTATTTGAGTTTCCTTTTTAGTGTTGCTTTAGGAGTCTATCTTGGTTTTGTTCTAGGAGTCTATTTTCTTTTACTATAAATATTGTAGCTATTCTATTATTTGGATAGGAGAAATTTACTTTGAATTATTATTTGGAGCCTTGTCCTCTCTATACGGACTACCTCTTCTATAGTTCTTTTACCCAAGTTGTAGATCCTAACAATTTGGTATCAGAGCCTCGTTGTTGTTCATCCGCCACTATTCATACGATACTGTTCATACGTCACTGTTCATCGTCACTGTTCATCGCCTGAATCGTGTTCATCCATAATGGTTAACACTCGTTCTACGGCCTCCACCGAAGATCCACATCCCCACACTTCCACACCCAAGTCCGGGAGCAAAACCCAATCAAATAACCCTTCCAATGATGAGATCCTCCAACAGTTAGCCCTACTTACATCCAAATTGGCTGCCATGGATGCAACTATAAAGTCTCAATCCAAAGAGAAGGACGCTATGGTAGATAAGGGACCTAAAAAAAACACGGGATCCTCGTGGGAAGACGAACGTTATACTGAAGAACAACCGTGGTGGTTAAAAAACCCTCGGCACAGACATCATACTAAGATGGATTTTCCTCGTTTTGAGGGAGGAGATCCTCGCGGTTGGATTTTGAAGGCCGAAAAATACTTTCAGTATTACCAGACACCCGACGAATTGAAAGTTGATGTTGCTGCCATGTATTTGGAAGGTGATGCTCTTGACCTCTTTGCTTGGATCAATAATGAACGAACCATTTTGTATTGGGAAGAACTTGTCAAAGCATTGCAAGAAAATTATGAGCCAGCAGAATTTCAAAATCCTGATGAGCACCTTTGTGGGATCAAACAAACAGGAACGGTACAAGAATACCGCCAGTAGGGCTATAAACGAACCGAACGTTCAGCGAACCGTTCGTGAACTGTTCAGCGGGAAGTTCGTTTATGTTCGTTTATTTAATAAATGAACGAATATGAACACATTTTTTTGTTAGTTTAGTTAAATGAACGAACATGAACAATGGTCTCGTTCGTTCATTTACGTTCGTGAACGTTCGTTCATTTATGTTCGTTTACGTTCGTTTATGTTCGTTCATTTACGTTCGTTTACGTTCGTTTATATTTGTTTATATATATATATAAATATATTTATATATATTATGACATTAATGTGTCAAAGCATTAATTAAATTAATTTTTTTAAAATTATTTTTTTATACCTCCTAAGTTTATCGGTTTTTATTTTATTTTGTTATGTTATTTTTCACGAACGAAATGATGAGTAATGGTGGTTGTTTTTTAATCATTTGTGTTCGTTTATGTTCATTTATGTTCGTTCGTTTACGTTCGTATATGTTCATTTATGTTCGTTCGTTTACGTTCATTTATGTTCGTTCGTTTACGTTCGTTTAGCTCTTAATGAACGAACATAAACGAACACGAACAAACATATTTTCTTAACGAACGAACATGAACACAAAAAACATCGTTCGTTTACCGTTCGTGTTCGTTCGTTTGTTCGGTTAAGTTAAACGAACGAACACAAACAAGCCTCCGTTCGTGTTCGTTCGGTTCGTTTACAGCCCTAACCGCCAGGAGTTTGCCAAACAAACGTTCGGCTAGAGTTAAGAACTGGCCGGAATATTGCTTGTTGGGTGTGTTCCTCAATGGGTTAAGAGACGACCTCAAGGCTGATGTATGTATCCAAAAACCTCGTTCGGTTTACAAAGCTATGAGTTTGGCTCTCGAATACGAGCAGATGAGTTTACCCAAGTTGTAGATCCTCCGAGAAACAACTCGTTCAAATCCAATCAACAATCGACAGCTATATCAAACCCACAACCAACTAATCCAACCTTAGCACCCAGAAACATTGCAACAAACCAAAATCCTAGTCGCAATCAAACGCGCCCATGGGATGTGGAAAGACAAAACCGTATAGCGCGTGGCCTTTGCTTTCGATGCAATGAAAAATTTGCTCCTGGACATCGCTGCAAAACAGCCTCTCTGACACTTATGGAGCAGGAAGAAATTGACCATATGGAAGAAAAAGTTGCGGAGGATGCTATTGTTGCCGACCTTGCTGAGATTTCCTTTCATGCCATTTTAGGGAAATCCTCTTGCACCACTATGAAGCTACAAGGAACCCTTAATGGACGACAAGTGTTGATTCTGGTTGATAGTGGATCGACTCACAACTTTATATCTGAAAAGTTGGTAGAGGAACTACAGCTACCAGCACAAGCAGTACCAGCCTTTGGAGTACAGATTGGTAACGGGCAGGTCATCACTTGCAATCAACTTTGCTCAAATCTAGTCGTTCAACTGCCAGGTCTCACCATTACCCAAGATTACTATCCTTTTTCCATTGGGGGTGTAGATTTGGTACTAGACATCAAGTGGTTGGCTTCCTTGAACACGGTACAAGCTAACTGGAACGAACTATTCTTGATTTTTTCTGTGAACGGTAAACGCTACAAGCTTCAAGGGATTCCACCAAAAGCAACGGAAGCAACCTTCCAATATATGTCCAAAGATTCAACCAACTCAAGAGAGCCCAACATTCCAGAAATTCAAAGGTTAATATCTTTGCTAACCCTGCCACCTTACCTCCCTTCCGCGAGCACACCCATACCATTCCCCTACTTCCTAACTCGAAACCTCCAAATATCCGTCCATATCGCCACCCTTATTCCCAAAAATCCGAAATTGAGAGACAAGTTGCTGAACTACTCGATGTGGGGTTTATCCGACCAAGTACCAGCCCGTTTGCAAGTCCTATTATTCTTGTTAAAAAGAAAGATAATACATGGCGTATGTGTGTGGACTATAGACGCTTGAACCAAATCACCATACCTGACAAATACCCCACACCCAACGTGGATGAATTGCTGGACGAATTGCACGGAGCCTCAATCTTCTCAAAATTTGATTTGCGTTCGGGTTACCATCAGATTCGTGTCCACCCTGATGATATCCATAAAACAGCTTTCCGCACCCACTCGGGTCATTATGAGTTTACGGTGATGCCTTTTGGCCTTACCAACGCCCCCTCAACCTTCCAAGCGGCTATGAATGATCTATTTCACCCTTACTTATGAAAAGGGGTCTTGGTCTTTTTTGATGACATCCTGGTGTACAACAAATCACTTGACCAACATCTCCAACATTTGGAAAGTATTTTTTTACAGTTGCTCCAGAACAATCAATACTATGCCAAGGCATCAAAATGTCTGTTTGGACAGCAGGAAGTTTCTTTTTTGGGGCATGTCATATCCGGCAAAGGAGTTTGTGTTGATCATGATAAAATTCAATCCATATTGAGTTGGCCAAAACCAACTAATGTGAGGGAGCTACGAGGGTTCTTAGGGTTAACAGGGTATTATCGACGACTTGTCAAAGGATATGGTTCGATTGCTAGACCATTGACTGATCTCACGAAAAAGAACGCGTTTCAATGGACTTCAATAGCTGAAGCAACCTTCCTACAACTCTTAAAGGCTCAAACAAGGATGAAACAACATGCAGATGCCCATAGACGCGATGTTACATTTTCAGTCGGTGACTATGTTTTTCTACGCTTACAACCATACCGACAACAATCATTAGCTCGTCGTCGTTATGTTAAACTCTCTCCTCGTTTCTTTGGCCCTTATAAAGTTATCCGCTGCATTGGGCCAGTTGCATACGAGCTTGAACTTCCACCAGATTCCAAAATCCACCCCGTCTTCCATGTTTCAATGCTACGTCCCGTATATGTGGGCAGTCAGCTCCTCAAGTTCCAGCTCCACTCCCAATAAATGCAGATTGGGAACTAATTTTGACTCCTCAAAAGATACTTTCTCACCGTTGGGTTTCTGTAGCGGGAGACCGTTCTCTTGAATTATTGGTTCAATGGGTTGATCGACCAATTGAAGAGGCAAGCTGGGAGTCTTATGACCTCATTCTTCAACAATTTCCTACTTTTCACCTTGAGGACAAGGCGACTTTTCAAGGGGGAGGCATTGATACGAATCCACTTATGAAGACTTATGTTAGAAGAAATAAAAGAAAGGATAAGCATGGAAAAGAGCTTCCATAAATCTATTGTTGCTTATCTGTTTATTTATCTTTTTACTTTCCTTATTATCCTTGTTTACTTTCCTTATTTGAGTTTCCTTTTTAGTGTTGCTTTAGGAGTCTATCTTGGTTTTGTTCTAGGAGTCTATTTTCTTTTACTATAAATATTGTAGCTATTCTATTATTTGGATAGGAGAAATTTACTTTGAATTATTATTTGGAGCCTTGTCCTCTCTATACGGACTACCTCTTCTATAGTTCTTTTACCCAAGTTGTAGATCCTAACAGAATCATCTTTTGTTTTTCTTTCATGTGATTAGGTTAGTTAGGAAGCACTCTCCGTTTTTGGTCAATAGAAGTTTAAGATGTAAACTACGAATCAAATGTTAAAATTAGGAATTTTCTTTTAGATTAAGAAAGAGCTGTCGTCAAACAGTGGGGTGAAATGAATTTGACTCAAATTGACGATCTAATGGAAGGTGAACTTCTTGTATGTAAATGAATAAGGTTATTTCTGGTTCCAGGATTCAGAACACGAGTGAAAACCATTGAAGCTCAATAGCTCATCTACTAGCTGCTTTTGAACTATGCCTATAGGGCTCAAGTAACGATCACTTAGAAACACCTAATAGGTTGCTACAAGATGATGCCTCCTCAATCATTTTGTAATCTCAAGTATCTTTATGGTGGCTTAAATGCCAGGCTGTTAATAGCCTCCATTCATGAGTGAACAGGTGCGGGTATGAACTGAATCAAGTTACTGATCTGGGATCTATTATGTAAGTGATGACCCATTTAAGTTGACCACGGAATCTCACTTCTCGACATTCAACCTGATTTGAATCCTTACTGTCTTTACCCCATCAAACTGAACATTGAAACTAGAACCATCTGACACACCACTAGTCCCTTTCTTTGCTTTACCTGCAAGAAAATTACAAGAAAAACACATGGTAATGCTGAAACTAATTAACCAAGGAACAAGAATGTAGGCTTCACTGACCAGCCATGAAATACATAAAGGCCAAAAAGTCGAAGTACATCAACTGAAACCCTCGATGAGTTCATGATCACCAGTTTTTCAGCATATTTACTGCTTCTAGGCTCGTTATTACTGAAATTACCATTCCATTTTAACCAAAATACCATAAAATTTTAGCAGAATAAGTGTTTTGACTTACTTGTGGAAGCCTTGTCCACATGCAATCCCATATAGAAGAGTATATATACAAAATGGAATATAGGGTGTTAGACTAAGTTATTATTAAGGGTATTAAAGTGCAATTATTTAGGGTATTAAAGTGTAATTATTTTTCCTATATATTGGGCTTGTATTCTGCCTTTTATCAATATAAAAAAAAACTCATTCAACTTAATGTTTAATTTGGTATCAGAGCTGATTAAATCTCTACTTTTTCGGCTTCAATTCTTTGGCTGATCATATTCCAGCCTGCCGACGCAACCTCCGGCCAAAACCTCACTCCTTTACTACCATGGCTGCAATCTTAACTCTCACCAATCAAGAGAAGACGACCCATAATTCTCTCAAGTTTGCTTTTACCCTAAAACCTACGAATTATGGTTATTGGCGATCAATGGTCGAGTCTTTTCTTACTTCTCACAATCTTTTTGGCTATGTTGATGGCACTATTCCGTGTCCAGAACCGAAGATTACAAATGGATATGCTACTACAGACAATCCAAGCTACCAACCATGGGTCTCCAACGATGCCCACATCCGTATGCTCATCATCTCTACCGTGTCAGAAGAGTCTTTTCAACACATTCAGGGTAAAACCTCCCGAGAAGTATGGCTGTCTTTAGAACGAGCGTATGCTCCGATTACTTCATCCCATGAATTTACTCTTAAAAATCAATTACTTCGAATCACAATGAAGGGTGATGAAAAACCTGCCGAATACCTCAGCAGAGCACAAGAATATGCAACTGCCCTAGCCAATATAGGCGAACCAATGAAAGACAAAGATCTGGTTATGCTAACTCTTGCAGGGCTTCGTGAAGAATACAATGGTCTCAAGGCAAATCTCTTGGCTCGTTCCCCTCCTGTTAACTTCAATGAATTGCATGGCTTATTAAATGACCATGATTATATGATCACAAGGATCTTGGCAACCAATCCGCAAGTTCCCCAGGCTTTTTTGGCGACTGCCTCTCCTGCTCAGCAACCCCTTACGACTGCCTCTACACCCCTACAACAGCCCAATCTCGACTCCATTCAGCAGCAACTTCATAATCTTCAACTCATGGCCTCTCAATTGGGATATCAACTCAACCTTGCACCTTCACCACCACGACCACAGGCTTATTTTGGATCCCGGTCTGTCAATAACAACCGTGGTGGTCGCGGTTCTCGTGGATCTTCACGTGGCAACTCACGGGTTGCTTTCAACTCTCGCAATCGTGATAGTAATGGCACACGTCAATTCTCTTGGGCTTCTACTCAAAACCTGGTGTATGGTCATTGTAACCGCTGTGGGATTGGTCACCTACCTTCTCAGTGTCCTAACCAGCCTAACCAATCTCGTGCAGTGCCACAGGCCAACTATGCTACTTACTCAGATGCTGGTTCGCAATCAGGATCCGCTTGGAAGCCCGACACTGGCGCAAATCATCATGCCACTCCAGATCTATCTAGCATTGACAACTCCGAGGCCTACTTCGGTAACGATTCTTTACTTGTTGGTGACGGTAACTCTATACCCATTTTTCATATTGGTTCCTCAAAACTTTACTCCCCTAACAAAACCTTTCAATTATCCAATATACTTCATGTCCCTGAACTAAAACAAAACCTTTTATCCGTTCAAAAATTTTGTGTAGACAATGATGTTTTCTTTGAATTTCACTCATCTTATTTTGTTGTGAAGGACGAGTCTACACGCACTATCCTCCTAACGGGCCCTAGTGAACAGGGGTTGTACTCCATCCGTCTTCCTAAGCTTAAGTCTTTACCCAAGGTTGCGTTTACTGCTGTCAAAGCTTCCTCGAACATTTGGCATCAACGCTTGGGACATCCTCATGCTCAAGTTTTTCGTTCAATTATTTCTCATTGTTCTTTACCTGTTTCGGACAAATTATCAAATAACTTGTGTTCTTCTTGTCAACTAGGAAAGTCTTCAAAATTATCTTTATCCGATTCCAATTTTCGTAGCAATAATTTTTTGGATCTTGTTTATTGTGATGTTTGGGGCCATTCGCATACAACATCCTTCGATGGTTATCGGTTCTTTTTGTTGTGTGTTGATCACCACTCTAGATACATGTGGTTTTATCCTTTAGTTCAAAAATCTGATGTTTACACAGTCTTAACAAACTTTATTACAATGGTTGAACGCCAATTTAACACCAAGTTAAAGTGCATTCAATCTGATTGGGGGGGGGGAGAGTTTCGTCCTCTCACTACCTTCTGTCGCAACCTTGGCATAGTTCATCGACGTTCTTGCCCTCATACAAGCGAACAAAATGGCATTGTAGAACGTCGTCATCGTCATGTTGTGGAAACTGGACTTACCCTCCTGGCCCAATCCAGTCTTCCTCAACGCTTCTGGCAATTTGCTTTTGAAACAGCCGTGTACTTAATCAATCGACTCCCCTCTTGTGTCTCATCCAACAAATCTCCCTATGAACATGTTTTTAAACGCAAACCTGATTACTCTTTTCTTCGAGTCTTTGGATGTCAATGTTTTCCCTATCTTCGTCCATATCACCGTCACAAGATTGACTTTCGGTCCACTCCGTGTCTTCCTTGGCTACAGTCCTGTCCACCATGGTTACCGGTGCTTTGATCCTTCCACCGAACGGATATACATAGCCAAACATGTTCGTTTCAATGAGCATGTTTTTCCCTATCATCCACCTACCCCTACCCAATCCCCATCACGGTCCGACTCTCCATACATATCTATTTTCCCTAACCCACCACCCGGTTTTCCAACCGAACCCAACTCACCACCACCACCACCACATTCCGTACCACCTCCACAACCCGAACCAACATCACCACCACCCTCACCCTCTACCCCATCCTTTTCTCCCTCCACTGCCACCTCAACCACCTCACCTACTCCTGAGTCCCAAACCCCTACTCCCGGGCCCTCACCAGACCCAAATTCCACCCCCACCCAAACGCCTCCAGCCCCTCGGCCTCGGCCTCCTAATCTTCGCCCCAATCCTAAACAAACCACCCGATATGATCCCGCTGCCTACACTGCCACCACTAACCCCACCTTATCTGTTGAACCTACCTCTTTTACCGTTGCTAACAAGTCCCTAGAATGGCGCCAAGCAATGGCTGGCGAGTTGACTGCGCTTCTTAGGAATGGAACGTGGACGTTAGTTCCTCCTGTTCCTAATACTAACGTGGTTGATTGCAAATGGGTTTACAGGTTGAAAACGGATCAGTATGGAAAGATTAGCAGGTACAAGGCCCGACTTGTTGCCAAGGGCTTCCATCAACAACATGGGGTTGACTATCATGAGACTTTCAGCCTAGTAATCAAACCTGCTACTATCAGAACTGTTTTATCACTGGCCGTCACAAATAAATGGTCTCTGCGTCAGTTAGATATCCAGACTGCCTTTTTACATGGTGATCTTCAGGAGACGGTTTACATGCGACAACCTCCTGGTTTTATTGATCCTGACAGGCCAGATTATGTGTGCTTACTGAACAAGTCTTTATATGGGCTCAAACAAGCTCCTCGTGCGCTCTTCATCAACTGGGTTTTTATGGGTCCAAAACTGACCCATCACTATTCATTCTCAACTCATCTGGCACGCTTGTCTATCTCCTTGTGTATGTCGATGACTTTATCATCACCGGTAATAACCCAGGTGCTGTAACTACCATCATTGATCGTCTCAACTCTCTGTTTGCCCTTAAGGATCTGGGTCAACTACATTATTTTTTGGGCATTGAAGTGGTGCATCATGGTTCTAATTTGGTTCTGTCTCAACGGAAATATGTACTTGATATTCTTCAACGGGCTGGTCTTGCGGATTGCAAACCTGTTTCATCTCCTATGAGTACTTCTCAAGTGTTCTTACCTGATGACATCCCCTCACTTGATGATCCCTCTCGGTATCGGCAGACAGTCGGTGCCCTTCAGTATGCCACTTTATCTCGTCCTGATATTGCCTTTGCGGTTAATAAGGTCTGTCAGTTCATGCATGTTCCTACTGAGAATCATTGGGCTGGTGTCAAACGAATCCTACGTTATCTGAAGGGCACGATCAACCTCGGCTTATTGTTTCGTCACAACACGGGGTCTCGGCTTCAAGCTTTTTCTGACTCTCACTTGGCTACTAATCTTAGAGCATTCTCAGATTCAGACTGGGCTGGCTGCCCTATCGATCGTCGATCCACGGGGGGATATGCTATCTATTTGGGTTCAAATCTTATTTCATGGTCCGCTCGCAAACAACGAACTGTCTCTCGATCTTCAACCGAGTCTGAATATAAGGCTATTGCTGACACTGTAGCAGAACTGATTTGGTTGCAGTCCCTTCTTCATGAACTCGGTTTGAATAGCAAGACACCAACACTTTGGTGTGATAATCTTGGCGCAACCTATCTTTCTGCAAATCCAGTCTTTCATGCCCGCGCAAAGCACGTTGAAGTTGATTACCACTTTGTTCGTGAACAAGTTACTCAAGGAAAACTGAATGTCAAGTTTATCTCCACTGATGACCAAATTGCTGATGTTTTTACGAAGCCCTTGTCTTCACAAAGATTTGAGTTTCTACGGTCCAAGTTGCAGGTCGTTCCCCGCCCTCAACTTGCGGGGGAATGTTAGACTAAGTTATTATTAAGGGTATTAAAGTGTAATTATTTTTCCTATATATAGGGCTTGTATTCTGCCTTTTATCAATATAAAAAAAACTCATTCAACTCAATGTTTAATTTAGGGATACTATAATGATGTATGAGCTAACTTCATGTTAAAACATATGCTTTTTACATCACCTACTTGAAAGTCACCAATGTTCTCTCATGACACATTTTGATCATTAGAAAATGTTTGCAGTGAAGGTTCAGGAAACATTGTTACTAAGTGGGGAAGCTCAAAACATGCTTCTGATACTCACAATAGTCTAGAAGTTGGCTTAAGTCCATGGAAGATACAAGCGTTTGCTGCTTTAGGACGTGGGGCAGAAGAGTTCTTTACAACAATTCTGAAGGTTTTGTTGGTTGCTTTCGGATAATGATTTTTTCCCCTGTCTATCCCTTTTTCATCCACTTCGTTCATTCTTTTTTAGGTATCAGCAAAATGTTTTAATTAAATACTTTACAAGTCCACCATTTTGATGATCAAATGTACTGCTTTAATTTCACAAATATAGTTATAGTTGTAATTTTTGAGGAATATCTGATAACTCCCTTCAAACTAGCTTATGAAATGCTATGAGTAGTTTCAAGTAGGTCGGCCCACCATACAACTTTAACCCTTCAGATGATTGATGCATGTGCTCTTATAATTAGTTTTCAAGATAACCGACTTGAGGCTGTTATTATCATTTTATTTTGTGGATATGAATCTAATCTCACTGAATATTGTTGAAAAATGTCCAATGTCAATTCAAAGGCTGTTTGACCAAAAATGTCAAAAAGGATGATTAATTGGGATGGATGGAGTTAATTCAGCCAAACTTATGTCGTAGTTCTTTTTATATGGTCTTCCAGGGTGGAGGGATGTTTACAGTGGGAAGGCTATACAATTTGGTAAGAGATGACTTGTGAATTTCGTTATGAATCACCCACTTGAGGAAGTGAGCAAAATCCCATGCTGCGGCAGGTATCAAGTAAATTATCTGGCAAGGTGTTCTTGGAAGCAGCCAACTATCAAATAAAGAAGGAAGTTCTCAAGGAGGTAAACATCTGACTGAATTATCTTTGTGGTTGAATCATCATGTCTTATCCTGTACTTTATATTTTTGGAGGTCATGAGCAGCAGAATAAGATAGATCTATGATGGCTTCAAAAGGATAAGATTATAAGAAGTAACATTTTCTTTTTCTTTGCAAATTTTCCTTTCTTTTGTTTTAGTATTCCTGCTTCTAGGGATGCAGCAAGGAGTTGGAAATAGCAGCCTCCTTCTAGACCTCTATATTAATTTTCATTGAACTTGAACCTGAATTACAACAAAATGCCCCTATATGCCAGGCCAGTTGAGGTAGGCCAAAAATGGAAAATGAGTCTCAACCACACTTGATTATGATAACCATAGAGGTAAAATAGACCTAATTACATATATCCTATATCTGTAAAACTTCTCATCAAGTTGGAGAAAATATCTCAATAAGCGCTCTTACTAGCCTATATCTCAATAGCATTTAAGTGTTGCTTGAATATGAAATTATAATGACATGGATTGTTAGTTGTTAATGCCCATGTTTACAATTATGAACATGCTACTCCAGTAAGTGTAGAGACTTCATATTTTTGTTTTCGTCTAGTTGAAGTGACATCTTTGTAAAACATCTATCCCAAAATGCGAGAATCATGATTGCCTATGGTGATAGTGTTTGTTCTTACTAAAAGTTTGTTCTTATTTTATTATTCTCTCAATAGCTATGTTCAACTTTTTAACAAACAAAAGTTTGTTCTTGTTTTTGTTTGTCACCATTGTTCCACATTGGCTAGTCAAGGACCAACTCACCAGTATATATGTAGGGGTCTACCATCTCTCTATAAGAGCTCTTTTAAAGAGAGGCTCAAGGGTTCCACATATTCTAACATAATATCAGAGCTGGCGTCTAGCACCACCGGGGGCTCCACACTCTCAATACTCAATCTAACCTCCTTTCAAGGGGGCCTGTTGTGGAGGCCCACATCTGTTAATCATGGACCAACCCACCTGTATATATGTAGATGCCGTCTCTCTCTCTCTCTCTCTCTCTCTCCATAAGGGATCTTTTAGAGAGCAAATCATGGGTCACATATTCTAACAGTTATAAAATTTCAAAGTGATAGATCTTTCTCTGCACAATGCATCATATTCTCATGTCAAAGATTATTTTCAGGGCGGACGCCTGGCAGCTATTAACTTGGAGTCAAGAGTAGCCTTACTTGCAGCAAAACAGGCAAGTGAATACCATAAATTTATCTTTCTATTACAATATTCTTGTATTGGTTCACCTCTTTGCCCCTTCGTATTTTCTGAAATTGCATGCTTCGTTGCCTGGCAGCATCTAGTTTTAGTTAAAGCTGCTAATGTTTATCGATGTTAATTAAATTTACATTACTAGTACTTTTGTATTTAGGTATATTTTCTTCCGGCCCATTGGCCCATGATATGTGACTTATAGACACACATGTTCTAGTATGAGGTATTGTTTTAGTTCTTGTTCTTTTGGTTACTGCTTTTGTTGTTGTGGTATGTTGAATACGATAACTATGGATAATAAATCAATGGAAGGAATTAGTGGAGTTGCTAGTATGAATCTGCTTTGAAAATTCCAGCAGCGCACAGTAAAGGTACCGATCGAATGGGTAGTTTCCATGAAATTCCACCACTGCTCTACCTATAAAACCATTGGTTGCATCATACTTCAGCTGCCACCACCACTGACTAAACACATGCCAACATTCATCACCTCCCTCTTGCACCCAATTCAAACCTTCCTCAACCCCACGTGAATAGTAGCCCTGTGGTGCGACCAAACCTTCTCAAACCCTTTGACTCAGGTTACCCACCTGGTGCAATCTTCTGATCTTATCAGGCAGCACCTGGTGCTGCAGTTCATTATATTTTCTGCATTGCCCGTTCCCTATTGCAACCAGTAGTGACACAGCATTATTGGGCTTGCTGCTTTCCAATAGATTTTTTTGGGCTCGCAGTTATATTGCTTCTGCAGTTCTCCCTGCATCATGTGGAGAATATCATTTCTCTGCCCTGCACAAATATGTCATCTTGTTTTCTAGTCTATGATTCCCTCCCTTGCAATAAGAATGAGTATGCTGCCTCTACATTATGACACACCCGTCATTCTGTAAGCAATTTTGGATTCCTGGTTTTAGTTTGTAGTGAAGAAAGGCAATGCATGAGGAATTTTAGCTGAAAAGGACATTGTTGGCTGCAAATGGGTAGTTTCCATGAAATTCCATCTCGATAGCTCTCTGATCCATATTGTCTGAATGCTTGATTTATAGCTAAAGGCTACCCTAAAAAAGTATGGTTAGGACCATTAATATCTTATAATCGTTGAGTCAGCTACTCATAATTGATCACTTCACTACTTTGAAATCAAGAATAAATTTCTCAATGCAATTCTCGAGGAGGTATATAAGAAGCCACCTTCATGTTTTGTGGTTAAAGAAGGGGATTGAAAAGTTTGTTGTTTGTAGAGATTTTTCTCTGATATGTCCCGTGTGTTTGATTTTTTTAATTTTCTCAGGCATTAGAGACATTTGGGTTGACATGGATTGCACATGCTTATTTAGTATTTTCCAGAAAGAAAAATGGCTAGTGGATTGTGTTAGTTTTTTCGACCTCTCTTAAAATATGAGTGTCAATAATGACTCTCAGAAGGAAAGCCAAACTGGAAAGGAAAACATACAGGTGCACAAAATACCTTTCTTTTTTCTTTTTTGTCAAAAGCAAGGATGAAGCTGATAAATATCCAACTGAAAGAATCAAAGAAAAAAACTGTCAAACTGGAGGGGCAATGAATTCTACTCAGTCTCTTCTCTATATGAATTCGGCTCACTATAATAGCTGCCAGCATTGTATCCCATTCGTCAAAACCATGCGATAAAATGGTTGAACGACTTCCTTAAGAAAAACACCAAGGAAGATAACAAGTATGTAGATGCATTATTTTAGCTTCAAATCAGCAATTTGTAACTGTTTGTTTTGTCTTCTCTAAATAGAGTTGGATGCACATATTTAACTAGTTACGAAGATTTACTGCAATTGGATATAATTTAACAAGTTACGAAGATTTACTGATAATTTTTGTTATGGGTCAATGATTAAACAGGGGCTAGCAGGTGCTGCATCACGATATCTTGGTGTTAGGAGTATAATGGTGTTACTTGGTCCAATGTATGGACTTTTCTGCCTTACACTAATAGTTTTAACTTGTCTTTCTATATGCGCTTATAACTTGTCTTGTAATTTTCATCATCTTTTGTATACTAGCTGCTAACTTTCCTAGAATATATCTTTTGAGGTTTGACTTTACTTTTCTTCATATTATACTGATTGGTCTAATTTCTAAAATGATCAAGTATGTGAGCTGATTTGATGATGTCAAGGGGGTCTTCTTAAACTCAACCATAATGTAGGAGGTGTAGTTGAGTTGAAGTCCATGATGTGGGGTGTGTAGTTGTGATCTTTCCCTGATTATATAATTATCAATATTATTAGAGCTAAAAGCCAATCATGGATAGGTTACAACATGGTTTAAAGATAAAGATAGCAAGATAATGTTTGGGCAAACGTTGGTCCGATTCCTATTTTTGTAACGTACTTTCAAAATCTTCATTTTCGAACCTCATATCAGATGTGATATCTCAGATATTTAGACCAAGTATGTTACACAAAATAGGAATTGGACCAAAGTGCGTTCCTTTTTCTTGCATCTTGAGATGTCACACTTGAGGTACCAAAATGAAGGTTTTGAAAATACGTTATTCAAAATAGGAATCAGACTGGAGTACGTTGCATTTTCACGCAATTTGCTCATAATAGAGTCTTGAACTAGTACGAGTTTCATGAGACTCCTCAAGTTGGAGCATAGATGTTGGTCAAATCCAACTTGCCACAAGGGTTACGTTGAACATCAAAAGTGGTATTTATGTGCAAACTCAAAATTTTCTCAAAAAGAATCTAGTGAAAAATTCTTGCAGACTCCATATTGAAGTTCTCATTTTGCATCAAATGTTTCGTAAGATATCCAATTGTTTCTGGAATGGAATATTTATGCAATCTCTACGAATACAATCAAAACTTATTCCATGACAATTCAATGTTTCTAAAACATGGTGAGCTACATTTGTACAGGCTATGGGGAACATTTCTGGCAGACCTGGTTATTCAAATGCTTGGAACAGATTATGCAAGAATCGTGCGCGCAATTTATGCATTTGCACAGGTATATACTCTTCTTGTCTTGCAAACGTATCTGGTCCAGATTAACTCTTGCTTGATCTGAAAAAAACATCCATATCAATTTTGAAGTTCAGAAGTAATCATCTTGACCATAGAGGTCTAAACTGTCAGGTCAATTGATTAAAGGTTACCATGAAGAGGGACATCTTACATGTTTTGGCGTTTGAATTTGTGGGGTTTTTTCTTGATTCTAGAACTCCATAAAACATTAAATCGACTTTTTTTCACCACTTGATACTACTTTCTTGCTTACATATGGGTTCAAAACCCATGATGTAAACCAACCTAGACAGACCCGAGATATCATATTTGGAATAACTAATAAGGGTCCTGCGAGGAGGGGGGTTGAGATGTATGTAGACCTTTCCACTACTCCAAAGAGTAGAATGGTTGTTTCCTTTATGACATCTGGCTTGCAAAAAGGTTATGGGGAGGACCCAAGTGCTTTTGCAAGTTTGTTAATGAAAAGTTTGAAGCATTTGAAAAGTAGAGAAGAACTTGAGACCAAAAAGTAAAATACAAAGATTTTTTGAAAGAACGAGGATTAACCAAACCAACCCTGTATATTCCACTTGAAAGTAGGGTCTCGGGGGTGAGATGTACGGAGAATGAGCTCTACCCTAAAAGAGTAGAGCGGTCGTTTCCGCGGAGACTCTTGGTGTGTGCAAGAGTGTGAGCTAACAGTTGGGAAGAATATAGACTAGCATGAGGAGAGCGAAGCACAAGGAAAATAAGCAAGAAAAAGTAACGATTAGGAACATTTAAAACATACAAAAATGTAAGGAAAGGAAAACCCA
This sequence comes from Arctium minus, assembly GCA_954870635.1. Taxonomy (NCBI): domain Eukaryota; kingdom Viridiplantae; phylum Streptophyta; class Magnoliopsida; order Asterales; family Asteraceae; genus Arctium; species Arctium minus. The sequence goes on from OX941083.1 coordinate 15,621,571, forward strand.
TTAGAGCAAAAAAAAAAAAAGCCAAAACACGTCTCTAACCTTAACTGCCAGCCCTCTACACCCCCCCTCCCCCCAACCCAACCAACTCCTAAATTCGCTCTTGCCCAACTACGCTAGTTATAGGTCCCCATACCTAGTCTTCCGTCAGAGATCAGAAATGTCTAAGGCCGCCATGTCCAACTTCAGTTACCCATCCCACGTCCTCCTTGGCCTACCTCTCCTCCCCACTCCCTCAACCAACAGTTTTTCTACTCTCCTAATTACATTCACAATGTCTTTAAAAACCCTCGATGTCTTCCTAATGACATTCACGAAGAGCCCACAACCATCACTATCAGCAAGCAGCTACTCTGGCTAGCCATGGACAATGGCACAAAAACCACTACACTTTAAGATATCATCTCCTTACTGAGATATGGTGCTAACCTTGTATGATAAAAGTCAAAAGTCCTTGACCGGAAAACTACTGTGGTTTAAAGTTCTATCCTAAATTTCTGAGAAATTGTAGATTCCTTGTACTCTTGTCGAACACAAATTTTGACTGCAGATTTTAGCTTTATGCTTTTGAAAATGAGAGGCTTCCTAACTTACAGGCTATTTTGATAGTTGGTGTTTATAGTGCAAAATACTTCCGTTTTCGACAGTTGAAAATGTTTAATTATTCCTACGGATAGATGGCCCTAAAATGAATATATGATTTCCTTTTACGCTAAGAACGTTATTTCTCATTCATAAAATGGTCTATGTTGATGCTATTTGGTCACTCTTTTACTGTTCCAGATCAGAATTTCAAGGACATACAAGCACAAGCTACCATCTGATAGCAGCTGAGAATACTCATTTGGTTTCTTTGGGGGTTGTCTTGTGTCATTAATGTGTGTATATATATATATATATCTAGTTTGAGATGCACAAAAGAAAGTTCATTGATATGGACCCTAAAGGTCAGTCAAAAGCAGTAGGGCAAAATGTTGATACTTTGACCCAACATCAATAGAATAATGTGATTATCATGTCATTTGAAGATTTTTTCCCCCTTTTTCATTTCAGCTATTTGATGAATAAACACCTGAAATGAACTCTATTCAGAATTTTGCATAGCTTATGACCGGAACTGAAAGGGTGTTGTCAAGGTATATGACGATCCTAAGTGACTAGGCATGGTGGGTGCGTTTGGTAAGCACATGGCGTCGACCGGATGGGATAGAGGTAGACAGGTGAAAGAATTGTGCATGGTTTTAGGGTTTTAATTTGACATAGGTAGTTTAATAATTTATCAACATCTCCCTCTCCCTAGTTTTTGTTCCATGTATTTTGGTGGGACAAAAGAAAAGCACCTTTGTCTCACTCAGTCTTGTCATGTCATAGTCTTAATGTTGCACCAAAGTTGAGACAATAAGTTTTTGTCCTGTCCCATCATGATACCTTGACAAACATTAAAATGACACAAAGTCAAGAAAACCAAAATTTTGCAAGTCAAAAAACATTCCTTTATGAAGAATCCAACAAAAAGGCCAGGACTTGGGGGAGAAACCTGCATAACACAAGCTTTCTAGGTTGAGACTTGAATCTTGATCGGTATAAAGCAAAAGATGGAGAAAAGGGTACGCTTTGGACTCCTTCCCATACCATAGGTCGCCAGTTTAAATCTCCCCAGGGCCACAAAGGATTTCCTAGCTATTATCTTCAGAGTCTCATGGAATTAGTTGAGGTTTGCAAGCTGACCTGGGTACCTGCAATTACCTAAAAAAAGATGGAGAAAAAAGGGGAATCCGCTTAATCCCTCTATGATGATGAATGAGTGTTAGTAACATACATCGTCTTACCTTTGATGAATCCTTGCTAGAAAAACCCACGGGATGCCGATGGTGAAATGGCATTATCTTTGCTCATCAACTTGAATCGTAACATTAGATTAGTCGACCAAATGAAAAGAACCTTGAACTAAAAGTTAACCGGGAAACAATATACCAAACCAACCCAATATATCCCACCATCATTTGGTATTGGGGGATATGATGTACACATACCTGATCTCTACCCAAGAAAGCAGTGTTTCTATGAAGACCTCCGACATATGAGAAGAGTGTGAAAGAGAGAGTTAGCCAAAAACTAGTAACAAATACATTGGTTCAAAATATCTTATACAAGATGTTGTTAGATGCTGCAGGAACTTTATTACTGCACATAGATTGGATTTAGAGTTCAAATCTTAATCCAGCCAACAATAGCAACCCCATTCCAACTTCTGTAGGCACATCCATCATTTGGGAATCTCAATCCATTGCAATTCGACTTCGATTTCACCACATTCAACATTCCGCAATTTTAGAAGCAAGTTTTGAATGATCTTGCCGTTTATCCAGGTTATGCAGCTTTCTTCAGACAGACAATTCGAATCAGAAGGTTGTATCTTCTTTAGAACGGCGCCGTTTTGGAGGGTGTCAGTCTTCATCTTCTGTGCCTCCACAAATGGTTTGATGTCAAAACCTGCATCTCCCATATCGTCGTCCCTGGTAAACGTATCATGGTCGAACACTCTCTGCAATCATACATAAGGTACAAAATGACCATCTGCGATGGACCCAAAAAAAAATTCAACCGATGACACTATTTACGTAATAATAAAAAAAATTTAACATTTTCTTTATAAAATCACTAAGGGGCTGTTTGTTTTTTTAATAAAACATCTTAATGGCTCTTAGGTCATGGGTTTTCAACCATTCTTGCAACTTCTTTCAGGGGGAAAAGTTTGCTAGAATGTTTTCAGGAATTTGGAATTTTTTGTGTGTTTGGTTTGCAGGATTTAGAATGAAGTTGAATTCAATTCTTTATAAGATCAAATTCTCCAAGAAAAATTTAGGTTCATCTCTAACAGTTTCTCCATTTTTGAGATTACAAAAGGATTTATATCATTAAGATATTCAATACGATACGTAAAATATATTTCTGTCTCTCAAAACATTTAATTTCAATGATTCTCATCGATAGTAACAATAAGAAATTCATTTATCTTTCCTAAGTAACTATTTTCGGAGAGTTCTCCAAATTTAAAGATTTTCATCATCTTTCTCCTATTTTCTCCATTCGGATAAGTTTTTGGAGAATCTGTTGGAGATGATCATAACTACCAACTATCTCGTGGGATTTCTAAATCCAATGTTTTTGGTATTCCATTGAAATCCTATGATTTCAATTCCAAACTTTCCTTCAAACCAAACAAGATTAGAATGAAATTCAATTCCAACAACTACCAAATCCTGCAAACTCCCCTTAGACCAACTCAGCAATCACAAATATTTGTTACAAGATTAGTTTTTAAGATACATACCAGATCAACTTGAACATCAGGATTTGTGATGGAAAGAGTCATATCTTCATTCCACACAGGGTTGAGATTTTTATCAATAATACCAGTCTTCATTTTCTGAATAAGATACACAAAAAAAACACTAATTAATGAAAAGAACCATAACAAATATGTGTTCTGTAATCAACTGATCACAAATCCTATAACGATTTGCATTCCTTATTGATGTCGATTCTTTTCTTTGTACAACAATGGCGATGATTACAGAAATTGGGAAAAAAAATAACGTGTTCAATTGAAAGGGGAACAGAACCTGATCGCCTAATCTGATTACGACATACGGATCGCTGCTTCTGAAATCACGAATCGCGAGACCGATACCTCTCTTCACCTTGATTCTAAGAAGACCTAGCAGATCATCCATTACACAAGAAGATCCACACCACGATCCTCCTGATTTTGAAATCTAAAACCGTCCATTGATCGCAGAATTCGAAAATGGAAAGAAGAAAGAAGGTATCATCATCATCATCGATCCCAAAATGAAATCGAATGAAATGAGTTGGTTCGTGTTCTCTGAGAATTCGGGAAACGCGATTTGGATTTCTTTTTTCTTTTTGGAGGGATTCAGTGGAGTTACTTCCATTTGGTTTCGAATCGTACATCACACGTGTGGTTGTCTTGTTACCACCAAATTCTCCATGAGAATGGCGATGGCACCTTTGGGGGTTTTAGATCCAAAATACATCTGTCGGTTTTGGTGATTATGATTCCTGATATGAATGGATTTGGCAACGACACTTGCAAATCGCGTTCAAGGTCGCACAGCCAAAAACAAACCAGAAAACCAAATGCAGTAATGGCGGGGTGGTAGTTACCGAACGACGTCGTTTTCTTTGCCAAAAAGTTATCTAGTTAAGAGAGTTGGACTGTGTTTTGTAAACTTAGTTGGTAGCTGATAAGCTATAAACAAATTTTGCTTAGTAAAAACTAACTTATAAACATGTAAATGATCAAAAAGAGCATTTTAAACAAATTAGTTAATTACAAATATTTCATAATATAATTCAAATAAATTTCTAATAATATAATTAAAACAAATTTCTGATTATATAGTATAATAATATGTTAATTAATATAAACAAGTTAGTAAATAAAATTTAAACAAATCTCTAGTAATATAATACTATTAATTAATATAAACATATAATATGAATAACAATAAAATTTATCAACCTCACATATCCTAATTAATTAATATTTTTTTAAAAATATAATTAATAATTAAATTAAATATTTTATATAAATTATTTAGTATATTCTAACTACAGTGCCTACCCCTAATCCTACGTCTCCACAAGCTCCTATTAGAGATCATGTCATCGGAAATTCGTAAAGTCGCCATGTCTAACCTCAGTTGCTCGTCCCACGTCCTCCTCATTTTACTCCTCCTTTTGGCCCCCTTGACCGTCATGTTTTCTATCATACGAACATGACCAAACCACGATAATTGCCCCTCATTCACCTTATAATAGGTGCAATTCCCAACAATGTCCAAAAGGCCTAGTTCTTTATCGTGTCAGACACAGGTTCTACCCATCTAAGCATCTCCATTTCCACAATTTTCATTTTCCACTAATGTGCCTTCATTACAACCCAACACTCCGACCCGTACAACATAGTTGGTTTGATGGCTACCGTATAAAATCTGCCTTTTAGTTTTAATAGGACCTTCATAACACCCTTTAGCCACCTTGCCTTGATGCAATGTTTTATGTCGTCCTCGACCTTAATGTCCTGTCTGAATCATGGAGCTTAAATACTTTTGGGGTACCATTTCTTCCCCAATGCTGACATTCAACTCCTTCATCAATACACTCCTTGTTGAAATTGCAACATATACATATTTTGTCTTCAAACGTCTAATGTGCAAGCCATGCGTTTCCAAAGCCGCCCTCCACTGGTGTAGCCTCTCATTCACCTCCACCTTGGATTATGCTACGAACATAATGCTTTTCGCAAATAACATACCCCAAGGGATACTTCCCATCTCTCGGGAAATCACATCCAATATTACGGCAAACAGAAAATGACTTAAAGTCAATATTTCATGTAGTCATATCTCCACCGAGAAATACTCTGACTCACCCATTGTAGGCTTAACACAAGTCCTTGACATTCTGTACATATCTTGAATCGCCTTGACATATCTCTGTGGTACCAACCCCCCCCCCCCCCCCTTCTCTTCTCCCCAAGTTGTTCCAAATCACATCTTGTGCTTTTTCCAAATCGATGTACGGAATGGCTCAAAAATGCCCATCATGACTGGTGGTGTACACATGTTAGGTTCGACGGTTTGGGGCATTTAAACAACACAATACGTCAATTTGAAGAAATCCCAACACAACCCGTTACAAAATGAAACCCAACCTAACTCAACCCTTGCAGGTTAGGTTGGTGAATTACCATCATTCTTTTAAATGACCGTGTCTTCGACATTTGGTGACTTAGGAGTATTGTCCATTTTTCAATTTAATCATATACATATGACACACAGGTAATATTGAATTATTGATACATAAGTATATATACAATAAAAGAACAAATTGTGCTTACAAAGATAAAAATATACTTATATACCAACACTCTATTTGCTGCCTTCGCCCAACCAGGAGATTTATATGTACATATTTATATTAATATATTGCTTAGGGGGTGTTTGTTTTCAACTTAATGAGCTTAATGGGTGGTTAGGTTAATTGGTTAAGTTATATTGAGGTGTTTGATTTTAACTTAATACTAAGAGATTTACTTAACATGTTAAGTTGGCCCATTCTATCTTAATGCATTAAGTTAGAATTTTTCCAAAATTACCCTTGTCCTATAATTTTTTTCATTTTATCACTTATGTAGACATAAGGTTAAAATGGTAATTTTTGATGTTCAGACTATTATTCAGGACAAAAATCAAACAACAACTTATCTTAATTTATTCGGATAAATTAATGCTTATAGATAACTTAATAGATTCAGAGCTTAATAGATAAAAAATCAAACGGCCCCTTAGTCGACTCTCTCTACAACCATATCCATGAGGACTAAACTTGGAAGTTAATGATAGTAGAGGGACTAAATTTGTAATTTATTTACAGGAGAAAAAATGTATTGTCTCCAACTCTCATGTTTCATCCATGTCTACCAATCATTAATAAATTTATATTAATTAACAATCTCGTACATCTTTACGTGATTGGTGAGAAAGACTGGGATAGAAAAGTCAGGATAGACGATTTTTCCCCTTTACGTCCACATTTTTTACATAAATCACATGCACGAACCCAAATATTTCCCCCGAATTCCTCGAAAATAAAAACCCACAAATTTCATTCTAATCACATTATATTTTCATTTTCTGATCAATCGTACCAACTTTCTTGGATCATTTTATGGGCAGTTTTAGAGATCAAAAACAGAAGAAAGAACCTTTTCGATGGCCGACGATAATCCGATTGGTATTCTTCGAATTACGGTCAAGAGAGGTATCGGTCTCGCCATTCGTGATATGAAAACCAGCGATCCTTATGCCGTCATCAAGATTGGTAAACAGGTTCTCATTCTATACCATTAATCATATCTTATTAAACGAAATTGTTTGATTATTAATCAGATATTACAAAACGCAATATCAAAATCAACATTATATTAAAGATTTTGTGAAATTGTTGTTTATCAATTTTCATCAAAGATAAAGAGTATGTGGGTACTTGCAGTATATAAATATTATATATTTCATAAAAGTTTACGTTGTTGTTTATTGTTTTGGTATTGTTTTGGTTCATGGGTGTAAATGAATGTTCGTGTATTTTATACAGAAATGGAAGACTCGTGTTATCGAGAATGATGTCTATCCCGACTGGAACGAAGACTTTAGTCTTCCCATTCATGATCCCGATCTTCCGATTAAGCTGGTATATATATGTTTCTGACAATAACACAACGGTCTATATATCTATCTTTACAAACTACACATTATAACAAAATTGATCTTTTAATAGTGTACTTAATGGGATTTTAAGTTTATAGGACAATTGTCGAAAGTGTTCTAGAAAAATGCTAACTTCTAGATAGGATGCCGAATTTTTGGCCTTTAGATAAAATTTCCATTTAGTTGGGATATATATGAATCTTAAAAGACCCATTTTGTTGTAGTGACAAGGGTGGACCCGCATAGGATCAAATTAACGATGCAACCGTTTTGTTTCGTTGTGTGCTACAGTGGCACTAATTTGGTTTTGTTTTTGGTCCGCCTCTGTCTTAACTTCATTATTGCAAAATTTAATATTGAAGTCCCACATCAGCTAGACATAAACCCCCGGTATATATATATATATATATATATATATATATATATATATATATATATATATATATAGGGATGGTTTCAATTGCAAATTGTGAGCCGGGGGACAAAGGAGAGTACGCCATGTGTCTCATACATTTACAGGTTATTCATCATGAATAGTTCACTAACGTCAGGAACACGTGTTGCGCACTCCTTTGTCCCCCGGTTCACAATCGAAAATGGATTAACAACCGAACTTTCCTATATATATATATATGTGTGTGTGTGGGTGTGGGTGCGTGTGGGTGTGGGTGTGCGCGCACACGCACATAAACCTCACCTTTTTTGTAAGGGTTCTTTTAGAAAAAAAGAATCAAAGGGTTCCACATATTCTAACAAAGAACAATTGTCATTTTAATTCCAATTAACATATACTTTTTAACCATCTCATTTGTCGCAAAATCGTAGTCTTGTTTGATCTTATTAGAGTCCTACATCAGCTAGACTTGGACCAATTCTCCTCTATTAAGGTCTATTTTAGACAGTAATCTAATAGGGTTCCACATGTTCTCACGTATATCTATATATGTATCTATGATTGCAGATAGTGTACGACCATGACAACTTTACTATGGATGACAAAATGGGAGATGTAGAATTGGACATCAAACAATATATCCATGTTTCGAAGACCCAACAGCGAAAAAACCTCCCGAGTGGCACCATTCTAAAGAAAATACCACCCGGCCGAGCAAATTGTTTGTCGGAAGAAAGCCATATAACGTGGGAAGGCGGGAAGGTCATTCAACGTATGTTTCTCAGATTGCAAAATGTTGAATGTGGTGAACTTGAACTCGAATTTAACGGTTTCGATGAACCTGGGGAAAGCAGCACTTAAAACTTTATGTTTATAGCACCACCAACTCCGCATCCTAGACTGCAATGGTGTTATAATAAGCTGTTAGGACGAAGTTAGATAACCTAACAAATTCTATCAACGAAATTGGACAACCTAATAGGACAAAAGAAGTACATTGTTCTATCAGTCTTTTTATAAGATATTTAAAAAAAATGTATTGTACACAAGTTTTATAGATCAATCCATTTTAATTAATTTTATTGTATTATTGTATTTTAATTATCCTTTGCTAAGGCTTTTTTTTTAAACCATGGGTATCCAAACCAACTTACGTATACCAACCAATCCTCCCGGCTACCAATGGGCAGGAATGATAGCAGGACAGGTGAACCTTCATGAACACAAGGGGTTTGATAGTGCTTAAATTTGAGTTGCAGGAAGATGAGATTTCCACTGCACAGTCTTAGGTTTTAACCAGTGTGCCACAACCAAAGTGGTTAATGACATCACACGATAAAAAAGATCAAGAAAAATGAAGCTTCGGCAAATAAACCAAAATCCAAACCAAATGTACCAAATATATCGCAGTTAGAGTGGATCAAGAAAGACTGTTTCCATGAATACCTCGAATGAATCAAGTCAAACAAACAGATCAGACATTGATTGCCAATAAATATGTTTTGATTTTGAACCAATCTCTCTTTAGTCTTTACGTTACATGCGTGCAAACTCGAAAAAAAATCATGGAATCGACCTAAAAACAAGACACGCTAATTTCTGTAATTGTGTATGATCGTTATAAATACTTGGTTTCTTTCGTTCACAAGACTGCGATAATGATTGGTCGGGTATTTAAGCATCGAGGGCCGAGAGTTCAACTTCTCGATTGCAAGGCCGATATACCACAAAAGTGCTGTCATTTGAGAAAGAACCCGGATTGAAGCAAGTAATATCGGTGTACTTGAAAGCTTTCTGTTCACTATTGTCGCCCAATACGATCTGTAATAAGATCAAACGATCATAAGTATGACTTACTGCTAAATAACGAATTGTCAACAAACAAATAACGTTCCATTGCCATTCTACCGGTGAGCAATCAAATGGATGGCATGAAACCCTGAAATTTACAACGAACGAAACAAGTACCCACTTTATCATATAAGACTTTCTCTCTGTCACACTTTTTACAAACCGGGGGTTTTCACATAAACATTGTTCTACTCTTTGGAATAGAGGTCAGGTATGCGTCCATCTTATCCTTCCTGAACCCTAACCCACCTCCACATCCAGGTCAGATATATTGGGTTCGTTTGAATTGATTTATATGATTTAAGCACAATGTTTGATTATTTTCATCCTTGGACATATGAATACCATTGGTGAACACAAATAAAAAAAACTTCAGGCCTCCGATCAATGGCATAATTTTTTTTTTTTGTAATGAGTATAATAGATGAACGATAAGGAGCCGTTTACCAAACGTTTACCGAGTAAGCGCTTACCGGGTGAGCATGGCAAGGACCGAGAATAATCTTACCGTGTAGATGAGGAAGAAGAGTTTTACCCGATAAGCGCTTACCGAGTAAAGACGCTTACCAGCAATCTATTTTGATGGCCAAGAATGTTACCGGATAGGGTAAGTGAGGGTGGTGACTTTTGCAGGTAAGTGTTTGGTAAATGGCACCTTAAGTTTACCTTAAATACCCATGGGTCCTGCTAATTAAACCATGTGAATTAACTAAACCTATTTGTAAGTTGTCACCACATCCCCTACCAAAATATATCCTAAAACAACTTGAATATTTGCAAGTGCCCAAGATAATTGAAGCAAAGACAAATCAAATAGGAACCAAAAGAGGTCCAATCGGAAATCCAGAACCAAAAGTCACACACACGACCTACCATAAAAACACGGAACTCAAATTATCAACACAATTTAAATAAATGCACAAATACATAGAAACAATGTGAACCGAAGTGCTTAGACATAAAACCTTAAATATAATACTAACTAGGGATATCCTTATCCTATACCTCTAATATCTCTAATAGAAACCACATAACTGTTGTCATATGGTAATTTGCGTACCTTCCACTTAAAAATGATTAATTTATCTAGTTTATGCAAAAGGGTTTGTAACCAACAACCCCCGTGCCTGTGCCGGCCCACACCGTCCTACCCCAAGAGCATAATGCGAGTCATATCAAGTACATAGTGGCCTGCTAGGTGGTTGGCTTAAAAGCCAAGTGCCCACAAAGAAGAGCCCAATCCCCAAAGGAATTGTAACTCCCACACTCACGGCTGCTGCACTCGAACCCTCACCTATTTGTGCAAGTGCAACTATACAATCCCGGAACCAATTGTGCTACGCTCGTGGGGGCCTTAACTAATTTATCTAGTTTGGCACCTTAGATATCCATTTTTAGAAGGCATCCTTCATATGCCTAAAAGCATGAAAATTAGAATACACGGGAAAAAAAAAACTAATAGAACAGAACATTAATGGAAGGAATGCTAGAAGTTCACCGTATGTGGAGTTGGATAGAGGTGGAGACAGTGATCATAATTCCAGATAATTGGCTGTACACTCAAAGGGAGAGGACAGAGATGACTTTGATGTGTTATGGTAGCAACAAGCTGCATCAAAGATAATAAGCATTTAATGAACTGCAAGATCAAGAATGACAAGAATTTGAATTATGTCAAAGAATAAAAACTCACATGCTCAAAAGGATCACTGGTTTCTTCTGTTGAAGGAGGAATCAAACAAGACCTTCTCATTCTGTAAAGGAGATCCTGGCGGAAAAATACTATTTCCTGAGTGTAGAACTTGATTCTGATTTCAAGAAAAAGCATGTCAGTGATAAGAAAGTTAACAGTGCTTCAGTATTCGTAGCAAGAACTTAAGTTGTGCCTTAGAATACCATTAGAACATCTTCAACAACTATGCTAAAACAAGGATTTTGGAAGTTTAGCAATTTTTTTTGCTCCAACAACTATGCTAAAATAAAGAAAAGAAGAGAGAGAAGGTGAAAATCTCCAAATTTGGAAAAATCTCTAAAACTCCATGTAGGAAAGAGAACTATTATTTTAATCATTTCCCACCAATAAGAGGTATTGAAAATAAATGTTTATGAGAGAAAATTTATGTTTTATTAAATGTATTGAATATAGTCAATGCTAGAATTGCTAAAATAGAGTAGCTACCGGAGATTGATGTAAATTTTTTTAGAGATTTTGACTTGTAATACTCAATTTTAAAAAAGTATAGCATAGTTGTTGGAGATGCGCTCACGTTCATAAACTTTCAAACCACAAATCATATTTATTAATGTTTTAAAGAGGAAACTATAATTTAGAAAGACTAGTTGTGTACCCGTGCGTTGTAGCCGGATGTAAGATTTATCCATAAAATGAGAACGAAAAATCAATGCAACTTCTTATTAAAAAATCCCAAATTTCTTTCGAACAAAAACAGAAATTACAAGTGTTGGTTAAGCATGTCTTACTAATTTGAAGACCCGGTAAAAAACCCAAGAAAAAATATATTGGTATGGATATCAAATTAAAGGATTATAAAAGTTCTTGTTTTCTGGTATAACTAATTCAAATTTTTATCGTAATTTAAATATATTAGATTTGAAAATAAAGATGTAATTTATTTTAGTTTTAGTGATGGATTATTTTTTGGATAAAGATAATGATAGAGAGTATTATCTTGTATCTAACGAGTTAGTCAACTTGTTATTAGTTAGCTTTACGAAGTTCAAAGACCTTTAAGAACTTGTACACATAAAATAATTACATGTACCTTGAATTTTAAGGATATGCATTAATCAACAGTGCTGAATGCTTAAAGGTTGTTTTTAAGACTTTGAGCAAAATGTCTTTATAATATAGTATAGATTATATGCATGTGACATCTAATAAGAGAATTGCAGACGCACCTGCATGGATTGCTTGCAAAAATGGCATTTGGGATGTGCTTCTGGAGCTCTTCAGTTATATATTTGGGTAACGCACACCTAGGTAGAACCGTTGAAGGGCCTAAACATGCCAAGTACAAAAGATTAAATTCAAGAAACTCCAAAAGAATGGGTAGAGCAATCAATGTTACTCACCTACATCCTCAGGTCCAGGAATGAAAAGGAATCTACTGTGCTCCTTCAACCGCGGATGATTTCCAATCATTTGCCCAAGTTTTCCAAAATTCGATCTATATGGATAGTTGTCCCCTTTTCTTAATTCAATAAAAAACCAAACCAAACAAATCCAGTATGTCCCACCCAGAGGGTGGGGTGGGGGGTTAAGACGTATGCAGTCTTGACTCTACCCTGAGGAGTAAAGCGGCTGTTTTCGTGAATTACCCCTGGCTTGTGAGAAGTGCGTGAAAGAGAGACGTAAATGAAAAAAGTTGAAAAACTAGTTAAGAAATAATTAATTCATAGGTAAGTTACCAAGAGCTCAGAGATCTCACCTGATACTTGAGAATGAATTATATGAAAGGTTAAATGGATGGGAACAGAAATTTCCCATCAACACGAAGAGAGAAGGAACCACCTCAACATCTTCATAACCATCTAGCACAGTCTGTAGCTTTGCCATGGTCTTCTCTAATAAAAAAGATAATCAAGGTATTAGGCAATGCATGCAAAAGTCTAAAACCAAACCAAACCAAACACACCCAATATATCCCACCGAAAGGTGGGGTCTGGGGAAGGTAAGATGTATGTAAACCTGACCTCTACCCCAAAGAGTAGATTTGTTGTTTCCGTGGAGGGGGGGGGGGATGCAAAAGTCTACTGTTAATCAATACACGGAAAAGACAATTAATACTAACTTTATACCTCCTCATGGTCCAGCCAAATGTCAGACAGTATGACAAACATTTCATTGACTGCTCTCAATTCCATATCTGCAAGTCTAAGCTGGAGAAACAATTAAGGAAACTTCCAAAACATTTTTTGTCAAAAACCAAACAAAACGAGCCAGGTATATCTCACCCAGAGGTGGGGTCTGGGATTGAGATGTATGCAGATATGACAGCTACCCTCAAAGAGTAGAACGGTTGTTTCCGTTAAGACTATAAAATAGAAGCCTCATGGCTATTGGATTTTTTTCAAAATAATCACCGCACATTTAAGCAATAGGAGTCTCATGGGTATTGAATTACAGTTACTTGAAGCAAATTACAGTCGTTAAATGACAGAGAAAGGATACATTGTCCTCTTTTGCAAGTGTACCACCACCAAAATAATCAAGCCCTGTAAACATCGAGGCTGACTTCTCTCTGTCTTCTAATGGTGGAAAACCAAATGTTTGAACCTGGATAATAATCAGGTATAAGGAGTCAATGACAACTATGAGTTAGCAACAAACATTTACTGGATCTGTATTTTATCACCAGCAAGAAGTATTAATAGCCTGCTTATAGAATTGAAAAGATAGATGATGTTGCAAGCCATCTTGCTGGAGAATCATAAATGACTCATGAAAGTATAACATATGTACAAGTCTCCCAATTCATTGCATAATTAAAAAGAAACATTTCATTTGAGCTAGATGTATTAATTGTTTTTATGTTTCATCTGTTTAAGCCAAATGCCAATATATTCAGGGTTCCTTGCTGGATAATACATCATTTTTTACCCTAATATGTTGGAATAAGTTGGATATATATATATATATATATCATGCTTCTCTTGTACCTGCTTCTATTTGTTATTGCTTACTCTTAACTAGTTTTTCTAATAACTTCTAATATTTGCCTCTCTCTCTCTCTTTTACACACTTTTCACAAGCCGGAGGTCTTCATGGAAACAGTTGCTTAACTCTCTGGGGGAGCTGGTCCGCGTACATCTTACACCCCCCCCCCCCCCCCCGCCGGGACCCCCCACTTCCGTGTTTTGTTTGGTTTGGTTAGTTATGATGTATCAGATCATAGGTTACAGAACTTGATTAGGAGTGCCACAACCACACATAATTCATTGTCCCCCTGTTCATCCTCAAGAAAAATGCCACTAATCCTAGGTTCCCAACTTAAAGTACCTGCTTGCCATTTTGCCAAGACCCACAGGCCTCCTTCTGGAGCTTTCTTTACCTGACCTCTACAAACTGTACATGTAACAGATATCATATATAAATTTTATGGCTTATAAATGCCCCCACTAACTTCTGGATTTTGTATATTTAACATCACGTTAGATTATTGCATGTTCCAAACAATATGACAAAGGAGCCTCAGCATCAAAATTTGATATAACACCGTCGAAAATGAATGGATGCAAATAGATTTGGCTTGGGTTCCATAAGCTCTTACTTTGTATGATGCAAAAGTATAGATCCAATTCAAATATACATACGTAGGCAACACAACCTTGAGGGTCAGCTCAACTTGCAAATAAAGGCTAGGCCTTGGGGCTCTTCCCCATAGGTGGCAATTCAAGTCGGGATTTTCCTGGTTGTTATCTTCAGGGCCCCATGGGATTAGTTAAGGCACGCAAGCTGACCCAAACACCCACGGTTATAGAAAAAAGGCAGCTAGCACTATGAAATGGCCGAATAATCAAGGACCAAACATTTTATGCAGCCAAAGTTCTGGTATATGAGAAGAGCTGGAGTTGATTTCATCCTTCCAAAAGGAATTTTGAAAAACAAAATGCATTCTACCGATGAGAAAATCGATACACTTTATTTCCCTTTTCATGTAAATTTTGTTTGCAGATGTAAGCAGTCAAAAAGAAATAACAAAGTTAATTTTCAACACCCAACAAGTTTGGTATAAAATTTGCTTTAATTTTTCACAGGGTTCCAACAATCAGCATTTCTAGTATCTTCTTTCTTAACATGATTATCACTATTGATCAAGTTCTGTTAAAAAATAAGCAATGTCATGGCCTATCTTATGATGACATGTCAAACATGTTTGCATGTGCAAGAAACCCAAAGGAACATGAGATATTACAGCTGAATAGAACAAAACCAAAATAAGTCGAACAATTATCAACCACCACATCCAATGAGCTAAGTATGTGGAACTAAACACAAAGCTAAGAGAAAGAATGATGCATTTGTTGTGTACAGAGGCTCTCCCTTTGTAGGTATTTAAAAGCAGTTACAATAAGAAGAACAAAAACTACAGTAACATGCTGTGAGTCAAGGCTTCCATAGGTCTATCAGGAACCATTAGATATTCAAGTTAGATGAACTTAAAATTCGATGCCACTATCAAGAATCAGAGCAAGTTTAACGAGGTTTAGTAAAAAGGTATAATAAGACTGACCTGGAAAGTACCATCTAACATCATCTCCCCTTGAGCTAAAACTATGGTGTTCTCGGAAAAATACCCTGTTGTTATCTTGTAAGTAATGTCAAAGAAAAACTGTCACTGTATGCCTCTGCTATAGCAAAATTAACTACATTACATTCCAAGTAAGATGTGTTCAATAATGATCAATGAATCATCCAAACAGAAAGACACCAAAAAAAGAAAAGATAAAGGTAACAAACAAATCATATAAATGCAAAACTAAGAACCACAAACTTGTGAGAGATATAATGCACAATACAACCTTTACTTGGTGCAATGGAATAACATGTACCACAAACTTGTGAGAGATATAATGCACAAATGCACAATAAGGCATCTTGGTAACTTGAGACGCTAAACAAGATGCCTTGATTTGTAGGTGATGAGTCTTCTAAGCATTATATCATGCTTGATACAAACAAAACATCAGCCCAAATTGAGGACGTTTCACATGGCCAATATAGAGTAACAAGAGAAGGAAGTAACAAAAGAGATTCGATTGGTTGGAATATGATAACCAACTTTGCCTCAAAAAAATAATATAATGGAATGCTATTACTTATGACATTCCCATTCAAGTGCCAGAACCTCTTAGGACTCTAATGGGTCTCATTCTTATCCATATCAAAATAGTTGAATTCTTTTGATAAAAACGCATATTTTAATACAAAGATGGACACATATAATTAATCAAGACCAAAGCATATTATGAAAATGTTGTAAACTAGTAGAACAACTTAGAAATTATTGTATTCTTTCATGTATATGCTTATGGATTACCAATCTTTAAAATATGTCCATTATGATTTAATAATCTTTCAAGCAGCTAATCCAATGTAACATAACTATTGAGCAAAGAAAATCAAGTGATTAAGGATATTGCATTGGACAGATTGACTTCAACAGCTGCCGTAAGGTCTTCCAAGTAAAAGTGGCCATCTTCCAATTGCGATATGACACCCATCACCCAGCTTATTCCAGTACGTCCAACCAGAGATTGAATTTGAGATATCTACAAAGTACAGGAATCAACAACATTGTTCAAAAGAAGTTTCATTCATAATAAAAATGAAAGGCCATTGTCTTCAATCAGATAAGCACTGTGTTATGAGAATGAAGTGTTTTCTGGGGGATTTAGAGAACCTGACAGCTCCCAAACTCGGATAATTCAGTATTAAATGAAGGACTAGAAAATTGTGGAATCCGAGATAGCCTCTGAGACAACAGAAGAAATCTATCCCTGTACAACCAAGCTTTTGCAGGAGCATCACCGTGAATCGGAAGTCTCCCTGTGTGTCTACATGAAATGAAAGATGCATAAATGACAACATTTGATTTTAATACAAGTTTCAGCTAAACAAACAATGATCATTCCAGACCTTATTTGCAGATATTAGAAAACTATGCAAGAGCCTTTTTTATATTCTCTCCCCAAGTCTGAAAAATATCATTTTAATTGAACAAGGCATGACTTTTCTTCTTTGTTTGCACAAATATAATTTATTTAGTCACTTAGTAGGCAGAATATAACATAAGGTAATATGACGTATATAAGAAGAGCTATTCAAGAGAAATGGCTAACTAGATGACTGGATCCAAACATACATGATTTTTCTGACACAGTCAATACATCATATGAGAAATTCATATGCGAAATTCATATGCAACTATCCCATTATATGAGTAGCAGAAGCGGATCTCCATTATGCTACTAAACCAGTTATGCACTAATTATAATATTCATTCGCCAAACATTGAATTGGGATAAGCTTGTAGATTGCTATGTCAACTGTGTGGCTTCAAATACATCCTTGTCAATTCTTTCCCACTGGCACATCTTAATCACTAAACTAGTTATTTTGTTTTCTTAGAATTCCCTGACAGCTGATTCACGAATCTTTCAATTTTGCTCCCTCAAAATCATCTAAACATAAAGAACCCAAATTCACTTCAACAGGCTGAATATGTGTGTGTAAATACTTTTTTCATGTCTTTTACACTTGTTTAACACAGATTTTATATCCATGATCAACTCTTAACTTCTCAAGATGGGATATTTTCGTCCTGGAATTTTCCCACAACCCCCGCCCCCAACACAAAAATGACTTTTGTAATAAAGACGTAGTCATCATGTTAGTTACTATATTTCTTGGCTTTCTAGCCTCCTAAACCGTGACGTATTATAATTTATTAGTAGATCAGCAAAGAGATATTACAGTTCTAGGTAAATAATTAGAGGTATCATATCTTAAGCCAAACCTTCTACAACATAGTAAAGAATATATATCTTTTCTGAAACACAATGATGACCGAACGACTCTGAAACAAACCCCAAAGCAAAAGACTTACTCGCAAAACATCTTTCTGATAGGATCATAGCGGAACTTTGGAATGAGGAAGGCGTCAATTATGCTGAAAGACGAAGTCGTACTTGTACTAAGATTATCCTCAGCTGCAGATCCAGCTTCACAAAGCAGGCTTACGACACGCTGTACAGGCTCCTTATCCAGAATCGAAGACTTCACTGCCTCATTTCATCATTAAGATAAAAATAAACAAACCCAGTAAATTATAAAGCAGATAAATCCTGCAGTAAATCATTACTCTCACCTAACCAAAAAAGAAAAAAAACTACATCCTTTTTATTTTTAATGTCAACCATAACTTTTTAACTGCAAAATTGATAGGATTTTGTTGCAAATTGGTAATAACACTACCCTGGCTGTAGTAACTTGGTATGAAGTTTGAAGTAACCATCAATTTTTTCCATCTAAAAACTTTCAAATCCATATCTTTTAAAGTTGAAAACGACCAATTTGGCATCCAAATTCAACACGAAGCTTCTTCATTCAAACATGGCAGTTTTTCCTCAAGAAAAAAGTTAAAAATCCTTATCAATGTTGAATTTTTAGAAGTACCTCGTTTCCGAGTTCGAATTACATATTATGTGGTTCCATCACAGGATTCCAACTTACAAAATCATAAACCACAAAAACCCTAAATCTTACTAAAAACGTAGGAAGACATAGTGAAGAAGTATGAAAGAGAGAATACATGATTGGTGTTGAAGCTCATCGAGGAGGAGGTCAAGAGCTTCATCTTCCGCATCTTCGTAATTGCTCAAGAAAGAAAGGATCTCGTTTAGGGCTTCAACTTTGAGAGTATAACCTCTCATTTTACATTTCCTCTGCACTTTGTTTCTCATCGTTCCACTCATTTCTCTCAGATCTTTCGTTCCTTTTCCTCCCTTTCTTCAATTGCTCTGGATGAGTAGCAGAAGTAAGAAGAAGAAGAAAGCAGTGTTTTTGCGGCTGCTGAAAATGGCGGGAAAACTGCCTTCCAAGTTCCAACCAATAATTCTATCGGCCAGCAAAGTGAAACAAAATGATAACACGACCAAAAAAATGTTTGGATCGTAAAAAAAAAGCTTATATTTTCTTGGGATCGCTAGTAAGGAGTTTTTAAGAGCATCTGCAACAATTTTTTTATATTTTTTTTAAAATAAAGAATTAAAGGTGAAAATCTCTAAAAAGTATTACATTCAACTCCAACGGATTTAGAGTATCTCCAACAGCATCTTCAAAATTTCTCTAAAATAGAGAATTAAAAGTCAAAATCTACATAAAAATTTACATCCATCTTCAACAGATTCTCCATTTTGAAGATGAAATCATTACTTATAATATTAAAATATTGTATAAATCTAATAAAATATTATTTATCTCTCATATCCATCTCATTTGAAGAAATCTTATTAATATAATATAATAAAAAATAATTTCTCTCTCATGGTAATCATTTTTGGAGATTTTTTAGAGTTCTCCATATTTGGAGAAAATTATACTCTCTCTCCTACTTTCTCCATTTTGGAGAAAGATTTGGAGAATCTGTTGGAGCACAAAAATGCCTAAAATCTCCATTTTCTCCATTTTGGATAAGTTGCTGGAGATGCTCTTACCATTTTAGAGATTTTAAAACAACTTATATTATTATAATATTTAATAATTTATCATCACAATGCACTTTTAAAAAAAACTTAATATAAAATTAAATCTTATTGGTGTGATTAAATAAAATAATCATTTATCTCTCATACCATCAAGTTTTAAAGAATTCTCTAAACTTGAAAAAATTTCAAGTTTAGCTATTATAGCAAACAAGATAGCAAAGCTGTTGGAAAGGTTTAGAGAACGAAAACTCAATTTTTTCTATTTTAGTAAAGTTGTTGGAGATGCTCTAATAATTTAGTCATAGTGATTTATCAACTTATTTAAAACAATTTATGATTTTTTTTGTTATTTTACATGTATAAGCAATCTCAAACACCGTAAATAACAACTTATTACGTTTTGATACCACAATAAGTTAATTCAAACACTTTTTATAAACCTTCTTTTTATTATTACGTCTTTTATGGTATTTTATTATGGTTTGGTCCCTCGGATTTAAATTCATCTTGATCATTGTTCTTTTAATTGGATCGTTAAAATAAATCCATTAATTTAATTAAATTAGAGGATTGTTTAAAAAAAGTGTCTCTCTTTAGTCATTTTTCTATTAAAAAAAAAGTAAAAACAATATTTTTATACATATATACATACTTATATATAGAGAGAGAGAGAAAAAAAAATCAGATTCATACAAGAACAATAACAAAATTAAGTAAATGGTCAAATCATATGTGATTCATGCGACTTTGACCTGACCTGTGGTCCGTGTTCAAAATCACATGTGATTTTGCAAATGATTTGATTGTTTTCTTATTTTGTTATAGTTTTCGTTTGAAACCCCCCCCCCCCTTTCTATATATATACACACACGTGTGTGTGTTTGTGTTAAAACATTTTTTATATTTTTTTAATAGGAAAAAAAAGAAAAAGGATTAAAATGGCCCCTGATTTAACTTAGTTAACGGATTTGTTTTAATTTTTAACGATGTTAGTTAGAGGAACCACAGCCAAAACAAATTAAATACCATAAAAACCAAAACCATAATAAATATACCATAGGAACCATAGTCATAATAAATATCAAAACACAAGAACCAAATCAATAATTCACTAATAGTTTTAAATAAGGACTAAGGGATCATTTATTAAACGCTTAACTGGTAAGTGTTTATCAGCTCACTTTACCTTATTAGATGAACATAACAAAGATTGAGAATCTTACACAGTAAGAGTCATGATAAGGATTGAGAGTCTTATCCGGTAAGTAAAAGTGACGACTCTTACCCAGTAAGGGTTTACCAGATAAAAATGTTGCATTGCATACGATGTCATTTTAATGAACCAAAATCTTATCCGATAAGCTAAGAGAAATTGTTGACTATTACCAGGTAAATGTTGGGTAAACGACCCCTAAATTCCAAAAATATAATTTACTCAAATGTTTATATAATAATTTAGACTAGGGACCTTTTTTTAAGAAACTTTCTAAATCGTGAAATCTCTGAGAACAAGTGCATCATGTGGTACACAGTTCACAATACGAACCTTTTTGGGGTGTTTGTGAAATAAAATATATATGTAAAAAAGTTTCACATTGTGAACCAAATGTATATGAAACAAATATATGTCAACCAATACATTAAATATTATATTTAGATAGAAAAAAATCACGTGAAACAAAACATTAAGATAGAAATTCTTACGGATCTCATAAATATTAAAGTTCTCAACTAATTAAGCCCAACTTTATAGATTATATTGTATATTTAAATAATTATTCTTTTTTATGAATATTTTTAAATCGGATATTAGTTTCAAAGGATAAAAATTTTAAACATGACCTTCAAAATTATAATCTCCAAAAAAGTTATTAAATAAAAATACGTGTATTTTAAACTTCAAAATATCAACTTTATGATACGGAAAAGTTTTATCGTTCAGAAGTTCAACCTTTTATCATTTTCAAATCCCCTAATTTTTCCAAATTATATGGAGATTTTATTGCTAAATTTTATATTTTATGCAGTTTAATAGAATCATTTATTAGTTAGATAATTATAATTGTAGGGTCAGTTTCAGCTGAAAACCTAAAAAAAGGGAAAATTGAGGAACATCCTGGTATCCCTTCATCTGAATGATATGCACTTGTGCATACATGTAATTTGTAACATGTACACGTGCATAAAATCCAAAAAACAACTTAATTTACTTGTATGCACAAGTGCATAACGTCTAGATCATGGGCTATCATGGTGTTCCTCAGTTTTCCAAATTTTTTGAGGTTTTCTCTTGAACCTCCCTCTATAATTGTAATATGTAGTATTACAAGTCTATGTAGCACAATACATTTAATGGAAACATAAAATGGAAAAACATGGGTTTTGTCTTCCGATCTGCTTCATATCTGCAACTAGATGTGTCCAAAAATAGGTGTCGGGTCGGGTCGGGCCAAAATTGGTCTCGGTCCCAAATAGTGATCTAGTAATCGGTTCTGACCAAGGCACAGTTAAGGTGTACGAGGTTCGGTTATGAGAAATGGTTCCGAGCGACGCCCAAATCGGTCCCACTTATGGGCCTCCTACAAGCTATAGTTATCTTAGATCTGTCTTTATCCCTTAAATCTTGTTGAAATCATCATACTTCTTATGACAATGCTTCCGTTATCGATAATGCCGTGATAATGCTTTGATAAATCGAAGACTCCTTATGATGTGGTTTTGTTGTAAAAATAATGTGATTTTGTTGTGGTAAATCGAAATCCAGTAATGATCAGTAAACACGTCCACAATCATTGGCTATGTCTGTTCATTATGTGATTTGTAACTTTTTTTTCCATTTTACCCCTACATGCATTTGATATTCCTTCAAATAGTAACTATTTATTTAATATTTTACTGCTCCATTAACCCTTCTAAAACAATTATGCCTTAAAACAGAACGATAGAGTTTGTGTACATCTCGATTAATTATGCCTTAAAACAATTACGTTCGAGCCAGTTTGTGCACATGTCGACTAATCTTAGAGGACATGGAAAACAGTAAGAAAAATCCTCATATACCTTGCAAGACTCGAACCGATAACCTATAAGGAGTACCAAAGCCCAAGTCTTATTGCAAGATGAACCTATAATAAAATTATATCATCAAAGCGCGAGTATGAAGGCAAGAAACTGAATATTCGGAAAAAAAGTCTTAAAATTCGTTCGGCTGCATATTTGCAGCCGATTGCAGGACATATTGTAAGTTGGTTCATACGATGAACCGAATAACCAACCAACTAGCAGACGCTACTCGTTTTCTTACCCTGAACAAACCGTCGCCAGTATTTGGTTATTCCTCGTTGCATCTCCCTCGTGCTATCATCACTGGGTGTGCCATTGCGTGCACGACTCATGCTCGCAGCCGACTGTGCGTCTTCCATCTCGTTAACCACTTTGACGATATCCACAATCAGTCTATCGGCTAGACTGTGGCTGAAATCTTCACGAATCACGACTCTAAGAACCGAAATATGTTGTGCATCCGGTGGCATGGTGTATGCCGGAATGATCCATCCGAATCGTCTTAGAGACTCAGATATATCGAACACGGTGTATCTCGAACTGTCTTTCAGCGAAAACGCGAGTAAAGGAATGCCAACGTCTTTAGAGATTATATTAAATCTCCCCGTCTTTTCTAACCCTTCTTTAAGCACCATTACATTCCCGTTACAGTTCTTCATGACATTTTTGTAACCCTAGTGAATCGAAGCAAAAAAAATGAGAAGATCGAAGCACATTTGGTCTAAATGTGTATCGTAATCATGGAAAGAAACATTCATCATACGCCATTTTCATTGTTAAAAAAAACATTGATTTTATGACTCGAATTCACGAGCTTTTAAAAGAGTAACCTTTCTAGTTGCTCCAAGGCTCGCTTTACCAATTTGCAAACTAAAATTCGCTTTACAAACGATACAATAGTCATCTTTCTTAGGTTCGAATCCACGCGTTGCCAAAGCCCTTGTGGCCATGGAGCTTCACCTGCGATGACTCCAGGCCATTAATGGTCACCCGGGGATTAGTCGGTGCGCGTAAGTTGGCTCGAAAACCCACGGTTACCAAAAAATAGTCATATATCTATAGCAATTACCTCGAAGCCAAGCCGTATGAATTGGTAGTACTGCGCAATTATCTGGCTCGACCCTATTCATGTTTACAAGATAAACGCCAACACGTTAGCTTCAAGATCCAATCCACATCGAAAAGATTCACTTTCTATGTATAATAGTTCCATACTCTATACGTTTTGCCGTTTGCCTTCGTTTTCTAGATTATATAAATGGGACCCACAAAAATACAGAAGCAAATATGCAATGTACACTACAATAAAATTGGGTTTATAGGATACATAAAACGTGTAAAACTGTCCTAATATACTATTTTATAGGACTTAAATTTACAGGTCCTTATACTATACTATATTGTCCTAATATACTATTTTATTTTATAAGACTTAAATTTACATGGTCAAACCATAAGGCGTCCCGTCTAAAAGTGTTACAATAAGTTTATATAATGTTTTTAGACGTTTTAACAAAAATTTTTGGACATTTTTAAAAAAATCGCAGAATTAGCTAGTTTTTAAGAGGACACCGTCTGAAAAAAGTGTCTTATAAAAAGAAGTGTTTTATAGTTACTTCTCAAAAGTATCATATAAAGTAGTTAATACGACAATTTATTTTTAAAACGTCCTAAAAAAGTTTGTTAAAACGCCATAAACGTTATATATTTTTTTTTGAAACACTTTTAGATTGGATGTTTTATTGTCTGGTCCAGTAAACTTAAGTTCTATAAAACAGATTATTAGTACATTTAAATATTTTTCTGCGTCATATAAACCCGATTTTGTTGCAGTGGCATGTCTAAAAGAGACCCTTTCTATCGTTTTCCATAATGGGACCCACAAAACGCGTAAATACGATATGCAAATATTTATAATTTTACCTTTAGAGAAGTTGAGAGTGAAGGTAGGCTGATCAGATCCCAAATAATTTATATGAAACACGAGCTCATCGGGTAAATCGTCTTTCGTCCGCCAAACGACCCAACCAACGCCAGCGTACACGAGCCCGTACTTGTGACCGCTAACGTTAATGCTCTTCACAAGTGGCAACCGGAAATCCCATTCAAGATCAGGATACAGAAAAGGCGCAACGAACCCTCCACTCGCAGCATCAACGTGAATCGGGACGTCCCATCCCGTTTCTTCGTTTTTCTTTGTTAAAAGCTCGTTAAGAAGCTTAACGTCTTCAAACTCTCCTGTCATCGTCGAACCAAGAATCGCAGCCACACAGATCGTGTTTTCATCCACCAATTCGACCGCTTTTACGGGATCCATCACGTAGTAGTCTTCTTTCACTTTAACCTCTTTCAATTCGACCTCAAAATACCTCGCAAACTTCTCCCAGCAGACCTGCGTACAAAACCAGAAATTGATCGATGATTTGAGTTGAAATGACCGAGAATCGAGCAAATAGACCAAATTATTGGCGGATCCAAGATTTTTTCCTAGTGGGGTAACTTTAAGGTAGATTAAAGTCCCGTAAAGTTGTCCGATGTGTTTTTAGCACAGTTTTGAAGAGATTTTTAAAGTTTTTTGGTTGATTTCAAGAAAATTTTAAGATTTTTTGCCGATTTCGATGGGCTTTTTAGGGTTTTTTTTTTATTTCGAGAGTTTTTTTTTTCGTTTTTTTTTGTTGATTTCAAGGTACTGCTCTTGGTTTTTTTTGTTTTGGGTGGGGGGGGCAGACGATAAATTACCGGGGGAAACTAGGTAGAAAGTTTTAAAAAAATGTTTTTAACCTATTTTTTTGTTTTTTTTTAAATTCTAATGGGCCCCATCCCCACACTATTTACTATCTAAATCCGTCCCTGACCAAATGGTCATTGGCCCGGCGGTATACTTCTATTTCGAAACATACTCCTTAAGTTCATTTATGTTCATACTTCTAATTTGAAACATACTTCATATGTTCATTTGTGCAATGAAAACAACGTCATCCTAGTTGTTTCAGTGTACTCGTGCAGTCGTGTTTATTGTGACGTATGACCTAGTTGAATTAATTCGGGCCTTGACATAGTTGGATTAATTTCGGGTTTTGGGCTATAAATTGGATTAATATATTTATATATTCTTAGGGTTGTAAATTAGACTAATATATGTATATATTTTTTGGGTTGTAAATTATAATGGTTGTAAATATTACATATATATATATATATATATACTTTTATCGAAATAATATATAGTAGCTGCGGGTTGACGGTTTGGGTTGGGTTGAGTTATGCTAACCCAATTTCAACCCTCCTAATTAGCGGGTTGACGGGTTGGGTTTAATGGGGTTGTTAGAGGGTTGGGTTGGGCGGGTTTCACGGGTTGACGCTTCTTTTTACACCCCTACTCTCAGGAGTTCAAGATGAGAAATGTGTGCAAGTATTTGTCCTATATAGATATCATATATTTATAAAAGAAATTGATCAAATAGATCGCAACCGAACCTGAACATTCGATCCGGTGACAATATTGGGGTTATCGCAAGTTTTTCCTTGTGATTTTCTCTTGGCTTGCCATTTCCGTTTGAAAGCGAGGCCGGCGAGCATTATCGCTTCCGATGATCCAACCGTTCCCACACCGACAGCAGTATCGTCTTCTCCGATTGGAGCATGGAACAATCGAGCGATCATGTTTACACACCGATTCTAGAGTGTTAAACAACACAAGAAATTACATATCAGTAGATCAACATATCAATAGATGAAAAAAATATTAAAAAATCACTCTACTTTCAAGTGAGATGCATCAGATTCATTTGGTTTTGTCCGATATCTTTTTGGACGAAGACTGGGACAATTTTAGGGCCTGTTTGTTAGCAGCTTAATGAGACTCACAACTTATTCAGTCAGCTATATATGACTGTTTGGTAGTGGCTTAATAATATAGAAAGTGACTTATTCAGTAAGATTTTAAGGGGGAGCTTTATGCAGAAAGCCAAGATTTTTTCCAAACCAGTCCCTTCCATTATAAAACACGTTCCTTCCATCTATGAAAAAACTCTATCAAATAAAAACCTTCCAAATCTATACAGACAAATTAATCAACACATTAATCCACACAGACAACTTTATCCATACAGAATTTAATGGAAAACCAACCAAACAACCCCTTAGACTTCCTTTTACCAAAAAAAACAAGAAATGAAAATTCACAATTTTCAAAAGAACAAAAAATCAGACTAAATCAACTTTTGCCTCGGACGTCGCACACAGTTGGTTCCAAGACGGTATACTTGGAAAAAAAAAAACGAGAAGATGAATATGGACCTGAAGTTCGGTGGTGACGGGATACTCGTCCATGTCAACGTAGTTCTTGTTGAGCGATGACATGATAAGTTTATCGCACTCCGGCTCCATCCACGTTGTCACAAACGATGCCAAGTTCAACCTCGGATTACCATCGAGCATTAACTCATCGTTTATTATCTGATATGCCGCATCCTTCGGTATCGGTTGATCGGGCATCTTAAACCTGCGATATATTTATCGTTGCTCAAAATCGTCCGTTAGTTCTTATCGTTTCAAGAAAAATTCATTACCTACCAGTTCGAAAAAAGCAGTATCATTTTTTCAAAAAAAAAAACGAACGAGTAAACACCATCATCTTTGACCAGATATATGTATGTCACTCGATAAGAGACGGTAAAAATATCTAATAAACAAACCCAAATGTCCAAACTTCTTTTCAACATGATATTGTGTTTCTTTTCGCAAATTTTTTTTAATTTAGGAGCCACTTACAAAATACTTACATGGTAAGTGCTTGCTAGGTTAATTACCTTACCAAGATAAACAGTAGTGAACCCGTGATTTTTACCGAGTGGGTGCACATTTAAAGTGGATTAAAAACCTGTAAAGTTGTCCAATATGTTTTTAGCTGAATTCCATCATTTTGTGAGATTTTTTAAGTTTTTTATTGATTTCAAGAGATTTTTCTTCGGTTTTTAATTTGGTTGAGAGCATCTCCAACAACATATCCAAAATGCATAAGTAAAATCTCCAAAAAAACAAAAACACCTTCATCTCCAACATATTCTCTACTTTGGAGATTAGACAATTAATTATACTAGAAGCATACTCGCGCAATGTAGCGAGATACATCACGATTTTAATTTTTTCTTTTCTTTTTTGTTTTTTTTATTTAAATTATGATTATCTTATATATTTAAATTAAAATGTTTATCTTGTTTTGATTATGTTTATCGGTTAGTTATGAATTCAAACATATAGATTTAAAAATTTGTACTTATGCATCATAACTTGTAATCTTGAATTTTAAGTAATGTTTATCAATAAACAATACTTAATGCATAAAAGTTTGTTTTTAAGAGTTTATTCGATAGTTTAATAATAATGTAATTTATTTTAGTTTTAATAAAATAATGTTTTTTATAAAATAAACATTAAATATTTTGTTAGATTTTCTTAATTATATTTTAAATTTTTTATATTTAAAATTTGATTTTTATCCTGTATTTAATTATATAGAGAGTGATTTTACGGAAGTTGAAGTGAGAGTGATTTTAGGGGAGTTAAATTTGTTAAAGATAAGGATTAAATAGCAAGAGATTTTAAATTTTCATTCTTTATTTAAGTTTTAAGTAATTAACATTAAATAGAGGTACATTAAGCTTTAGCAATTGTTTTTAAGAGTTTTTTATAGATGCTTTATAATATAGTATAGATTATTAAAATATTCAATACAACTCATAAAATATTATTTTTCTCTCCCCTAAAAAATCATTTATATCATGTAATCATTTTTGAAGATATCTCCAAATTTGGAGATTTTCATCACCTCTCATACTTTCTCCATTTTGGAGAAGGTTTTAGGGAATCTGTTCGAGCAAAAATCCTTAAAATATCCATTTTTGAGAAGTTGTTGGAGATGCTATGATGTTTCGTGTATTTTATAATATCCCAAAACACCACTCAAAGTTTAACGAGGTCCCCTTCACCCCCAAATGTATTTTACATGTGAATTTCAGTTGCACGGGTGCATGAGACCTGGCCTCTCGGGCATGAATAGGTCCGCACCACGAATATACATGACAAGAACCAAGAATTTTACTCGGTAAAAAATGATGACAAGACCGAAAGTCTTACCCAATAAGCGAGAGTAACGACTAATAATGATTACCCGGTAAATTATTGCATACGATGCTCTAAAATCTTAGAGCATCTCCAACAGCTATGCTAAAATAGAAAAAAGTGAGATTTTAACAAAAAAAAATTCTAACAACAATGCTAAATAAGAGAGAAGTTAAATATCTCAAAATTTGGAAAAATCTTTAAAAATCATAGAGACTGTAGCTTAAAGGTTCTTGTGTCGGTTGGGGTATAACGATGCTATTATAGGAACCTCCGAGAGAAAAATAATATTTTATTAAATGTATTAAATATTTTAATAATATAATTGATTATAGATATGCTAAAATAGAGTAGTTGTTGGAGTTCGAATGTAAATTCTTCTAGAGATTTTAACTTTTTATACTCTATTTAACAAAAATTATATCATAGTTGTTGAAGATGTCCTTATATAGCGAGAGTATTGAATCTTACCGCCAACAAACATTTATCGGATAAAAATAGCCCCTTGGTTTTTATTTAAAATGGATATGAGAAAGATGAAGATTATATATATATACCTGGGAAGAGATGTACGGACATATCTAGAAGCGAAAGTATAGTGCAGGTTTTGATCGTAATCGGCGATCGTACTGCTGATCACCATTTTTTCCGGCCGGCGATTGATTGTTTCCGGTCACCTTGTCGGAAAGTGAGTCGAACCTTGGACTGCTTTCACCATTTATATTTATCACTTATCAGCTTTCACAGGTGACACCTTTATTAAAAGTTTTATATAAAAGCATATTTTTTTATATCGGTTGGATAAATTTTGGATTCTTATTATTTCTAGAGTAAACTGGTCCATGTGGTTTTGTCGGAGAACATTTTTCCTTTTTATAGTTTTAAAATTAGAAGATGGTCTCAATGCCGTATTCAGGATTTTAGGTGAGTGGGTGTATAAACGAAAAGGTTAAGAAATTGTTGTCGATGTGTTTTTAGCCGAATTCCCCTGTTGGAAGACTTTTTATGTTTTTGGTTGATTTCGAGAGATTTTTTTAAGCGTCTATGTTGATTCGATGGGCTTTTTTGGTTTTTTTGTGTTGATTTGAGTGATTTTTTGGGTTTTTTTATTGATTTCAAAAGATTTTTTCGATTTTTTGGTTGATTTCGATAGTAATTTTTGGTTTTTTTGGGATTTGTGCACCTTTCACCTCTCAAAAATGTATATATCACAGAACACCCCCTGTAGTTGAATGGGTGCAGCTTACGTACCGAAAAAAAATTTGCCCTTACGAAACGAACTTGAGAGGGTGCACGTGACTCCCCCTTGGGAAGGGTAGGTCCGCCCCTGGATGGTCTCATGGTCGTTTGCAAAGACGTCCGGATTTGGTGGCTCTCGTTAAAAGATTCTGTTAAATGAGGGGCATTTTCATTCTTTTATTAACTTTTTTGTCTTTTATTCAATTGAAATCAATTTTACGATTTTGGTTCATGTGGTTTTTGGTTAGGTAAAAAACAATAAAAATTGATAAAAAAAAATAAAAAAATCATGGTTGTAAATAACTAGTTATGGCTTCAAGATTTGGGTTCATCGTCACGTTAACCCCTGTGACTCCATTATGAAACTTGGCTTGCATTGTAACGCGTCATGGTGCATTACAACGCGTTTATGGCATGTAATTTTGTAAGGTGTAGAATATATAACTTGAGGAATCTTCTGATGCCCGTTAGAGAGGAGACCAAATCCAGATATTTTT
This sequence comes from Arctium minus, assembly GCA_954870635.1. Lineage (NCBI taxonomy): Eukaryota > Viridiplantae > Streptophyta > Magnoliopsida > Asterales > Asteraceae > Arctium > Arctium minus. Next base: position 15,652,263 of record OX941083.1, read on the forward strand.
ATCCTACTCAGATACAATGTCGTATCAAACATGATAAATAAATATCTATATTGTCATGTCCTATATATCAAATAGACAATCAAATAAGTTATTCAAAATATTTAATATTTTATCATGATATGAGATAGGGAATTTAATTAAAATGCTCTAACATGAAAAATCGATACCCAATATGCCCCAAATCTTGTCATTTTTACCAAAATACCCTATATGTCCGCGTTTTTTGTTCTCGTTTTTTCAAAAACGAGGGGTTCACTATTAAACGCGGCCCTAACCCACGTTTTCACTATTACACGCGGACCCGTCCCTCGTTTTCACTATTACACGCGGACCCGTCCCTCATTTCTCACCATCCTCGTGCCAAAGGAGTAAAACGCGGGGTTGGGGTGATAAGCACGTGATGTTGATTTTAAATATGTATTTACATTTTATACCCCTATAATTATTTAGTTAGTTTACTTTATACCTTTTACTTTTCTATTTTTCATTTTCATCATATTAACACATAAAATCGTATATTAACTAAAATACGTTAAAAAAATTCGTTTTAATTTTAACAAGTTACACCATCATAATCGTTTCTTCGAAACCTTCTAAATGAGCTCAATATTGAATATTTTTTGATTTAATTATTTAATTATATATCATATGTACTACGTAAAACGTTGAAACGTATGAATATGTTATTTTTTTTTACCATAAAACATAAAACGTATCATATATCATATATACTACATATTTTTTGACAAGTTATTCATAATTTATGTTATTCTTCTTTCTACCATTTTACTAATAACGATATTTTTCATTTGCTATTGTTGAAACGTATGAAACATGTCTAATAATTTCATACATTTCATACGTTTCAACATGAAAAATATCGTTTATTAGTAATAGGTATCATGTTCATACGTATCATATTCATACTGTTGAAATGTATGTTATATGTTTCATACGTTTCAACATGAAAAATATCGTTATTAGTAAAATGGTAAAAATAAGAATAACATAAATTATGAATAACTTGTCCAAAATATGTAGTATATATATGATATATGATACGTTTTATGTTTTATGGTAAAAAGAAAAATAACGTATTCATAATACGTTTCATACGTTTTATGTAGTACATATGATATATAATTAAATAATTAAATCCAAAAAATATTCAATATTTGGCTCATTTCGAAGGTTTCGAAGAGACGATTATGATGGTGTAACTTGTTAAAATTAAAACGTATTTTTTTAACGTATTTTAGTTAATATACGATTTTATATGTTAATATGATGAAAATGAAAAATAAAAAATAGAAAAATAAAAGGTATAAAATAAACTAACTAAATAATTATAGGGGTATAAAATGTAAATATATATTTAAAATCAACAAATTTGACATCACCTACCCCATCCATGCGTTTTACTCCTTTGCCACGAGGATGGTGAGAAACGAGTAACGGGTCCGCGTGTAATAGTTAAAATGAGGGATGGGTCCGTGTGTAATAGTGAAAACGCGGGTTAGGGTCGCATTTTAGGCTAAAAACGCGGATTAGGGTCGCGTTTAATAGTGAACCCCTCGTTTTTTAAAAAACGCGGACAAAAAACGCGGACATATGGGGTATTTTGGCAAAAATGACAAGATTTGGGGCATATTGGGTATCGATTTTTCATGTTATGGCATTTTAATTAAATTCCCTGTGAGATATATCATTTTATTTAAATTGTCATCAATAATAATTAAATATCTATACTATATTATAAAACACGGATAAAAAACTTTTAAATACAAATTATTAGGCACAAGGTACCATTATTTTATGCAAAATTTTAAAAATCTCTTAATTTACAAGTATCAAAGCACAAGATACATATTACTACTGCATGCTTGTAACACCCACCAATTTGGTATGTGCATGATCTTCCTTTTATGCAGACATTTTCATGTATTATTATTAATCTATATCTATACTATATTATAAAGCACGCATAAAAAACTCCTAAATACAAATTACTATGCACAAGGTACCATCATTTTATGCAAGATTTTAAAAATCTCTTAATTTACAAGTATTAAAGCACAAAATACATATTACTACTGCAGACTTCTAACACTCACAAATTTGGTATGTGTAAGGCCTTCCTTTTATGCAGACATTTTCATATATCACTATTAATTAATATATTATATTACTATAAATTTGTTTTAATTATATTATTAAATATGTAATTGGTTATTTTTTCTAAATGTCATTAAAATATACAAAATAATCATTGAATTATAACAAAATACTTAATTTTTTTTATATAAAAAACGTTATATTATTAAGCTTAAATTAAACAAATTTATAAAAACATTATCACTTTCTCAAAATCATCCAAAATCGTACCGTAAATCGAGAAAAAAAACAAAAAAACATTAAAATCGTGATTTATTTGGCTGAATTGTGCAAATACATTTCTAGTATAATAAAACCACGAGGTGTTTGAGGTGTTAATGTTTTGGTGGTTTGTATAAACACGTGTAGCCTTCATATACACCATCGTTGATCAAATTGAGGTGGCATTTGACTAACAAAGCATCCATGAAAGTGATGTGTCATTTACAAATTTAAAATAGACATTTATTTCTGGTCCGTGCATATGTTCAATTAACTTTAGAATTTGTTTGTGGATACTCAAAAGATATTACAAATTATAAGGAACGTTAAGAAGAAAAAAAGACTGAAAATATGTTTAGGGGTCGTTTGTTTTTTAAAAAACCTTTTTAATAATTCTTAAGTCTGAATAGTTCAGACCTTTTATATTTAGACCGTTTGTTTTTTTCCAGTTTTTAGACCCTCTTAACTCTTAAATACGTCTAAAATAAGAAACGGTGACCTAACTTCTTAAAACATCTTATCGCAATATCGGTTCATATGTTATTCTTTCTCTCAAGACGCCTCTAGACGTTACAGAAACATACAATATTGTTGATTCATATTTCAGACTTCAGCACCACCTCTTATTAATCAGAAGTAAAATAAGACATTAGACTTCAGATCTCTTATAAATCAACTAAAAAAGTATTAAAAAAAAGTCATTTAAAATTAACAAAAAAACTTAAAAATCTATCGAAAGATGAAATTCGGCTAAAATACATCGGACTTACATCTAAAACATAGTGTTGCTTATGGTTCAAAATATCAATTCCATTTGGAAAAAATGTAACTTATTCCCTAGGGGTGCGTTTGGTTTGCAGACTGGATGGGACGGGACAGGACAAAAACTTACTGTCCAACGTTTGGCGTAACATGGGACAGGACAAAAATTCACTGTCCCACGTTTGGCGCGACATGGGACAGGGACAGAGACTGGACAAGGTGGGACAAGATGGGACAAAAAATGGTATTTTCTTGTTCCACCAAAATAGGTGGAACAACATGGGACAAAAGTGAGACATAAACTAAAAATCATTGATTTACCGCTATTTGATGTATAATCCTAATATGGTATTAGTCTTAAGGGTTACCACTACCCATCGTCACCATTACCACCATCGGCGGCCACCAGTAGCCACCACCAACCACCATCGGCCACCTCTACCTATTTCTCCACCATAACAACCTCATCCACCACCTCCACAACCATCAGCCATCGCCACCACAACTACCATCGTCGACCACCTCCACTAACACCGATCACCACCACCTTTGGCCGCCACCATTATCAACGGCCACCGGTAGCCACCACCAACCATCGTCGACCACTTCCACCTCTTCCTCCACTACTACAACTTCCTCCACCACATCCACAACCACCGCCTATAGCCACCTCCACTGATCACCGCCACCCATTGCCGCCGCCGCCACCGACGCTTACCGCCAACTACCGTCGGTGACCTCTGCCTCTTCCTCCCCTACAATAACCTCTATTACCCCTGTCCACCGCCACTACCATAGTCGACCACCTATACCTCCACCACATCAACCATAACAACCACTTGCACCACCACCATCCACTATCTTTCACGTTCTTCACAACTACCGTCCTTCACGGGCCACCCATCGCATTTATCTTTACCTGTCGTTACAACTATGCATCTGCCAATTCATTAAGATATTCCAAATTGAATCAAATATTATATTTTCTTTATATGAATCAAATTTTTTTCGAACTACCATCAATTATTTCAGATTCTTCATTCAAATTTCCTACCCTTGTTTTTTTTATGTATTTATATGTATGAAAATCGTTTCAAAAATAAAAATGTTTTTTTAATTAAATTATTTAAAGATATATTTTATTTGTGTTATTTATAACTATTATATGATATATAAAATCATCAAAAAAAACTTTTAGGGAAATTTGTCCAGTTATGTCCTATCCAGTCCTAGTCATACCAAACATAAGACAGACATTTGTCTTGTCCAGTCCCGTCCAGTCCTGTCCTAGCCTCTTGTTCTGTCTTGTGCAGTTATGTCCTGTCCAGTCCCATCCAATCATGTCTGCGTACCAAACGCTACCTAAATCAACATTATTGACTTTTCCATAGCACATAATCAAACCGTGAGTTTACAGGCCTTTGATTTACCTTAAGGTGCATTTGCTCAAAAAAAATTATGTGCCCTTTGTAGCGTGGTGATAAGATCAAGCCTCAAGCCTTTGTGGCATGATGTTTTTAAAGACATGGCTTGCCTACGCGAACTAGCTTGTGACATATTTTCATGTTACTGATTTGATTTGCAACCACACATAATGGTTACTGGTTGTTAGATTCAGATATGCATATTGGTACCGACTTGATCGTTTTCCATACTAACTACAACTTTTAACACATTTTGTACAAGTTACATGAATATTACTCCCCAAAAAAGTTATATACCTCAAACTTTAACTTAACAATATTGCAACAAGTGAACCAACCCATCAATTACAAATATATTGCAAAACAAATATTTTGAGAGCAAATCGTACAAAAACACTCTTATGTTAAAAGTAAGAGAAAGTGCTAGTGTAATCGATATCAACGTTGATTTTCAAGAATCCATACAATATGAAGATTTTCAAGAATCTATAACACCCGATAATTCATACTCCTACTCATAATCAGAGTATGAATTAATCCGTTTGCTATAGAGTCTTGAAGATAAATTGTTTGGTAAGCGTCTTTTACTCGGTAGGCATTAAAAGGGTAAGAATTTACTATTGTTGGTCCCAAACGGCCCTATAGGAGGTCAGAATTTAGAGAAAAAGGGGGCCTAATTAGGGGTGAACATGGTACGGTACCATTTTTTTTCTTAATACCGTGTATCAACCAATTATAATTGGTACGCAAATATTTATACCATGTACCAACCAACTCTGCTTGGTACTAACTTAATTGGTACCAATTTTTTTCGGTTGGTACGGTTTTGTACCAACATCTCAAATATTGAAGGTACAATGGGCTCTAATAGATACATAAAATGCATTAGAGCGTCTTTGAGGATCGATTGCAGATTTTTGTGGTCATGTACTTGTGTAAAGGTGTGATCGTGTAGTCGTCGAACGGTGGAAGTGCGGATTTTAGAGGTTGGAGGCATGCGTTGAGGAGAGGAGTCGAGGAGTTATTGAGTAATGAGTTAGGGTTGCTATGAGGAGGCATGGAGGAGTTAATATACTAAGCAATAATCAATAAAATGTTAAGTTGATAAATTCATCTAAAAGAAAAAGAATTAATAATTAAATATAATTCACTTAATTAATTTTTTACTTAATAAATAATTATATATATACATATAATAAATAAGTAACTAGCATGCCACGTGTCGTCTCCTGTTGAGCCGACTTCAATATTTTCTTGCCTAAACATGTATCTGGGCGCAGTTTATATTATAAGTTCAATTAGCACATTCACATTCATTCCTCTTTAAATCTCTCATTAATTCAATTTTTTTAATTTATACGTTACATTACTACTCTTATAATTAGGTATGTAGTTTACTTTTATTCTCTTACTTTTTTATTTTTCATTTTAGACTCTTATCATATAAACATAAATAATGTATATGAACTAAAATGCATTAAAAAATATTTATATTTTTTATAAATTATACAATTGTAATCGCCTCGTCAATACCTTCAAAATGAGCTCAATATTGAATATTTTTGGATTTAATTATATTATTAAATATCATAAATATATAGGAATTAATATTCATGATTAATATAAGATTTGTTAAAATTAGTATGAGATTTGATACAAATAATCTCTAAATTTTCGTGATTTTCGTTTTGGAATTTCATATCAATTTTTATCTACATTCTTTATTTGCAACCATGTTAATTTCAAATAGTATGTCTAGACCTGAATTTGTTTGGCAAAAAAATGACAATACTTGGCAGATGAGATTTTTTACAATCAATGAATTGCACTAAAGTCTCTAGGTATGTTAATTATCTATTTAGATATTTATACAGTTATTATTTAAATACAAACCAATTTATTGTTTTATTATTTTTTAAATATTATTTTATTTCTTAAATATTTTTTCAATTTTTATTTCTATGTTATGGTTGTTTAACATTTATATTATATATGTTACAAGTTTATCCCTTAACGATGATCAAGTCAAAAATTTGACATTGTTTGAGATTGAAAATATTTTACTTCGTAACAATTCCAGCCTAAAAAAAATTCACCACTATGCCTTACCCTGATGTTGATTCTGTTGAGTCTTCAAACAATCGTTTGATTACGGAGGAGCTAGATTACGACATAGCTAATCTACAGAACGAGTTTCGTCAACTTCTAGGTGCTTTAACAAACAAGCAACGATGTGTTTATGACGATATCATCACAACGGTTCAAAATAACCAAGGAGGTGTGTTTTTGTACATGGTTATGGCAGAACAGGTAAAACATTTATATGGAAGACATTATCTGCATCAATAAGATCTAGAGGAGAAATTGTTTTAAACGTTGTTTCGAGTGATATTGCTTCTTTACTTCTTACAGGAGGTAGGACAGCACACTGTCGCTTTCAAATTCCTCTAATTCTTAACAAATATTCTATTTGTTACATAAAACCAGACAGTGATGTTGCCAAATTAATAAAGAAGACTAGGTTGATTTTATGGGATGAAGCACCAATGGTTCATCGGCATGCATTTAAAGCATTGGATAGAAGTATGAACGATATTTTTGGTAGTCAAGGCATTACTAACTCGGAAATGCCTTTTGGTGGCAAAGTAGTTGTTTTTGGAGGAGATTTCAGACAAATTCTGCCGGTTATTCCCAACGCAAGTAGAAAAGACATTGTTAATGCATCGTTAAGTTCATCTTACATTTGGGAAAAATGTAAAGTCCTAAGGTTAACTAAAAACATGAAGTTAACTGTTGACCGTCAAACTTCTGATATCGAACAAACAAGGATTTTTGCAAACTGGCTTTTGGATTTAGGAGAAGGCAAGGTTGGTAGTGTGAATGATGGTGAGGTAATTATTGATATACCTGATGATCTTCTCATTACCGATTCAACGGATCCTATATCTGCATTAATTGAATTTGTCTATCCTTCCATTCTTGTAAATGTCAATAATTCATCGTATTTTCAGGAAAGAGCAATACTTGCACCCTAAGCATGAAGTCATTCAATAAATAAATGATCGTTTGTTATCATTGTTTCCAGGAGACGAAAATGAGTACCTAAGTTCAGATAGTTTGTGTGAATCAGAGCATCTTCACGAACAATTTGATGAAACTTTGTACTCACCTGATGTCTTAAATGGTCTTAAATTATCGGGTTTGCCAAACCATAAGATAGTAATAAAAGTCGATGTTCCAGTTATGTTACTAAGGAATATTGATAAGAAATCTGGGTTATGTAATGGAATTAGACTACGAGTGTTATCTTTGGGAAATCGGGTTATAGAAGCAGAGATCATATCTGGAAGCAATATTGGAAGTCGAACATTTATTCCAAAAATGTCTTTGACACCTACAGACAAAAAGATTTCGTTCAAGTTTCAAATAAGACAATTTCCAAGTTTCATTATCGAATGTTGGTTTGTTTCTGAGACAACGTCTTCACCCATGGTCAGTTGTATGTTGTTTTATCTAGAGTAAAAAGTAGACAAAGTTTAAAAATATTAATTATAGATGATGGAGGTATAATTAGCAATAGAACAAAGAATGTTGTATATAAATAAGTATTTGGTAATTTATGATACATTGTTCTTATTTTATTAATATTTTAACTATGTACTTTTCCATAATTTTATTTACGTTCTATTATAAATTTTGTTTTATAAATTATTAATATTTATTCATATTTTTTATTAATTTTTGCAAAACATCATTTGTGAAAACTGCCTAAAACAAGAACATTTTATAACCAACTGCAAAAAAAAAAAAAAAAAACTCTGAAGGGAAAAAAGCGTGGAAAAATAGCATTGTACTTTCGATGATCATTCATATCTGTAAGATAAATTTCTGACATGATTTAATTTTTTTAGATTACCCCGTGTAATACACGGGTTCGAACCTAGTGTATATATACAGGGGCAGACTCAATGTATTAAAGGTGAGGGGATGGGACCCCTGTCAAAAAGTCAAAAAATTTACCCAGGTTTAAAAAAATCACTGAAATTAGCATTCATTCCCCCCAGTGAAAAAAAATCGGGGACCCCATCTTCAGCCGACGACTCACTCCCCTCTTCTCATCCAGCGGGATTAGCGGCAACAGATAGTCGGTCGGCCGGCGGCGATTCCTTTTTCTCCATCGTTCTTCCCCTTCTTCTCCATACGATTAGCGGCAGCAGCTAGGGTTTCGTTTTCTTGATTTCTTATCCTTCTCGTTCGATTTAGGGTTTCGTTTTATTGATTTCTTCTCAAATCTTTGACTTCGTTCTCATCTGTTCGGCCAGGTAACATTCTAAATAATGTTGTTGATTTTCTGATTTGCGAATTGGATTTCAATTTTTTGTAGCAAGTTAGCAACTTATATATGGGATTGGTGAAATTGAAAACTGGAGAACTTTAAACTTGAGTGGTGTCTGTATTGATTATTGTGCAATTGCAAATGTGAATCTTTAAAAGCAAAAGTCCGGACCACGTGTTGTGTTTTATAAATGTGAAGTGTGATTCTCTACCATGTGTTGTGCACAAATGTCAAAGAAACAACAACTTTATCACTTTAATCAATTTATGCTTTGTTTTATTCAATTTTAAACCGTTAGACACTTAGACAGTAGCCATTGGAACTTTCAGACTTTTGAAAATATACAGGTAAGTAACATCAAAATGGTTAAAATTGGGGCTTCTTTGACACATTGAGGTTGGAAAATTCTTTGACATGATAGCATCTTTGATGAATGTGGTTTGTGCTTTTTGCAAGCGATCATATATGCTTCTTACAAATCAAGATGTAATTAAAACTCATAGAAATCAACTAATGTAATCACTTGTTTTCAAGTATAATGATATGGTATATTAGTACTTCTTAGTTTAATTTCTTGAATACCCCCACTCTATAAATTTCCTGGATCTGCCACTGTGTGTGTATGTGTGTGTATGTATGTATATATATATATATATAAAGATAGATTATTTTGTTAACCAATAAAATGTTATTAACTTTGCTAACCACATTTGACCAATAAGAAAGCATCCTCATCTTTGGTTGATTGAACTCACTAAATAAATGTTTAAGGGTAGATTTGGTATTTCATTTAGTTGATTTTTTATAGCCTCATTAATGAGGGGTTAGTTACAAAAATTCTCATCCATGATTCTAGCTTAATGTTATGATTCAAAGTGTAATCGATCTAAATGATTTTTTGATGTTTCTAATTGTATGTCACAATCAAGGATTCACAATGTGAGCAAAACAACATTCATACCGCATTGTTGAACGATTCTATGAATTCTGGGAGATTAGACGATGTCGGTGGAAGAGTCGACATATTTCATGAACATGTGTGAACTACAAATTATATGTGAACTACCAATTTAAATTGTGTTTGTCATTAAATTATTTGTTCTGAGAATATATATGAACAAAGGTGATTATGCAATGAACAAACTTATGATTATGAACATGAATGATCAAGCCTTCCCATATGTTCATGAAAAATAATCCTTGACAACTAGTGGGGCTTGTATTTTAAAAAATAAAACATAAAAAAGAAACAACAAAATCAATCCATGCCTGCCCCATATCCTTACCGTAAGCTTAATGATCTTCAAAATCATAAAATCTGATTTTATTGCAAATAAATCCCTTGAGTTGGATAGTTTGCTACTTTTTCCCTTTGACTTTCTAGAAATTACATTTTATCCCTTGCTGACATAAAAATTTACCAAATTACTAGGGGTGTGCAAAACCCGAATAGTCCGAAATCCAAACCCGAACCGAAAATAAGGTGTTTTTGCAAAACCTGTATACCCCGAAATCCGAAAACCTGAAACCCGATTTTGGGGGGATATTTGGGTTCGGGTTAGGTTTGATCTTTGGCCACCCAACCCGTCCGAAAACCCGAAATAATATAAATATATATTTTAAATATTATATAAATATATTTATTTATCTAATTATCTTTTGAAAATCGTAAATTCTAGTCGGTCGAAATGTTTTTTAATTTCTAAACTTACAATTGATTTCATTAATCTCTTAATCGATTATACTCATTCTCAAAATCAATTGAATTTATATGTACATTTTGCATTATAATAATACCCGAACCCGACCGACATCAACCTGAAACCCGACCAACCCGAACCCGAAGAAATTCGAAACCCGAAACCTAAAAATAGGGTCTTGAAGCTACACTATTGGTGGCCGGTAATGAAACTTGATGTGGCACGTTATGTGGAGCTTTGTGTAACGTGCTTACAAGTGAAAGTTGAGCATCAACAACCGTATGGAAGCCTTCAATCCTTGGAGATCCCCAAATAGAAATGGGAGCATATCACCATGGACTTCGTGACTAAGTTGCCCAAAAATCCTCGAGGTCACGATACCATATGGGTGATAGTTGATCGGTTGACCAAGAGCGCTCACTTCTTGGCCATGCACGAGACACTACCGATGGACAAGTTGGCAAAGCTTTACATCGATGAAGTGGTTTTGAGGCACAGGGTGCTCTTGTCGATTGTGTTGGATTGGATAGTCGGTTCACTTCGAACTTCTGGGATGGGTTGCAGAAAGAGCTTGGTATGTGAGTAAAGTTGAGTACGGCTTACCATCCTCAAATCGACGATCAAAGCGAAAGGACGATCCAAACGCTAGAAGACATGTTAAGGTATTGCATCATCGACTTTGGGGGTAGTTGGGACTCTCACCTACCTTTGGTGGAGTTCACTTACAATAATAACTACCACTCGAGTATTGGAATGACATCGTTCAAAGCCTTGTACGGGCGGAAGTGCAGGACTCCCGTGTGTTGGCTTAAAACGGGATAGAAGCAGTTCGTCGGACCCGAAATCATGCAAGAAACGGCCGATAAGGTAAAGGGTATTCGGGAACGGTTGAAAGCGACTCAAGATCGGCAAAACAGCTACGCCGACAAGAAGAAGCGACCGATAGAGTTTCAAGTGGGTGACCATGTGATGTTTAAGGTGTCACATTGGAAAGGCATTATCCGGTTCGGAAAGTGTGAGAAATTGAGCCCCTGTTTCCTCGTACCGTTCATGGTGCTTAAACGTGTAGTATTGCAAGCCTACCAAATGGAACTTCTACCAGAAATGAGTGGAATTCATAACACGTTTCATGTCTGCTATCTCCGAAAGTGTTTGGTGGAAGAGGAGAGCGTTATTCCCCTCTCGGAGATAAGGGTGGACGAGGGTAACCGTTGTGTAGAGGAACTCGAAGCCATTTTGGAACGAAAGTCAAAGAAACTTCGCCACAAGGAAGTCACCATGGTCAAAGTGCACTTGAAGCATCACCGTGGAACCAATGTGATGTGGGAAGCCGAGGAGGATATAAAGTGAAGATATCCTCATCTTTTTGAGTAGTTGGGATTTCGAGGACGAAATCATTTCCAAGTTGGGGACGATTGTAACATCTGGAATTTCGGTAAGCATTCCGTGAACTCTTATCTTACCCTTTCACGTGTTGGGACCCCATTTCAAAGTTTTACCTTGGTTTTAAGTGAACCTTTAACCTCAATGTTGTAACCATAAGATTTCGAGGGTGTTAAGCATCGTTGGGAGCAAAATCGAGCCTCGGTATAGGATTGGTGATTGTGCCCGCGACTATGACATCGTGTCAATGTCGTAGGTCACAATCGCGAGGATGGGATACCTCACGATACAATAGGCGCGATTGTGCCGGCGATTGTGATAAACGTCACTCTCTCCTGACACTCTCGCTGGAGACATAACGAGGGTTCAGTGTAGCGGGCGATAATGCCGGCGATTGTGACCAATGTCACTCTCGTCGGGCAAGGTCGCAGTTGGGGAAATTGGGTATAATTAGACCTAGTCGACCTCTTACTCATATATTTCATTTGCAAATCTGGTTGGGCGATTTTCTGGTGCCTAGGTGAGCTCCATCTTCCCTAATCATTCATTTCTAATAAATGAAGTCCTAAGGTTATTTATTGTTCATCCTAGGGTTGTCAAGCATTAAGTGAGAAGATCCCAAGCCTTCAAGTTCAAGACTTCCAACCTTTTCTCTCTAGAGTTTGCTAGGGTTTTGATAAAACCCACATTGTGAGTTCATACTTCTTTTTCTTAAACTTTATACATGTAAAAAACATTACATTTTGAACTCCTAAACTTCTCCTTGTTTATATCCATGATTGAATGATTTTGACATAACTTTGTATTTTTGGAGATTTTAGGGGTTTTATGATTTTCAACTAAAACGAAGGGTTTCATCATATGTGATGTAAGATAGGGTTTTACATGCATATTTATGGTGGGATACTTGAAGGAACATATGTTTGTCACATTTATGATTCTCATTTTATGGTTGAGTTTTACTTGATAGAATTAACTTTTGAGAGGAAAATAAATGCATTATTGTTGTTGTGGTCTATGACTATTTTAAAATGGTACGACTCTCGAAAAGTGTTATTGGTAAATAATTCATATTTGGAAATGGGAAAATGACCACATTATGGCTCTTAAAAGGATTTGGTTTTATCGGTGTTGTTTATACAAAGAAATGCATTTTTGGGAAATGAATGTTACTGAAAGCTATATGTTTGATTATAGTTGGTCACAAATGTAAGTGTGACAGGTCTAGACTATTAATAATGGATCCATAGGTATAGAATCGACTTAATTTTTGGGTTAAACCCCGTTTGTAGCTAGTCGAGACATTGGACCATAGGGTGGCAACTTGGTACGGTTATGTGGGACCGGATACTAGCCGTGGGTCATAAATGTAAATTCTGACGAATGAGCATGATTAGGATCATTGGATGCCCTCCCCCACATCTGAGTACGAGCCGACAGCTCATGGCCTTGATCCTAGTATGGTGAGCTCAATAACTTGGAAAGTGGTCTACTTTTGTGTTCCGCCACAATCCTAGGAAAATCGGGTCTTCCCCGTCATCGCAATATGTTTTTTGGACCGTAAGGTCACTATATGGTTATTACTTCAATCGTAAATCCAACTCTTTGAGAAATGTTACTTATTGTTGCAATTAAATTATTTCCAAATCATTATATAAACTGTATGTTCTCGGTAGGTGTTAAGCCTAACACTTTTTCTTAAATGGCGTTTATTATAGGTTCCCTTAGCGGTGGGTCGCCTAAGGTTTGAGTGATGAGCGTGGGTGCTTGAGGCATTTTTGGGATAATAGATATTTGGAGTCATGGCGATCAAATGATTATGATATTTTGGGATTTGGGTTGACAACCAATGTAATATAGATATAACTTATTTAGATTAGTTTGTTGTCGATTTTTATATTCACCTGCAGGTTTTGTAAACGCTATATTACATTTACCCGTTTGGGTGGTTTACTCCATTTATAAACGTTATATTGCCAAATTTTCGAATTTTAAATTACTCTAAATTTTAGGGTGTTACATCTAGGAGCCCCAAAGATTCAACTAAACTTTAATCCTATTTGTTCCCACCTTGAAGATCTTCAAAATATGAAACCATTGCCTCCAAAATCTCCCATATCAAATGAGAAATGAGAAAGTTATGGCCAAATGAAAAAAACCACAATTTTCGGTCATTTATGCAACTCTAGCCCTTCACGCGATCTTACTTGCGACTTAGGTCGCATGGAAGGTCTCTCGAACCCAAACATCAAACAGAGGCTTAACCGATATGTGAGGCGACCCAGTTTGCGGGAAGCAATTTTTCGCCCTTCTTCGTCTTTTTTCACTTTTTTTGGAGCCTAATTCGGTTCCGAACCTCTCCAACATGATTATTAAATAAAATCTCTCATAGATTATCATCTTAAACACCTTCAGAGTTTAGATAAAGATTTAATCAAAATCACTTTAGGCGTCCTATAAACTCAATTTTGTTATGGTGCGTGGTCACCACGAGAAACAAATAATATTATCTATTTGCAGAAGAATACATAAAACAATGTTGTTTTAATCAGTTAAAGGTTGAAGGATTAGATGGTCGGTTACAAACAGTTGCGAAGAATCAATTATGTTCCCACGACAAATATATCCAACAATTTTAGTTGTAGTTGTGGTCAACCCCATCGTAAAAGTTGTAACACCCTCAAATTCATAAAGAACAACTAATTAAAATTTTCAACAATACATCACATGAAGGATAAAAATCCCTTCCTACAAATCAATACTTGGAATACTTCAAACATAATTCTAGATTTAACCTCAACAAATAACCACCCAAATCTTATAAAAAGACTAAATAAAGGTCGGGTGTTACTAAACCCATAAACGATTGATATATCCAAATGTACAGAAGACATTACTCAATAGTTACATCATTCTCGAGCATCTAAATAGCATTCAACACTTCACGGTGCTGTAAGTGACATTCCCCAACTAGGACCTGATGCACATGCCGACAAATAATAAGGATTATGCTTAACGCCTAGTGAGTTCAAGAGTTTTTAACATGAATAGATATTTCGTTAAAAATGAAAGAATGCAACTTAAAACACAATCTTTCGAAATGACTTACTTTAAATATGAAATGACTCGTTTTCAAATAACATGCATTTTTAAGGACGAACGCCCCAATACAAAACATTATTTATGAAGTGATGTAATCCAAAACTCACTCTAAACGTGAATAGAAAACAGACTCCCAATTTATAAAAAAACGCGGATAAAACTGTATACCCCGAAACACCCAAAACACGAGTGGGACATAATACCCAACTTGTAAATCATGGAAGACAATCCACATAAATATAATATGTCACCAAGAACATGGAACTAAAATTCAATACTCACGCGACTAGAAAATGGAATGAAATCAAAATGTTAAAGCATGGACAATTAAATATCCAAAATACTGTTGGCCGACAATGGGGGAGACCAATGTCCATTGAGAATGGAGGAACACAAAAGTATGCCACTCATACAACGTTAATCGTATAACACTTCACGACATAAAAGCCAAGTGTCCCTACGACTCCCTTTAAGCTACACCTAAAGGGACAACTGACCTTAGTGAAAATTACCATGAATACCACCAAAGGCCCAACATAGTCGGGGGTTACAACCAAGACATTGCCTCGACATGGCGGAGGCGCCAAACGCCTATCAACACGATAGCACAACCGGGCTCAACCCTCATATTGTACACTTGAAAGGTTAAGGTCATAAGACATGGGTCCTGGAGTCCAACCCCGTAATACCCAATTGACCATCAAATAAATACTGACTTATGTGCCTATGAATCCAATGCAACATAGTCTAAAATTACATGACTACACAATAATGACCAACACACTCGATTATGTAATTATCATTAATATGCAACAAGGTGCATTAATATGTAAATCATAAATGGGCTTTACATTGAGCTATTAAACCCGGAAAAATGTCCTCAAAACTCTTTTAAGTCAAAACCGAGCTAAAATGCTCAAAATCCATTTGGCCAACAAATAACAGTCCCCAAATAATAAAACGTATTTAAACGGCGTTTACATCGACACATACCTCAAAGATGTGATTAACCCAAAACTTATCACGAATTGGGACAAACGATTTTCCAAATGGGTTTATACTCTTATGTTTCCAAAATGTCTCATAACACGGAGACAAACATTTTCCAAAGGGTTTATGAAATTAGATACACCAAAAACGCATAAATCATAAAATAGACTTCATTTGTACAAAATCACCAAAAATGCATAAATCATGCTGCTTACTTATCAAAATAACCAAATGCCAAATATGAGCATTTTATGAGATCAAATTAACCCAAGTTTACCAAATATGAAAACTTATCAAAAATACTCGACACATTGACGATTATCAAATAAAACATATTTTTACTTCAAAATACATATTTTGACATGTACATAGTTTTCACAAAGCAACTTGAACTCACCTTACTAGATTTAGGCTAAATCTAGATTTTCCCCAACTAAAGCGCCTTTGAAGAAACTTGGATCTTTAAGCCAAAACTTCCCAAAACAAATCTAGATCCAAAAGTTTCCACCCATTAATATCCGCATTCAACCATTTAGAATCGTTCCCCAAACATTATATACCAATATCACCATTTTGGCCAAAACCCTAGTTTTGACCTAATTTCTCCAAAACCATCAAACCCGAAATTTGAGAAACATAAACACTAGGAAATCATCAATGAAGCATTTTATAACTTATAATAAGGTTTAGAAGTTAGGAGGATGAACTCACCACTTAGGTTTTGATAAAAACCTAGAAACTTAGGAGTTCCTTGATAATGGTTGAGAGATGAAGAACTTGCAACCCTAGTATTCCAATCCTTAGCTTGAAGATGAAGAATCACTTGAACACCCAAGATATGGTGGAATAATTGCTTCAAAATCGATCTAGAATGAAAGGGGTTCGGTTTCTAGAGAGAAGGAGGAGAAGTAAATGAATCAATAATGAGAAAAGGGCCAAAATCGCACTGTTTATACCCCTGCCCCCCGATGGCGATTGTGCCAAGCGACTGTGCCCTGGCACTCTCGCCAGGCACAGTTGCCCACATGGTACCGGGCCTTATGCTCTTCACGCGACAGTGACCCCAGGCATTATCGCGGATATTGTTGCCTAGAGTGTACCGAGAGGGGTTTGAACCCCGCGACCCTGCCACGCGATAGTACCCTGTGGCACAGTCGCGGGCACTATCTCCCCGCACAACCTGAGCCCCGAAAATCCGATATTTTGTCACGAACACCCACGGTAGGATATTTCCCTCCAAAATAATCAAAATGTTCCAATTACGGGATCATGTTTTGGTAGCTCAAGGAATAAAGGGGGATTATCGCAAAGTGATAAAACACGGGTGTTACAAAAAGCCAAGGGCATTCATAAGAAGCCCACAAATGGGAACAACGTTGAACTCAACTGGATGCACTATTCTAAAAGGTTGTTCGCAACAACCACCATGATATACCATAGCTCAAGACTTATGTCTCCCGCCACATTAAGCTTGTGGCACGCCATGGCCTAATGCGCGATTTTTGTAACGCGATATTTGATTTTTTTCTTTACGTATTTAATGTCTTATTTATTAGTTTTTAGCATATAACATAATTTAACTTGTTATTATCATTGACTCATTGAGTAATATTACAAAATATATGTTTTTATATATAATATTATATCCGATGTAGAGATTCGCCGCTATAAGTCACGCATTGAAAAACGTCATGGCCTCACCATGGCTCCTAAGGCTTAAGGCTTGGTCTTGCCGCCATGCCACACCTCACACCATTTAGAACCTTCTTAACGGTTGGATAATTTGACATTCTCTATTGGTAACCCTTCATCAGGCTATGTCAATTTGGAAGGACTTTTATAAGGTCTACTCGATTCAGACTTATGGGTCGTTTACCAAACGCTCACAAGGGTAAGAGTTTACCAACAAAAGTCACCACTTTAACTTATGTTATCTGTAAACATTCTCCACTATCAAAACTAATTATTGGTAAACGTCTCTTACCTGATAATCACTAATCAGGTAAGAGTCTTCAACGTCATTTACTGTGTAAGATTCAAGCTCCTTGATATGCCTTTTTCTGAGTAATATTCTTTGCCCTTGTCATGTTTACTAGGTAAGGTAAGTGATACTCGACAGCCGCTTACGTGGTAAATGTAACACCCTAAACTCTGGAAATAGCAACTAATTTAAAATTTTCTAAATACATCGATAAATGATACATCTCCAATCACAATTTATTATTTAACCTCAATACACACATTTCATTCTATACATACATTCTATAATAAGGACGGGTGCTACTAAATCCCAATAATAGTCACTATCTCCAAACTGCAGAAGACTTCACCAATTACTTACACTTATGCAAGGATAAGGCTCAACTCTTCATAGCTGCTAGAACCAAACCCAATTGGGACCTGATGCACATGCCGACAAATAAAAATGTAACACCCTGGATTTTCATTATACATATATCGTTGTATTCTTGTGTTTAACTTTCGTCGTTAGCACCCCGTTTGGTATAAAGTTCGAGTTTATGGACTTCGGTGAATCTGGGAACTTCCAGTGAGTCTCGCGACTTGAAGTCGCGGCACGACTCGCGACATTCACTGTTGATTATGGGTTTATGTATTTCGCGAGTTGCATGCAAGTCATAGTCGCGGCATAAATCGCGACATTCACTGTTGGATTGAGGGTTTGGGTAGCTACGCGAGTTCCTCGCGACTTGTAGTCGCGACATTAGTCGCGATGTCCACTTTTTGGGCTTGGGTTCGAGTTAGCGGGCGAGTTCTACCGCGACTTGCAGTCGCGGCATAACCCGCGAGATTCCTTGGCCGACTTAAGGGTTTTCAGGCACAAATATCTCATTTGGTTTTCATATCTCAATCTCAAACTCTCTCTATTCTCTCTCTAATAAATCTCTCTCTCTCTCTCTAAGATTTTTATGGTAATCTTTGGTGGATAGTATCTAGTGTATGATATGAGGTTTCGGTGTAGAAAGTTTCGTCTTATCGAAGGGGTCGATATCTGGTTTTTTGGGTTTTCGTATAAACCTATTAGGTGAGTTCCTACTACTTTTCTAAAACTTTATACATGTCAAAAGGTTACATTTTGAACTCCTATATATCTCCATGGTTTCAGATCTAAGTTTTCTACATATTTGATATAACTTGAGTTTTGGGAGATTTTAGGGTTCCCGATCATTTTTAACTAAAATGATGGATCCTATCTTATTTGAAGTAAAATGTTGTTTTACTTGCACATTATGTGGGATATGTGAAAGAATGTTTATGAACTCATTTTTAATGATTTTCATTCTTACCAGAAGTTGAACTTGAAATGACATTTTGTTTATAAAATGTGTTTATACCATATGACTATATATGGTTGGTCACATATGTTGTTGTGACGAGTCTGTACCATTACTAGTGGATCCCTAGGTATTGAGTCGACTAATATTATTGGGATGTCTATTCCCCACTTTGTAGCTATGGATGCATATGATCCTCGGGGGCCATTTGGTACGGTTATGTGAGACCGGTTACTAGTCATGGGTCATAGTGTAGTCCTAGTGAACGAGTATACTTTGGTTTCCTCGGGGGCCCTACCTCACATCGTAGTACGGACCTATGTGTTCGTGGCCATGGATTCCAAGTGTTTAGCTCATAACTTGAATTGTGGCCTACTTCGTGTTACGCCACAATACTTGGTAAAATGTTTATCTTTGGTCATTTGATGACAAGTTTTGTATCAAAAAGGCCCGGTTGTGGCAAAGGTTTCATTTGTAAAATTTAACCTTATTGGAATATTATCTTATGATACAATTGTTTATATCTCTTGAAATTTATAAACTGTATGTTCTCACTAGGCTTTAAGCCTAACACTTTTTCTCAAATGATATGTATAACATGTTTCCCTTAGCGGTGGGTTGCCAAAGTCATGAGAGATGAGCATAGTCTTTTGAGGCATTTTTGAGATGACTAAGTATTGAAGTTGGGCATCTGTTAAGTCCCATTCTTTTGTGGAATTTGGATTTGTCAACTGCTGTAATCTAGATAGTTATTTTTAGATTAGATTGTTGATGAACCTTATATCAGTACAGGTTTTTGTAAAGTCTTAAGGACTGATACCCTATTTTTTGGGAGGTTTATATCAATACAAATGTCATATTGCCTATTTTCAGAAGTTTTAAATTACTATAAATTTTAGGGCGTTATAAAAAAGGTTAGACTTAACGCCTAGTGAGCTCAAGAGTTTTCAACATATATAAATGAATTGGTTAAAGAAAGAAGAATGTCATTAAAATCATGATCTTTCAAATTGATTATGCTCCGCTTATGAAAACGACTCGTTTACTGCTGGATATGCATTTTAAACGAAAGAGACACCGAGTTAATCGTTAACCAAACCGAACTTGTTTTACAGACTAAGATCCCAATATAAAACGTTCCTTCGTAAGCTTAGATTTAACCCAAAACTTGCTCAAAATGAGAATAGAGAGAGAGGACTCCCAATTTTATAAAACACGGTTAAAAATGTTATACCTCGAAATACCCAATGCGGGTGGAACATGATGCACAACTCGTAAACCAAAGACAAAAATCTAAATAAACAAATATTGCTGTGAACACGGACATTTGACCCAAAACTCACACGACCATAAAATGGACGAAATCAAATACCGAAACGTGGAAGTGACGCGTTCCATTCAAACTTTAATATACGTGGGAAGACCCAATATTAAGGCCATCATTTATCGTCGACCATACACACCAAAGTTGGTAAAAATATGACATTAACTTTTAAAAATACCATGGATCTACGACGGAGAGACCCATATACATTGAGAATAGAGGAACATGCAAGTAGGCCGCCCATACAACTTCCTTGCATGCCATCTAAACGTTTCCATCGTGGGTGGCGAGAACACGTAAATGGGGCCACCCGTGATGTTATTGGAATTCACCACATATCCCGGTCCTAGTTCCCATGCCATACCAGACATCACAATCCTCAGACCGTTGTTGCCTCTTGCCATACTCCGTCGAGTTACACCCCAAGGTCTTACAGACATGGATGTCTATCCAATCTAGACGAGTTTCAACTCAGCGGCTCGAGCCACCTATTGCCTACTCACTAGCAAACCCAAGCGGTCACTAAACGTAACCCAAAACCTTAGGCCTTACAAAACAGATAGACTTACGTGCCTATGGATCCATTACAACACTGTCTAACGTTACATGACTCCAAATGAAAGACCAAAGCTCCCAAAACATGTAACTCTCCAATGACACGAAAATGCGCCATCATACTCAAAACCCCACAACGGTTATTAAATCCGGACAAACATCCTCAAGACTCAATTTAGTCAAAACCGAGCCAAAGGCCCAACAATTTACGTAAATACCCAATGAAAGCTAGTAGAGACATCGAAATACGTTTGACCAACAATTATGCAAACACCACGACCAAAAAGGTAATTAACCCAAAAGTTCTCATTGGTTGAAACAAAATGTTTTCCAAATTAACTCTTTCTCTTCGTGTTGCCAAAACGACCCATAGTTCAATGATATGCATTTTCCAACGGTTTATAAAATCGTACGCACCAAATGGACAATTACATGAAATGGCCCCCATTTATATATTACATTGTCAAAGAAATATATCAAAATGATTTATTTATCAAAATGCCCAAAAATCACAAAGGTGTGTGCTACATAAGTTTATAAAGTTAAATATATCCAAATAACCAAAACTTATCAGCAGTTAACAATTTAATGTAAAACACAAACACTTTAAAATACACATTTTGGCATGTACACCGTTTTCACAAATCCACTTGAACTCACCTCGCTAGATTTAGGCTAAATCTAGATTTTACCCAACTTGAGTTTCCTTGAAGAAATTCGAATCCACAAGCAAAACCTTCTAAAAACCTATCATCACAATTTTCCAACCATGAACATACTTATTCAACCATTTAGAATAGTCCCCCAAACAGATTACATAAAAAATCTCAACTTATGTCAAAACTCTAATTTCCACAAATGAAGAAAATAGATGGTTACCTTACCCACAACTTGAATCCATTAACAAAGCACTTCTAGATCGCCAAAATAAGCCATAAACTCCCAACTTCGAAATAATGACAAGGCTAAGTGGAAACCCTAGAAAATTGATGGAAGTGATGAAGAAGGTGGAGAGGGTGGAGGTAGTTTAGCTCTAGCTCCCAAACCTTGCTAGATTATGGAGGGTTACTTGAAACACTCTAGATTTGGTGCCTTGATTGCATAAAATCCGGTTTTAGGGTTTGGGGTCGGTTTTAGAGAGAAAAAGGGTGAAAGGGGTTGAAATAATGAATGAGAGAAGTGAGAAAATGGGTTTAATGAAGGCTGGACCCCGACGGCGAGTATGCCCAGCGATTGTGACATGTGTCACTTTCGTCGGGCACTCTCGCGGAGATTGTACCACGACCATAAGGCCCTCCGCGAGAGTGACACATGTCACTTTCGCTGTCACATTCGCCCAGAATCCCCGAAGCCCGAAAATTCGATCTTTTTCGACACTAAGGCCCTCGACACTCTTTGGGAGTTTTAGAAGTGTTTTCCCAACATAAATCCCGCCAAACACCAGGTACAGAAAACACCTGGGTGCCCCTATGCTCACCGAAAATTTCGGGTGTTACAGTAAATATTTGTTAAAGACCCCTAGATATTTCCATCTCTAGTGCACCTCCTTTCCATGATACTTCTTTCTTTTCCACTTCATGACCAATAATTATAGGTCGACATTTCTTTAATT
Source organism: Arctium minus (assembly GCA_954870635.1). Taxonomy (NCBI): domain Eukaryota; kingdom Viridiplantae; phylum Streptophyta; class Magnoliopsida; order Asterales; family Asteraceae; genus Arctium; species Arctium minus. The sequence continues at coordinate 15,675,120 of OX941083.1, forward strand.
CCATCAAGAAAAGAACCTTTGGACGTCTGCTTAACTTTAAGCCTTCTAGTTAAAAGTATCTTGACCACTATACAAAGGGTTCCCGTATCTAAGACATTTCATAAATATTGAGTATTTATTTGTTGCTATAGGATGGAAGGTCTTTGGCAATCTATTACAGAAAAACGAAAGCAACAACGAAAGCAACAGCGAAATCAACAACACCACACACCACAAAACAAGCGTACAAAAACTCCCCAAAGCGGAAAAAGGTTCAACCAAACATATAACACCCTAAAATTTAGAGAAATAAAATTCGAAATTTCGGCAATATGACGACTGTAAAAATGGGTAACTTGATTGCATATAACTTGTCAAACATCCGAAGGTATCATCCCGAAAACGGGGAAAAGAAGTTATGACCATTATAAAACTAATCAAATGAAAAATAAATTTCAACAACCTAATAATCTAACTTAGACAAGAAAGATTAAGGTCGGGTATTGCTATTCCTCCATAATGTATGTCCACTATCAATATGCACCGATCACTATATCTCCCAAAAGACCGCTCTTGACCCCGAGGCCGCCTACTAAATCCCGACGAATCCCACCGCTAGCCTGACCTGTTATACATGTCATTTTAAGAAAAAGTGTTAGGCTAAAAAGTGTTAGGCTAAAACCTAGTGAGATCAAACATTGTAGTTAGAAATAATCGAATATGAGTGTAAATAAAATAATTGAATTTATGATAATAATGATAAGATTCTTTATCATAGCAAATACCTATTGGGTTAACGGGGGAGACCCGCTTACTAACACAAGTGATGAAACACAAAAGTAAGCCACTTGACAAGTCAGTAAAGCCAATACACATAGAAAGTACACGCAAGTGATGTCAGACTCAGTGGCTTTAAACTTACACCCACGGAAAGTCAACTTCAACCCTAGAGGGTCCTTACGTTGAGATCCTCATCCAATATATTAATACTTAGCACGTAAGACTTATAACCCAATCCGATGCCTAAACGTGGGAAACTAATGTCCCAACGTCGAACCAAAGTTACAACAATTATGGGGTCATGACTCCCAAATGCAAGCAATTAAGCCACATAATGCCCGTAAGGCCAAACGTGTAATCCAACATTTGATAATATGCATAAGATAATATAAGAGGTGGTTTTCACAAAGGCATTCCACATTGTTTACCAAAAGGTCAATAGTTGACATATAAATAACCTTTACATGCCTCAATTCCAAAAATGTTAAACCCGAAATACAAACTTATCAGCAGTTAACTATAAGTTCATCTTTTCCAAATCCATAATTTTACATGATCAAGGCCATCCATTTAAATACATTTCCTAAGTATAAATATGCTAATAGAAACATTTTCAAGGCTTATTAACCTCCATTCTATACTATTATCATAAACCCTAAAATCTCCAAAAATTAGATTTGACACAAAGTTTCCACAAATCAAGTATATGAAAAAGGAGGTGTTTAGGTATTTAAAATCCACATTTTGACATGTATAAAGTTTTATAAAAGTGGATGAAATCACCTTGGTAGTTTTCAAAAGAAAACCAAACCCTAGAATGAAGAAGGTGAAGACTTGAGATTAGCTAAACTTGAACACTTCCACTTAAGCTTTACAACACCTAGAATGGGTTCATAAATGATCAAGGATGGTGGTAGATGGGAGCATTAATGATGGAGGGAGGCTAGGAAGATGAACTTACCCAAAAATCAGTAGAGAAATCGCCTTAGAAGTCCACCAAATCAGATAAATGACCAAAAAATCGCGACTTAGCTTTTTATACCCAAACACTCTGGAGGCGATAGTGACATGGCGACAGTGACATTTGTCACTGTCGGGGGCATAGTCGCACGGATCCCCGACCCCGCGGTACAAACGGGGCGAGAGTGACACCGCGATAGTGACCAAGGCACTATCGCGCGAACTGTACCGAGTGTCATAGACCCTCGGCGATTGTGTCTTCGCGATAGTGACACCCTGTCACTATCGCGGGCATTGTCGCGAGAATTGCCACCAGTTTCCAAAATTGACATTTTCAGCCCACGATGCTTAAACCAATTAAACTCATTACTTAATATTGAATCCCAACGCACGGTAAGTCTCAACGTGAAAAGAATACCAACTGGGTTCCCAGATTTCGGGATGTTACAAAACACGAGTTAGGAACACCCCCATACCACACACAGGGTCGTGCCTGGGGGAGGGCGGGCCGGGCGCACGCCAGGGCCCACAAGAAATAGGGGCCCAAAATTTTTTGTATATACTATATATAGTAGTAGTTAAAAAAATTAGTAAATTAAATAGACACAATTTTTTTGAAGTATCTAATAGGTCACCAAAAAGAATTTAACATTATATTAAGGACACAAACATGTATTAGTTAATTAAATTGGAGAATAAAATAGGTAAAAGTTCATTGATCGTTCATTTTATAGTATTGCTTATTTGCTTATTGTTTCTCTAAGTTTTTTTTTATTCAGTATTAATATATAAACTACTTTGTCCAACAAACCTTGATATATGTCGAGCGATTTTTTTAAAGTTTTTTGATTGATTTCAAGGGACTTTTTAGTATTTTTTATCGATTTCGAGGGACTTTTTCGGTTGATTTCAAGGGATTTTTTAGTATTTTTTATCGATTTCGAGAGACTTTTTCGGTTGATTTCAAGAGAATTTTTTGGTTGGTGGGGGCACAAACGAAAAATTATTGGGAGGAACTATGATAGGAAGTTAAAAAATGATTTTTAACCTAGAAAAAAAAATATTTTTTTAATGGGGGCTCATCCCCCCACATTTTACATGCTACATCCGCCCTTGCATTTGTATGAATTCTATTTTTGTACCAGAATGTAGTAGATTTCTTGTTATTAACTAAGAAAAACTTAAACATTTTGAAAATTTTTACCAACAAAATGAGACGATCCAACTTATATCTATAAATTTCAAAACTACCCTTGTTTTTCATACAATATTGACTCATATCTCTAAAACAAGAATAAGCTCTCAAACTGTAACACCCTAAAAATAGGGATAACAAAATTCGAAAAAACGGACATGCGGTATATAAAATTGCCAAAGCAAGAGCCTCCCAACGATGGGGAAAATACACAAACCTGTTTAAATACAGTCGTAAATAAACGGACAATAAATAACAACCAACTAATCTAATTTCCATAACTAGAAAAGAGATTACAAATAAGGGTATCATTTATAGACCCAAAGGTTCTCCTACCAAAAGTAAGTCCAAATGTAATATTCCCAAATCTCTCACCCAAGCACCAAGCCAGCTTAGAACCGATGCCGCTAAAACCTGAGATACACATCGACACCAAACAAGTGTTAGGCCAAAAAGCCTAGTGAGTTGAACAAGTAAAAACATACCAGAAGCAGTTACAGTTCTTATCAGCAGTTAACCAATTAATCACGTAGATGTGGAGTCAACGGGAGCGACCCATATCTCCAATCAGGTTCACCCAAGGAGGCGATGCACCTTGAAGCCAAATAACAAAGGCAACCCAAAGGCCCGACACGCATCGAGGACTACCGCTTAGGAAATTCCCCGACGACGGAGGTCTAGGCGCATAGGGGACTACCACTCAGGAAATTCCCCAAATGTCACCCATCTACATCCCTATAGTGAATCACTGACTTGGTTCGTCCACATTATGCAAATAGGAGGTCTCAAGATGTGTTTTAACCCAACATATTCGGATATCAACCATGAACACAACATTACCATCCCAAGCATGTAAATCCATTATATGACATAGTAATCAACCAAATACTTCGTGAGAATATAAGGTCGCCAAAAGGCATTCCAAGTAGGAATCATCATAATACCAAGATATGCATAAGTGACTCATAGTAGGTTACTCACATACATATTTCCATAGAAATCCCCAAACACTTGTACATTAAATAAGAACACTTGAGTAATAACAATAATGATAACAAGTAAAGTAAATGATGTGTATCTAGTTTTTACAAAAGGGTTAGTAAACTCACCTTGCTAGATTTAGACTAAATCTAGATTTTACCCACTTAGAGTTTTCCTTGAAGAAACTTTGTTCTTCAAACCAAATCTTCCAAAACCTAGTTTCTTCCAAAACAATTCGGTTTGAAGAACCAAGTTTCTTCAAGGAAAGCTCTAAGTGGGTAAAATCTAGTTGTTGCAACATTTCTTAATTAATTTCTTTTCATCAAATAATGTGGTTGTTTAGAAATTAACAGTGATGTGATTTAGGAGTAGATCTAACTGTTTCCATGGCAGAAATAGCATACTTGAATCAGATTTTAATTTTCATTTCCATAAAAAAATTCCAACAATGTCCCTCTACTTCTTTGGGTACGTAGAGAAATGCTTTGTTCTGTAGCTGAATGAAAAAACTTCTGGGTAGGTATCCTACATCTGAACCGAATTCTTTTTGGTGATGTGTTTGCTGCATGTTTCTTCTGAAATGGTACTGAAAGTTTGCTGAATGATTTGATGTGTTTGAAAGATTCTTCTGAAAATGAATGATTTGCTGTGTTGTTTCCATTATAATTAATCACATCTTTAATGGCACTTATGCTTTCTGATGAGTAACTCCTTTTTCATTTATGTTTTAATTTGGATCCCAACTTGATGATGAAGACCATCTCAAAATGCTTCAGCATATATATATATATATATATGTATATGAGAAATCATTGATCAACCCTCTGTAATAAATTAACTTGACATGTCAAAAATAAATTAATGGAGTATTTCAGAGGATTGTGAGTAAGAACCAATAAACAAACAAAAATTGCATCAACAGACAACAGAGAAAAGATAAAAGGCATGGTGACTTATATCTTGAAGAACTAAGTTTCTTCAAGGAAAGCTCTAAGTGGGTAAAATCTAGATTTAGTCTAAATCTAGCAAGGTGAGTTTACTAACCCTTTTGTAAAAACTAGATACACATCATTTACTTTACTTGTTATCATTATTGTTATTACTCAAGTGTTCTTATTTAATGTACAAGTGTTTGGGGATTTCTATGGAAATATGTATGTGAGTAACCTACTATGAGTCACTTATGCATATCTTGGTATTATGATGATTCCTACTTGGAATGCCTTTTGGCGACCTTATATTCTCACGAAGTATTTGGTTGATTATTATGTCATATGATGGATTTACATGCTTGGGATGGTAATGTTGTGTTCATGGTTGATATCCGAATATGTTGGGTTAAAACACATATTGAGACCTCCTATTTGCATAATGTGGACGAACCAAGTCAGTGATTCACTATAGGGATGTAGGTGGGTGACATTTGGGGAATTTCCTGAGTGGTAGTCCCCTATGCGCCTAGACCTCCGCCGTCGGGGAATTTCCTAAGCGGTAGTCATCGATGCGTGTCGGGCCTTTGGGTTGCCTTTGTTATTTGGCTTCAAGGTGCATCGCCTCTTTGGGTGAACCTGATTGGAGATATGGGTCGCTCCCGTTGACTCCACATCTACGTGATTAATTGGTTAACTGCTGATAAGAACTGTAACTGTTTCTGGTATGCTTTTACTTGTTCAACTCACTAGGCTTTTTGGCCTAACACTTGTTTGGTGTCGATGTGTATCTCAGGTTTTAGCGGCATCGGTTCTAAGCTGGCTTGGTGCTTGGGTGAAAGATTTGGGAATATTACATTTGGACTTACTTTTGGTAGGAGAACCTTTGGGTCTATAAATGATACCCTTATTTGTAATCTCTTTTCTAGTTATGGAAATTAGATTAGTTGGTTGTTATTTATTGTCCGTTTATTTACGACTGTATTTAAACAGGTTTGTGTATTTTCCCCATCGTTGGGAGGCTCTTGCTTTGGCAATTTTATATACCGCATGTCCGTTTTTCGGATTTTGTTATCCCTATTTTTAGGGTGTTACACAAACTATTACCAACATAGACTTTAGATTCTAAGATTGATAGTTAATAAAAATTTTGTTTTAACCCTAAATTAAATTTTAATTGGTGATGAAAACATTAACATGAGGTGACATGGAAAACCAACTGATTTACATTGATTAACATAAAGTGTAACTCTGAATAGTCAAAACTCTGACCCAAAATGATGTCAATCTATATATTAAAGATATATCTTATGATGTGTTCGGTGGTAGAACAAATTTACAGTGCCATGTAAAAACGATATGATAAATAATATTAATCTAGAAATAATTTTTGATTACGTCTAGGAATACTTGGAAAACGGTTTTATATGAAATATTAATATTTTTCTAAATTCATTGTTAATCTAATAATAAAAACAATATTGAAATTTTTATCGTACTTATCGAGGGCCCACTCTCACATGTTGCCCAGGGTCTATAGAATGTTAGGAACGGGCCTGACCACACAACTAATAACCAAAAAAGGCAAAGACGGTTGGTTTGTTACACACAAGTGCAAAGAACCGGTTAAGATGATTTGGGAATAAAGGACGCTAAAACTCATCGTTTGTTTGCTCAACCTAATTGAGATTGATAACATCAAGAAGATCTAATTCAGATGACTCTCAATCTCCTTCCGACTTCAGTATAATTATGAACAAATTGGTGTAATTGTAATTGGAGCAACTTCAACCATTTTTTCTCCCAAATTTTCAATTAATGACACCAATTTTTGTAATAAAAATGCCATGATTTCTATTTTGACTTTTGAGTTGTATAGGAAAAATTGCATAAAAAAGAAATATATATTCATTTGATTTATACTTTAGAAATATATTTTTAAAAACAAAATTAAGTGTCCATATTTTAAAACATATTTTGTTCTAGTTCCTATTTTCGGGAACCTACTTTTTGATGCTCTGTTTTATGGAAAATACTATGTCTTCTATATAATTATGGGAATAATTTATAACATTCTTAATAGAACTAGGCATATACCCGCGCGATGCAGCGAAATGTAAGTAAAGAACGAACAATTAATGTATTTCCTTATATACATTTCATCAATAATCAACCATGACCTAAGAATCACAACTTATGAAACATAAACCCATAAAGATATTCAATAATTAGTTTATATTACAATTATTGACGAAAAAAATTATAATGATATTATTTATAATAAAAATGAAACGTATTTTACGATTATGTATTTTTAACGTGCTAACGGTGGAAAAAAATTAAAACGTATGGATAGAAAAACAAATTATTTCGTAGATATTCATGATATTTAATAGTATGGTTAAATTAAAAAATATTCAATATTGGGCTCGTTTTGAAGATATTGAGGAGACACTTATAATGATATAACTTGTAGAAAAATGAACGTATTTTTTCATTGCATTTTTGTTAATATATGATTATTTGTGTTAATATGATAATGGTGTAAAATGAAAAATGAAAAATGAAAAAATAAGGAATATAAAGTAAATTAAATAAGTAATTGTAAAGGTGATAAATGTAACATTGTAAGGGTGGTAAATTTAATTGTACAAAAGTTTGTACAATAACCGTTTTAGTTTTTTCATTATATAGTATAATTCTCATATTTAATAGTACGGTTAAATTAAAAAATATTCAATATTGGGCTCGTTTTGAAGGTATTGACGAGACGATTATAATGGTATAATTTGTAAAAAAAGAAACGCATTTTTTCATTGCATTTCTGTTCATATACGATTATTTGTGTTAATATGATAACGGTGTAAAATGAAAAATGAAAAAGTTAGGGATATAAAATAAATTAAATAAGTAATTATAAGGGTAGTAAATGTTATTACACAAAAGATTAAAGGTGGTAAATGTTATTGTACAAAAGATTGTACAATAACCGTATAACCGTTTTAGAATTTTCATTATATAGTATAGATAAAGAACGAATTATAACCTTGCAAACAAAAATATTATTGAAAAAAAGTATTAAACACTATTTTTGAGATGTCTTGTAAATAGAGTGTTAATGATCTGGTCTTTTAACGAACTACTCGAGCTCGAGGTCATTTATCTCGAGACCGAGCTTAATAATTCTCGAGCTTAAGTCAATCTCGAACAAAAAATAAAACTCATTTAACTTTACAAACCGGGCTTCATAACACCAATGTTCGATTCGGATCGTTCGGAAACTCGATTAAAATTTTCGAGTCAGACTTGATAACTCGAGCTCAAGTCGATCTCGAACACAAAATAAAACTCGTTTAACTTAACGAACCGAGTTTCATAACACCAATATTCGATTCGGCTCGTTCGAAAACTCGATCAAATTTTTCGAGCTGAGCTTAACCATTTGAGCACACACTTTTTCGAGCCAAACATGCTCATATGTTAACAAATCATACAATAAAAATATAAAAATCGTCAACCTCGAAACAATAAACTAGTTAATCGATTGCGAGTTCAAGCCCCTAAACGAGTATCGAGCTCGAGAATTCAAAAAGTTATTCGAGTTCGAGCCCTACTTTGAAAAAGTTATTCGAGTTCGAGTTTAATATATTTTTTTTTGAGTTGAGCTCAAATAACCTACTACTCGGCTTATTTACACCCTTACTTGTAAATACCAAGATGACCAGGTTGGGACTAGAGGTTTGGATAAGGATTGTAAAAACCTAGTAAAAAACTGATTTTGAAAGAATGAATGCTTCTGGGTTGAACTTCGATAAACAGACAAAATTAGGTTCAATTAGGATTGTCTTAGGACCAACTAAGACCGTTGAACCCAATGGATCATACTGGTTCTTAGTAAGATCAAATTATTTTTTCTACACCATTGGGACCAAGCCCACTAGAACCGAAAGTTATGAGGTCCTGGTCTCTGAATCCCATCTTCTTAGGTTAGGAGCAAAAGCTATCTCTATCAATCTAGTGATCTACGCTCATTGATGAGAACGAGGTTAGCCGAAAAATGGTTATTGGTTCAAGGACTTTTGGGATGCAGAGGAGCTGTTATTGTCCAGTTCCCTAACCCAAGGACCGATTAGGATTGGTTATATAACATAACCTTATGCACACATGATTGATAGGCTAAATGCTATTATGAAAAATGACTAAATTACGTGGGAGTGGTAGTTCGTATAATGTTTTAAAATAAATGACCATGTAGACATAATGTTTTAGAAGACTATCAATAAAAAAATCCAACTTATTTAGTTTAGACATAACAAGCAGGACAAGCTACACACATAAGTACAAGGCAGGGGCGGACCCAATTTATTAGATACTGTGGCACATGCCACCGCTACGTTCCTCCGTCGTAAGCTAAAAAATTTGGGGTTGTGAAAGGTGCAACCATACTGTAATGTTGGGTGCCACCATATATGTTTTGAAACTACAATAATAATACAAGTTTGTCTTGACAGAGTTGGTTTGGACGACTTTTTTTTCCCATCTAAGGTAGGTTCTAATTTTGTTTCAATCATTTTCTTAGTTTTTAGTTGTTAATTTCAGGTTTATTATATTTCTGGAAAAAAATGCGATATAAGACTCGAACGAAAGTCCTCACATACGAAAAGTAATGAACTAACCAACATATCAATGACGAATTTTTTGAAAAATATCTGTAGCTTTACTTTTTATAGTCAATGGTGACACCGTTTAAAAAAAATCCTATGATTTTAATAAACTAATTATTTCATTATGATTATAGATCTTCAAGTCGCAATAATCACTTCGAAAATGGACCTCGAGATACCCGTTGCTATTGAAACCATAGACGAAAGATGAACCTCTTAAAAATGGAGGACTGAGATGTTCATTTTTCAAAGTATAGGGGGGTGTTCTAGACATTATATATTCTCATCATATTCTTCTGCTAATTGCCAAATTGAAATTGTTTTTCCCCTCTTCTCTGTAAATTGCAAAACCTCAGCGCTGCAGAAAGTTTCTGGTTGGATTCTAAACTGTTCTTGGTTCGTAGCCGTCGAACTTCTGCTATTCATTTCAATCATATTCTCAATCGGTATGTTATGTTTTATGATTTGTTTCTGCTCAGTTATTTTATGGTTAATTTCCTACTCGATTATCGAACTGCATTTGCGCTATAGTTCTTCTATTCAGTCAGAATTTCGTATAGAAGTACTTTGTTGTGTTGCTTACTGATGTCTATTTGTGTGTGTATGTATTTGTTAATATGTGTTTATGCTTATTTTGGGACAGAGATGAATGGAGGGCATGGAAACAGCGATTTAGGGCTTGAATACATTTGAATTACAATAGAAAACCTAGAAAGACAAGAAACTAGGAGCAACAATGGCGGGTGAATCACCGCTAGGAGAAGAGCCGCTCCAACCAACGACAACATTGTTTCCTGTCTTCAACCAAAAACCCACAACACCGTCAGAACCAATAAATCTTCTTGAACTTTCGAAATCCAACGCACCTGATTGGCTCAGCAACACCAGCTTCACCGCGGACCTCTCAACCATCAATACCGTCGTATCCTCTCGCCACGACCATTATAGCGAACCTGAAGAAGAAGTAGAAGAAGCAGCAGAACAACAAGAAGAAAGGCGGCCGGAGGCTCGTTACGAATTGGTGGATTCGTCGGCATCGGATCAGGATCTTGACGAGAGTAGCCGGAGCAGCAACAAGAAGGAGAAGCGGAAACGGAGAAAGAGGAAGAAGGGAGCGCAAAGTGATTACGAATATGGACCTTCGTCTAGGAAGCAGAACATTCAATCTTGGGCAAATAATGCTTCCAATTCATCTGCAAATAAAGAATATTACTTCGATTCTCGCGGTGATCTTGATAATTTGGCTTTCGGTTCTCTTTACAGGTGAAACTACTAATTCATTCTCAGTTTCAGGGTTCCACAATTAGATATGTGTGTGTGTGTGTGGCAGTCACCCATCTTACCATCGAACTCATTAGTTTTTCCTATTTGGGAAACTGATAATGGTTATGAGTAAAGATAGTATTTATTGGGTGCTATAGATTCTTGAAAATCATAAATCATACTGCTTAATTAATTCTTGCTATCTGTTTGAACCCTTTTATGTAATTTTGGGATAAACTCTTGAAAATGGTTTTGTGATTATTGCAATTTGGAATAAGATATAACCGGATAAAGCTGGATATAAGGAGGTAATTTGACGTTATCATGAATAATCATTTTTCTTGCAGAAACTTTTAACTGTGTCTCTAAATCTTATTGTTTGATCCTAAATAATCAAAAGAATCATAATCACTTCTACCTAAATACTCAAAAACTTTCTTATTGTGACTTTCGCGTAAATGCACCGCCAAACACCCCTTTTTATGTTCTTGTGTATGAAAAATTTAAGAGAAAATGAGATGCACTTTCACATTTGAGGTAAAAACTAGTACTTGTAGAACTTGAAATTGATATATCATAAAAAAAATCTAACATACAAACTTTTCAATTGGAGGATTTTGGTGATATCATTCAAAGGTTGAACTGCCCCTCTTGTTCCTATAAAGAAACTATTACAACTTACTGTATTCCTCCTAACCCTAGAATGAGATTGCTTGTATTAGCTGTATTGCTGTGTTTGATTTTGAAATGATTGTTCTGTTACTACAATGCAGAATGGATGTTGCACGTTATAAATTATTTGACAGAAGCAAGTCTTCTGGGTTTAACTACAATGCACACCGTTGTTCGAATATGAGGAGTTGGGAGTTCGATAGGGATAACGATGTAAATGCATTAGAAAGTAAACTTAGATCCGAAGGTCGTTACTGGTCTGCTAAGTATGCTGCATTGGAGAATCATAAGAACTTTAAGCGGTTTAGAATTGTTGCTCCTAAAGAATCATCCCCAGAAATTGGCACTGATTTCATACCACTGCCAGATGAGCCAACTTCTTCTGATGGTCAACCAAGAGATTCTTCATTGGTTGAGGAATCATGGGAAGATGAGGTGTTACGGAAGACAAAGGAGTTCAATAGAATGACTAGGGAGCAACCATATAACGAAACGATTTGGTTAGAATTTGCCAACTTCCAAGATAAGGTTGAAATCAGGCAGCCACAAAGAGGTGCTCGTTTACAAACACTAGAAAAGAAGATCAGCATATTGGAGAAGGCAGCGGAGCTCAATCCCGATAACGAGGAATTGCTTCTAGCTCTTATGAATGCGTATCAAAGAAGAGACAATAATGACGTCTTGATTGGTAGATGGGAGAAGCTACTTACGCATCATTCAGGGAGTTACAAGCTGTGGAGGGAGTTTCTGCATCTTGTTCAGGGGGATTTCTCCAGATTCAAGGTTTCTGAAGTAAGGAAGATGTTTGCCAATGCGATACAAGCTTTGTCAGCTGCATGCAGCAAGCAGCATAGGCAGGTGCACATTTTTAGATGTTTATGCAATTGCTTCTTCATGAAATTGAAGTTGTAAAAAGCTTCTTGCTTGTTTTGTTGAGGAAACTTCAAACACCATTGATCATCTTTAATAACTCCTTGGTGCTAAAATGAACAGCTTTTTTCAGCTTCTTCTTGTTATTTTAAGATAAATAGTCCTGGCAGTTGTGCAGGGGAAGGGTTTAAAAAATAGAAGCCTATTGGTTTAGGATGGATGGCTGCGGTGGTCTGAAAACAGGTTTAGTGTTGTGGTCTGCTGACATAAGTCGTTTGTTTTTCTTAATAAAATTGCAGTTTGTTCTTACTATCGTAGTGGAATTTTGGAAGAAAGATTTAACACTGCCCCAAGCTTCGTTGTTTTAAAGAAACAAAGTAGGTCCTATTATTCATACCTTAAGGGAACTTTTGTGGCGTATTCTTGAAACCACACGTCAACACATGAATGTACATGCATGCCTAACCTTGTACCCATTCATAAGATGATAATACCAAGAGGTTGTTTCTTTTGCTTATGACAAGCCATTTAATGGGTTTTGCCCCACCAACTCATTTATACATCTTTTAATGATGATTGTTTGTTTCGTTATCTGATTGGGTCTTAATAGTTCAACTTGGCCCTTAAGTGCAAACCTATGAAGGGACTGTTTCATAAAATATTGGAAGTGCAATGCTTGATTATCAACTTTCTTAAAAGTCCTATCTGGATCTATTTCAATTCTTTGGAAACCAAAAAGTAGTATGCAAAAAGAAAAGAAGGTTCTGTATACATTTATAATATGATATTAATAGGACAACTGGTTGCCTGAGATTCAAACCTAGAACTTGTTGGATGGAGTAGACGTTTTTCTAGTTAAATCAGTAATAATCCTCCCATGCCATGCTTGAATTTCTTATAACAAGAAAAGGTTGAATACCCGGTTGATTTAATCCTTACTACACAATATATTATTTCAGAATAGAAATAAAAAATCTGTTTTAATGGTGTGTTTTTCTAACCCAGAAAGTCCAGGGCTATTTTATAAACTGGTAATGTTTGTCCAGTTCAGTGATCTTGTTCAGTTCAAGAAAACCCCAAATGTTCATGAATTTGACGACAATCTTGCTTTTACTGATAAAGTAATGAATGATCTCATCTATAAATACAAGAAACACAACTTTGGCATTGAGAAACACCCCTCATTTTGTATGTCTCTATCTCTCCAATATGCTCTGCACAAACAACCCATGTTAAACGTTCAATTTTTAGGTGATGCTTCTTATCTTAAATAATAAATATGTTTATCCTGTGCAGTGGAAGGTGCTCTTGTGCTTTGGAGAGTTTGAAAAACTATTCTGAATGAGAAGTAGTTTGAGATGAATAATCATTGCTAACATAGTTGATAGATTCAGCAACAATCTGTACTGGTCAAGATAGTTTGAGTGCTCATAGTTGAAAAGGTTGCATCAATGCTGTGCAGAATTAAGAGAAGCTAGATTAGATGAACTAATCTCATCCATGGAGAAATTGGGCTCCTTGACATGTCAGCCAAATTTAATCAAAGAAAACCTGAAGTCCCCATTTCTCGAAACTCGTATGTTACTGGATAAATGAAGTTAGAACTTAGGTATTTTTACTACAAACAAAATGGATAAACGAGGGTATGGTGTGAATTGGCTAAAAAACTTGGGACATTGGAATTTGGACATTTTCATCTAAATCTAAGCATATCTTTTTTCTTCCCTTTACTGTCTAATTGCTATTTTCTTTCACTCTTGAGCATCTCAATGATGGAAAATCTGGAGCAGTTTGTTGCTTCTTGGGTGCTGCTAATTCTTAAATTTTTTGGTCTGATTTGTTGGCATGTATTGATGCAGGCTCTCCAGAATGTTAAACCCTCTGCGGACCCTCTTCTGGTTCAACAAGAACTTGGACTGGTTAATATATTTGTCAGTTTATGCCGGTTTGAATGGCAGGCAGGCTATCAAGAATTGGCTACAGCTTTATTTCAGGCGGAGATAGAATACAGTTTGTTCTGCCCATCTTTACTTCTTTCTGAGCAGGGTAAACACAGACTATTTGAGTACTTCTGGAGTAGTACTGGTGCAAGAATTGGAGAGTATGGGGCTCTTGGCTGGTCAACTTGGCTGGAAAAAGAGGAAGAACAACGTCAGAAGGTAATGATGAAGGAATCTTCCTCTACTGTAGATGAAGGGGGCTGGACAGGGTGGTATGAACCTAAAAGTGAAGATGCTGCTGAACGTCAAGACAATGTATCAGTTGATGATGTGGGTATGGGAGGAACTGATGATGAACCTAACACAGATGATATGGAACAGAAAGATGATACTGAGGCTCTGATGAAGTTGCTCGGTATCAATGCTGATACTGAAGCTAATGGTGAGGTCCAGGACGTTTCAACTTGGGTTAGATGGTCAGAAGAAGAGTTATCAAGAGACTCTGATCAATGGATGCCTGTTCGCACAGAATCTGGTGCCTTTCTATTCTTTTGCTCTACTTCACTTCTTAATGATAGTTGTGCTTTCTTAGCTCCTATCTTAGAATAAATGTAAGTTGTCCATGGGGAAGTTGATGCTAGAGGCCAAGATTCATTCAAAACTAGTGTGAGATCAATACCCTATATTAATATAGGGTATTCCATAGATCATGTTTCTCCCACAGACAAACACGGGCGACTGGAGAGATTAATGTCATTTAGTAATTAGTACCTTGTAAGCAGGGACGGACCCATAATTTTTTTAATACGGTGGCACTATATAATGTAGACAAAAAAAGAATTGCAAAAAAACACTGTTTTTATCGACGTGTCTTCATCTTTTTACCAATGTTCAATATCGTCCGATGTGTTTATAGCTTAATTCCACCGCTTTGAGGGATTTTTAAAGTTTTTTTGCTTGATTTCGAGGAATTTTTACATATTTTTATTGATTTCGAGGGATTTTTTAGGTTTTTTGGTTGATTACGAGATACGGTTGCACCTTCTTGAACTTTTGAATATCATACGGTGGCACCTTGTAAACCGATACGGTTGCACCTTTCATTATTGTAAATTTTTTAACTTTCGGCGGAGAGATAATACGGTGGCACGTGCCACCGTTGGCCTTTCTTTGGGTCCGTCCATGCTTGTAAGAAATGATCTTAACATTGTAGTAGTATTTGGAGGATTAGAGATCGAGCCTCAATTTAACAGGTACAGGCCAAAAAAGTTCTGCCACTTTGGAGATCTTGCTAAATTGAAACAGGATAGAAGCAGAAGGCTTTCCTGCAAAAGTTTCAAAGCAACATCGATCTTTACAAGAACCCTACTCTTCAAAATTTGCTTGCCTACCCTAATTAGTTTGTGTCATATTGTTTGTTGGGCGGGTCTTTTCTCTTTTGCAAGGGTAGGAGGATTTTGAATTTACTGATTTGATTTGTGACTACGCGTAATTGTTACTATGCAGCTGTTACATATCACTTACGTAAATAAATCTATACATTTCTTTTCTGTTATCAGCATGATAGTAAGTGGATTGTGATTGTAAAAATGAGGAAATTCAGTTACAGATGGACTCACAGATAAAGAAGGTGATGAACAACTTCTGAGAGCAGTATTATTTGAGGATGTCAGTGAGTACTTGTTCTCCATAACTACAGACGAAGTCCGCTTATCATTGGTGTACCAGTTCATCGATTTCTTTGGAGGAAGAATTTCTCAGTGGTGAGTTACTTAATTTCTTACTTATTCACCATCTGAGGGTATCTTATAACTAATGCCAATTATATCTTCTAAGAAAATTCTGTATCTTCTTTGTTTGTTTATGTTTCTACCCTTTCTTCAATATATGTTTACTGCTTTTGTTTCGAACAGATGTTTAGTTGGTTTCCTGCATTAGTAGAAGAAGTTGGGTTTTATCAAGAGCTAAGCTATATGATCAATTTGCACTGGGTTTTTCTCTCTCACTGTTTACTACAAAGTTAAAAACAAGGGTCTACTTAGAAAAGAGAGAGAAGGAATAGAAGTAGAACACGTTTGAAGATGACCTCGAGGAAGAAACATATACAAATCTAATGTTTATGTAACACCCTCAAATCTTGGAAATAACAACTAATTTAAAATTTTCTAAATACATCAATAATTGCTTCGCCTACAAACACAATTTAAGGATTAACCTCAATACACACATTCATTCTATACATACAATCTATGATAAGGACGGTGCTACTAAACCCAATAATAGTTACTATCTCCACCCTGCGGAAGACTTCACCAACTACTTACTCTTGCAATAAGCTGAGGCTCAACTCCTCAAAGCACTGCTAGAACCGAACCCCCGACAGGAACATGATGCACATGCCGACAAATAAAAAGGTTAGGCTTAACGCCTAGTGAGCTCAAGAGTTTTACCATGAATGATTATATCTTTTAAAGGAAAAGAATTCAGTTCAAATCAAGATCTTTCGAAATAGTTTACTTTAAAAATGGAAACGACACATTTTCCCCATAATATGCATTTTTAAAGACAATGCTCCCAAACACACATTCTTTATAAAACGATGCAACCCATTACTCACCCAAAACGGGATTATAATTCGACACCCAATTTGTGAAGACGTGGATAACACTTCATATCCCAAAACACCCAAACACCGGTGGGGCATAATACTCGACCCTTAAATAGCGGAAAACAATCCATAAAGATATGGTACGTCATCGAAAACATGTAACTCGAATTAATACTCACGCGACCATAAAATAGAATGAAATCCAAATATTAAAGCATGGACAATTAAATATCCAAAATACTACGTGCCGACAACGGGGGATACTCGTATCCGTTGAGAGTGGAGGAACACAAAAGTATGCCACTCAAACAACGTTAATCGTATGACACTTCACGACACGCAAGCCCAAGTGCCCCTACGACTCCCTTCAAGCTTCACCAAAAGAGACAGCTGACCTTAGCAAATATTACAAGAATATGCCAAAGGCTCGGCACAAGGGGGATACAACTATGGCATTGCCCCAACAAGGCGAAGGCCCTAAAAACGCCCATCAGCGGACTACCCATCGTCATGATAGCACAACCCGGACTCAGCCCTCCTAGTGTACACTTGAAAGGACAAGGTCATAAAACATGAGTCCCGGAGTCCAACCCCGTACCACCCAATTGACCATCAAATAAGACTGACTTACGTGCCTATGGATCCAATGCAACACAGTCTAAGATTACATGACTACACATGAATGACTCACGCACTCGAGCATGTAATTAACAACGGTATGCAACAAGATGCATTAATATGTAAATCATAAATGGGGCTCTACGTCGAGTCATTAAAACCGGACAAATGTCCCCAAGACTCTTTTAAGCGAACACCGAGCTAAAATGCCCAAAATCCATTTGACCAACAATTAACGTTTTCCCAAATGATGAAACGCATCTAAATGGCGTTTATGCAGACATATACTTAAAAGATGTGATTTACCCAAAACTCGACACGGTTTGGGACATATCATTTTCCAAATGGGTTTATGAAACCAAATATACCAAAAATGCATATATCATGAATTGGACCTCGTTTGTACGAAAATCATCAAAGGTGCATAAATCATAAAATAGACCTTACTTATACAAAATCCCAAATATAAGCTTTTCAAGAGATTAACACAACCCAAGTTTATCAAATATGAAAATTTACCGAAATACTCACACTTTGACAATTACTAAGTAAAACGCATTTTTACTTCAAAATACACATTTTGGCATGTACATAGTTTTCGCAAGTCAACTTGAACTCACCTTGCTAGGTTAAGTTAAACCTAGGTTTCAATCCCCAACCATTGGCCTCCAAAAGCATAGATCCCACCCAAAGCTTTCCGAAGACATCCATTCCAACTCTTCAACTCGAGCTTCCAAAACCTAGATCCACACATTTCCAACCACAAATAATCATATTCAACTCTTAGAATTGTTCTCCAAGTATTTACACGAACATTTCATCTTATACCCAAAAACCCTAATTTTCTATACTTGAAGAAGGAGAAGATTACCTCAACTAATAGCTTGAATCCACCAACCCAAAACACATGTAGGTCACCAAAATGAACCATAAGCTTTCAAATCTTCAAATGATGAAAAGTTAGATGAAACCCCCAAGAGCTTGGTGAGGAAGATGAAGATGAAGGTTTTGGGGTTCAAGATCCCAACTAACTAGATGATGAAGAATCATGTGGTTTAAGGAGAAAACCCTCAAAATGGGTTAAGGTTTGTGGGGAAGAGAGGAAATGGTTTGGGAGAGAATGGGAAGGAATTAGAAGTGAGAAATGATAAGATTGGGTGAAAATTCGGACATTTTAGGAGACAGGGGCCGCGGGCGACCTTGCCACGCGATAGTGACATTGTCACTATCGCGAGGGCACTCTCGCGGGGATTGTACCGCGGGTGGTACTCCCCCGGCGATTGTGCCACGCGATAGTGACAATGTCACTATCGCGAGTCACAATCGCGCCACTCGTACCGAATCCAGAAAATGGTCAAAACTCGAGATTCTCGCATGGGTCGACTTAAGGTTCGAAAGCACAACATTTCACTCAAAAAGATAGACGGAAGGCGGAGAGATTACCAACGAAGGACGAAGACTTACTTTGCGAAAAACCGGGTGTTACAGTTTACTTGTCCCATCAAATATTACAATTTACAATAGAACTCAAGACCTGTTAACTTTCCATGTTATGTAAAGTGAATTGATACACCATGGATGTGAAAACTAATACTTCTCAGTTTGCTCTTAGTGTTCTTGTTTTTGTAGTGCTTCAAATCACTTACTTTGCAAGTTCAAATACCTTGAAATTGGGTTTTCGGGATCTGCTTTTTACTATGTATATTAATGTTGGAAGTTGTGAATAAAACTACTAATTCTAAATTTCTAATAGACCTTAGGTAACTCCAATGTGGTGGTGCTCTTAGAAGTGACAGCCACCCCTTCCATCCCCTCTTTAGTTACCAGGTGATGAAAAGATGCTTACCAAATACCAATAAAAAAGGTTACAAAGGAGTTTCTTCAAGTAGGTGGAAATAGGGAAAGGGGCCAGATTTTGCTACAAGCTTACAAAGCATTGTTTGCCGACATTGAGTCATAATGAAGAGGGAGACATTTAGGAATTTTCTAGTCAAAGGATAAAGTGAGGATCTGGGCAACTCAAATAGCTTTACCCCTTATGAGGAGGTCAGTTTTGATGGACTCGTGCAAAATTTTAGGTTGACGATTATGTCAGACAATTCCAAATCCAGGTGAAATCATTTTGCACCATCTCTGCATATCACTTGTGGCTAACTAATGAAAATAATTGTTCATTCTCTGTAGGTCTTCAACTAACAGTCCAAGTTGCACCGAGGGAACACTTATGATGGAGTCACTGCCAGATTCTATGTTAGATGACTTGAGAAAATTTCAGGAGATTTTAAGAAAAACAGATGGTTGTCACAGCAGTTACAGTGTAGAAGATATTCTGAGCAGTTCCGATAATATAAATATGAGGAGTGAGATGATGAAATTTGTTCGAAATGTTAGCTTACAATGTTTAAATGCATTTCCACATGATCACATCTTAAAAGAAGTTGCACTTGTTGCTGAAGAGCTATCAAATACAAGGATGAATTCTTGTAGCTCTGCAATCACTCCATGTCGGACATTGGCAAAGAGCCTCATAAAAAGCAACCGTCAGGTATGCAACATTTATTCTCAATATCAAGGTGGTATTTTCATTTTGAAATATTTTATTGCCATCTTTAACTGTCATACAAATAAATAGTAAAATGTAAACTTTTATCTAGCAGACATTTTGAATAAAGTAATCACTCTTTGATCAATTTTAGTTGGAAAACAACTTTTATGCTTCAACCTCTTTGCCTTTAACACAGTTTTCTGAACCGAGGATTCCATTTGTGATACTATTCTATTTTATCTGTTCATGTTTTGCAAAGATTGTAATCTTTTGTTGACTATGTAGACAGCTACAACATTATGGTTAGATCCATCGGATTACCTAACCTTATCATTGCAATCTCAAATCTAAGATTTGCTTCCGTTCTTTTTGGATGTGCTGCTTTATGAATTGCATTCCTGTTTGAGCAACTTGTACCTTGGTTGCTGATGATGGTTTTATTTCGAGCCTAAATCTTCTCAAATTCTGATTTTTGCATGAATACTGCTTCTTCATATCATTTTTGATTCAAGACGGTGTATATTGCTGGCTGGCTGTTTTTTAACAACTCTGTTCTACTTCTGATTAAACATGCTTTGCTAGTAAATTTTTTTCTTCTGAACAGTTACAAGCTATTTCACCAAGTATTCGTAAATTTCGTAATCAATTATGGAGGACATAATTCACAATCAGATTGCAATCATCCAATTCTAACTCCTTTAATCTGGACTGGAACCGTGTTACCTAAAATCAAACTTATTCTGTATCATTTCATTTATTTTGAAATTTGAGTAAAAATGAATTTTCCATCACAAGTTGCAAAGATATGATAGAATACAAGGCCTGGTCCAGCTCTATACCGAGGCAACACTACCGGCATCATTTACATGGCAAGATGATTAATTATAAAATATTTGTGGAGGACATATCACATATGTAATGTATTTTCACGTTGTGTTTCCTTTCGAATTCTTAACGTCATATCCAAATCTTTCTCTTGTAAACTCAGTCCATACTTGGCTTTACTGGGGCAGGATGTACATCTATGTGGTGTTTATGCGAGAAGGGAGGCTGCATTTGGGAACGTAGAATATGCAAGAAAGGCATTCGACATGGCATTGTTATCTATTGAAGGGCTTCCTTGGGTAATATGATCTTTAGAACACTATCTTGATAACTTATGTATGTGTTTCGATACATATACTTTTAGTTTAGTGTATATAGCTTCAAATATACTCCCTAGTCTCATGAAAACTGCAATAGTAGACCCTAAAGGCATATTAATAGAAGTTTAGAAGCATATGAAAATTAATCAAATGTCTAAAGTACCCTTTCAATGTGACATGTTTTTTTGGTTCGTTTTTTTTTGGGGGGGGGGTTGGAGGATCTATGAATCTATCTCTCTTTTTTTCCCCTATGAAGGTAATCATCATGGACCAAATTTGTAATCACAAATACCTTTGTAATGAAAATAATTTGGAAGCAGGTAGTTTTAGCTTATAAATTTGCCTGAAAAGGAAATATTGCAATTAATATGAGACATTAAATGGAAATTGTTAAATTTTCAAGCGACAGAGTGAGGGGGCGTTTGGTTGGAGGTATTAGAAGGTAATTAATAGGAATGATAATCATTAATAATGTTTGGTTCAAACAAGGAATGAAAATGAAATGAAAAATGATGTTTGGTTTCAAAAAGTTAATCAATCATTATAATATATTTTGTTAAAAACCATTCCACCCCAAATTGGGGGGAATAGAAAATTTAAGCGCCATCTCCCTTTTCTTATCTTTTTAACCCATCATCTTCCACCTCACTAGCATCATCACAATATCTCTCTCCCCCCTCACTGAAGGTCTGAAGCTACAATTTCTAAAAAAACTTTCAACACCAATGTTCTTCAAAGCTTTTTCTTCACATGAGTTTTTCAAGAAAATGATAATTTCATTCCACCATCCATGGTCATACTTCTCTCTTGGTCCACGATGGTGAGCTTCAACCTTCCATGGTCACCTTGCCTCATGTTCCTCAAGAATGGTGAGCTGTCACCGTTAATGGATTAAAATACCCTTCCATATCTTGATTTGCATCTGTTTCTCACATTGTTTTTTCTCCATTTTCGGTTTGATTACAAGGGTCCTATCCCTAATGTTTTGTTGTTCGATGTTCTTTGAATAAAGTGGGTTGTTTTTTTTTTCTTTTTTTTAACATCAATAATAAAGGAATTTAAGTAATATAATATAATGGAATAAGAAATAATGATTCCCATTCTACTTTATTATCATTATAAATCCCATTTTCATTCCTTAAAACGAACCAAACGCCCCTGAGTATTTATGTAGAGTACTGACAATGTGGTTCTGTTGTCCCTTGATAGAAGATAGGAAAGGTTGCTTTCAAGATGAGAAGCGTATATTTAGCGAACATAATTTTGGAGAAGTTTATTAATCCCTGGTTGATTTTTGAAAATTCAGTTGTTATTTGTTAATTGACGATGTGGAGGACATGTAACTCCTAGATGACCAGTTAAGAGTCCGTAACTAATCGAAGCGGTGGGGCGGCTGCTTAAGTGTCCTTATGCAAGGATTTATAAAACACGTTGGTTTGGATAGCGGTGTCAAAGCTTTTTGGTGGATGCCAATTCTTGAAGTGTGTAGTTGGCCAATGGGCTGTGCAAGCACAATATTTTGTTTCTTGCTACTTGTTACTGATTTTTCTTCGGCTAGCTTTGGGATGACAATGGCTTAGTGTTCATGGAACTCTCACATGTATATGTGTTAAGGCTTGAATTGATAAAATACACTTTATCCACTGATATTTGCTTTACTACTTCAAAACTATATGTTTGTAGACCCCTTTTGCATGCTGGAGATGTTACTAATTTATAATTTTTTTCCAAGCAGGATGCTAAATCGAATGCGTCACTTTTATTTCTTTGGTATGCGGAAGTGGAGCTTGGCAATAGTTCTTCTGGGAGCTCAGAATCATTACCACGTGCATTGCACATTCTTTCTTGCTTGGGATGTGGGATAAAATATAGTCCATATAAAAGTCAACCATCAAGTTTGCAACTGCTGAGGGCACGTCAAGGATTCAAAGAACAAATAAGGATGATACAGGCAACGTGGATACGTGGGACTATAGATGATAATTCTGTTGCTTCTGTTTGTTCTGCTGCTTTATTTGAAGAGCTGACTACTGGATGGGAAGCTAGTATGGAAGTTCTCAATCAGGCTCTTTCCACAGTGCTTCCAGGTGATTCGACGACTTCTATATATTTAACGATTTGCCTTCATTCTTCCTTCAATGGCCTTTGCAATACATTTTCCTGCTAAAGCAACAGCTATTATAGCCTTACCTGCACAAACAACATTCTTATTTTATATATGTTCAGGCTTTCTATTTTGGTAAGCTAGGAACTTAAAAAATGCATAGCGCACCATTATAGATATGCTGCCTGATTTGTGTATGCTACTTGCATAGTAGGTCCAGCCATTACTATCAAAGTGTCTTTCCCACTTGACAAAGGGATCCACGCTCGTCCTATTGACGATTAATGGATACCATGAAATAATTTGGGACTCGAAATATGTGACTATATCATTAATTAAAGCCAGATGAAACAGATTACATACCAAGGGGCAGAAAGCAAAAACCCCTAAAATAGTAATACCAAACATAATTTTATATAAATATATATGATGCTTGACATGTATGTGTATATATATGTATGTATGTATGCGTGAATGTGTACTGCAGAAATGATTGCCCACAATAAGTAATTTGATTTTTTTGGTGCTCTTAATATATTACTTTTGGTAGGTATAGAGTTTTGCAATATCAAAGGTATGTACTTCTTTTGTAATATTTATAGAAAGGCCAGTCAAGAAACCAGTGATTTCTAACATGCCCAAAGTTGTCTAATTTGTGTAAGCTTTAGAACAAAACGAGGTAATGATGTGATTTTCCGTAAAAGCTACTCATATAAGTTATATTTTTTAATGTTCATGTTTCCAACACTTGTGCATTAATGGTGTCCATGTGTTTAATCCTTTCAAGTTTCAACCGAAGGAAACAGATTTACACAGATCCATTATCGTTTGTTGTTTTATGGGGAAGTCAGAAACAGACAAGGTGGGACCAAATGATATTACGAGGGAAGGGAGGGGGGGGGGACAGAGTGTGACTAGACACAGAAAGTTTAATTAGGACATGAGAGAGCAAACAGAAAGGATATGCAATACCATTAGTATTAATAGATCTGTACTAGGTGAACAAAGTGTCCATCTGTAAAATGTTTTAAAATAAATGATTGTAATACATGGACACTGACAAATGTGAACCTTATTATTTGGGATATTAACAGCAAATAGAAGTTGGTGAACCAATGAATTTGTAGAAGAGGATAACAAAAGCTCTAGTTACAAACAGTCGTACCACATTATTGTTGGTATATGATCTGCAAGTAAGCATCATTTGTATGGTATTATCCTTTTAGTTTATGTTTAGGATTTTATATTTTGGTTTGTTAGTTGGTCTTTTGCTTTATACGCTTTCGTCATATATATACAATTATGCTTTTCTAGAACCTTCCCTTTCACTGTTTGAAATCTCATCTCACTTAACCATTTCAAAAGCTATATTAATCGAAGAGGAATTTAACTTGTGAAAACTGATTTAGCCTTTTTATTCAGATAGTAAATAGGCCTTCAGTTTACATGATTAGAATAAAGTTAAGAAACTTATTGTATTTTTTATTTGGTGAACTTTACCTACTGATGAGGTAATCATGTTGAACATTACACGGATGTGGGCGAATTTGTCTAGTCATGGCTAACATAATCTCTCTAAATGCAGAAAGAAGAAGTCAAACTCATCAACTTGAATTATTATTCAACTTTTATGTGCGCTTGCTCTGGAAGCATCACTCTCAATCAGAATTAGCAAATGTTTGGAATTTTGTTGTGCAAGGGTTGCAGATATATCCATTCAGCCCTAAGCTCCATAATGCAATTGTTCAAATTGGACATCTTCATACATCACCCAGTAAGCTGCGATGGATCATTGATGACTACTTACACAAGTAAGATAAAATGTGTTGCCTCTTTATTTGACAATATATTTGTGATGTATGTGGCCAATATTTTCTGCTTGTACGAGATTATTATAGAGCTAATTGTGTTTTTAGTGTGTACTTTTGCTCTCAAATTGCAAATTTCTATTACATGGTACTCCTGTTTTGGAATATGGTCGCACATAGTGATATAGCTAGTATCATAATATACCAAATAGTCACTAATATTGTATATGCATAGTTAAGAGGGCTTTAATGTCACTTCACTCTCTGGTATATACATAAGAAGCTCCATGTGCAGACTGCAGCATGACGAGATCATACTTCAAGTTTCTTCTGGTGCATGAATCAAACTCATGACTAATTGTTTTTTATGATCAATTTCTTCTGGTTCACTGGTTTGGATTGTTGTTTTTGGAACTTAGGGAGGTTGTTTTCTAAGCTATTGAGTATTCATGATTTGATTTGGGAGGGAGGGAGTGAATACTTATTGTGGGTGGAGGGTCTACCCTTTGTTTTCTCTTTGCCTATTACAGAAGAGTTCTTTCAACCATCAATTGTTTCCTTATGCTTTTCCATATGCTCTTCTTCAGGACCTTAATAGTTAATACCCCATTTTCATGCTGCTAGTATATCCTCTGTTATCTGGAAGCAAATAAACTGTTGTAATATTGTGGCTTTTGTTTTACTACTAAATCTTGTTCTTCCACCACTTTCAGGAAACCATCGGTAACACTTTGTCTCTTTGCATTGTCATATGAGATTACTAGAGGAAGTTCCCATCATAGAGTACATAGAATCTTCGAAAGGGCATTGGCTGACAACATGTTGCGAAATTCTGTACTTCTGTGGCGTTTGTACATGTCGTATGAGATCCATGTAGCAAGTGACCTGTCTGCAGCCAGACGAATTTACTTCCGTGCTATCCACACATGCCCATGGTGAGATCTTGATCATTTATGACTGAAGCATTTTGTTTTTCCAATTAACTGGTCTTATTTCAATTTTCAAACAAGCTTTCCATTTGTCACTGCATGCTATAACTTTCCATGCTTCAATGACCTGCAAGTGATGATGTTGCTTTGAAAATACGTTCATATATTGTCTAAATTCTGTAAGTAGTTTGAAAATTCTTTGTTAAGATGATTGGAGTGAGACAACGATATATCTGTAATGGAGTTAACAACAATAATGTTAATAATGATTTGTTAGCAGCTGAAGAACTCCTGCATTTCCTGAACACTCAAAATAGACTTCCTGATTAGAAATTATATAAATTTATTTAGAAACTGGTTTTAATTAATGGGATCATTAATAGTTTTTGGCAGAATGCCTTTTAGACTGTTTCTAAAGGCCAAACCTAGAATGATCCCATCATCTATGGTTGAGTTGGAAAAAACTTCTAGCTGCATTCCCTACATCTTAAATAATCTCTTTCTAGTTGCTATGAAACAATTTGGAGCTTAATTCTGAAATCCATGCTTTTAACGTATAGTTTTTCCCATTGATGTTTATGTTTTCTTGGCTGCATATAGGCTTTTGCTTAGTTCATGTCATGAGTATGACATACCACATACCATATTTATACCATGATCAAATATTTGGTAAATATAGACCGATAAGTATATTTGCTTCTATAATGCCCCATTACATTAACCTTTGTACACATTACATTTTCCAGGTCAAAAAAGCTATGGCTTGATGGTTTCATTAAACTAAGCTCTGTGTTAACTGCAAAAGAGCTCTCGGATCTCTTGGAAGTTATGCGTGACAAAGAGCTCAATGTGAGGACTGATGTCTATGAGATCCTTTTGCAAGATGAGATGGATGTGTCATAATAACATCCGGTTCACGTTCTTGTGGCCTACTTTTGCTACTGTTCTACTTTCTTGAACTCCACTTATACAGAGGACAAGCAGAGGAGGATTGTATATCATGATTACCTGTACATAACATGTGCTTATATGTGCCATCATCAAAGAAAACTGCCAGTAAGTTTCTCGTCTGCAGTCTTAAATTATTTTATAACCGTTACTTCCAAAAAAGAAAACCCTTTTTTCCCAATTATGTGGCTTATGGTTGTGCTTTTTATTTGTTTTACTTGAGCTTTTTGCAAGTTGGGGGTCTTCTCGGAAGCAGCCTCTCTATCTTATGAGATAGAGATAAGAGTATCCACAATGGTTCTTGGTTGAAAGCTTTTTGGAAGCTTATTGGCCACATAAGCTCATTGAAAAAGCCTTTACAAGAAATTACCTTTATGTTTGTGCAGTTACAAGCAAGGTTTTTGAATGTGGATCCCGCTGTTCTTGAAAAACCTCACTCAAAAAGCTCCACCATTGTGGATGATCTAAGGGGTGCGTAAATCTTATTCCCCCGGGACCCACTCGAATGTGGGATGTACTGGGTTTGTCTGGTTTGCGTTTTGTAGTAAGGTTTTTAAATGTGGGTCTCACTTTTCTTGAAAAACCTCACTCAAAAAGCTCCACCATTGTGGATGCTATAAAGTCTGCTTAAATCTTTAATCCCCCCCGGACCGACTCGAATGTGGGATACTGGGATGTACCGGGTTTGTCTGGTTTGGTTTTTGTAGTAAGGTTTTTGAATGTGGGTCCCACTTTTCTTGAAAAACCTCACTCAAAAAGCTCCACCATTGTGGATGCTCTAAAGTCTGCCTAAATCATTAATCCCTCGGGACCCACTCGAATGTCGGATGTACTGAATTCGATGCTCACGCACCTTCATTTTGCAACAGGGTGAATACCGCAAAAGGAAGCTTGTGGGGAGAACTGCGAATGATATCCTTTATTTTGAATGGAACTCTTGTATTCATCATTCAATTGAAAAAAGTGCCTTAAAGGTAGTCTTTCTTATGCATTTTGAATGTAATATAACTTGGTAAGCTCTTACCCAGGTAAACGTTTGGTAAACGACCCTTTATTGTCACTTACAAGGTAAGAGATGCTTATCTGGTAAAAGATTATGGTTTTTACCAACAATTTTACCGTGCCATTTTGCTTGTTAACCGAAATTCTTACTCGGTAAGTGAGGGTTGGTAAGAGATGTTTATGATGTACTATTTTGAGAATCTTAATTGGTAAGGTAAGTGGGGGTGGTGATTCTTACTCGGTAAGCTCTCACCCAATTTGTGTTGCTAAAGGACTCTTATAGCCTTCTACTGGTTATACTGAAACACATAATGGGTTGCAGGTTATATAAAATGTAAAGAGAAGTTGTTGAATTGATTGTAGGAAGTTGTGTATTTCCAGGTTTTTCTGAATTTTTTTGTCAGTTTCTTTACATGCAAATGGTACGCGCTGTGTTAATGAGTTGACTTGAGTTGAGATTGTTGAGCAACAGATTATTTGAGCTCGACTTGAGGCTTCAGACTGAAGCATGACTCGAGCTCAAATAAAATAAAATTTCAATGTAATGTTTGAGTTGGATGCGTGTTTAACAATTGAGTTAAACACTATGATATACAAATTTGAGCTTTATGAGTTTGTTTATGGGCTTGAGCTATATTTGCTTTGTGCTAGCAACAACAATTTTAATTTATATGTTTGGATTTTATGAACATGTCTGCTTTGTGCTAGCAACAACAATTTTAATTTATATGTTTGGATTTTATATACATGTCGGTTCTGGTTTGAAAAAGTGTATGTGTGGTTTGGTTTGACCCGATTTGAAAATGTTAAATGACTTTTCTAGTGAGTGGAGTCGAACATTGGTGTTATGGAGCTTGACTTGTTAATTAAACAAGTTTTATTTTGTGTTCGAGATTGAATCGAGTTTGAGAATTACCAAGTCTGAGCTCGAATAGCTCGTTAAATGCTCTGATTGTTAACACCCTTAATACACACGACTTGTGATGTTGATCATATCCCCAAATCATTGTTTGATACGGGAAGTGAGATGTTTGTAGCTAGTTTTTGAAGAAAAAAGATAGAAATAAGAATTCACAACGCTAAATAAAAAACAAATTTAAAATTTTGTAGGTGTGTGAAAAAAAAAGTTGTTAAGATTGTTGGGTTGAGATCAATCCTAGTTTTCAGACTAAGGGGTGTTTACTTGTGGCTTAATAAGCTTATTGACAAAATAGCTTATTTGCAAAGACGTTTGAGAGTGTTTACTTGTGGTTTAATGGATTATTCGTGCAGACATCAATGGCTTATTCGCTAAGTAGGTAAGGCGTGTGTTGTCCCCATTAAGCCCAAATGTTAGACAATTTTGCCCCTTAAAAATACACTTGCCTCTTTAAACAAAACACACACACGCCTCCTCTTCATCCCTGCCTTCAAACCCTAGCCACAGAGACATGCAATGTTCCTTCTCCTCCTCCGGCGACCTGCACCTCCTCCGACGACCTCAATTTATCAGCAGCATCTCCAAAAAATGAAGATTTTTACCTCCGACGACCTCAATTTATCAGCAACATCTCAGTTTGGTGTGATGTTCCTCCTCCGGCGATCTGTCTAAACTCATGAGTTTTTTTCAGGCAACAAAACATGAAGCTTTTTACCTCGACTTTTTGCACCAAACCCTTGATTTTTTTTTCCTTTCATCTCCTACAAAGAAGTCAAAAAATTGAAAGGGAGAGTGATGATGAATTGATGTTGAAATCGAAAGGGGGAGTGTTTGCACCTTGCCTTTGTGATGATGAATTGATGTTGAAATCGAAAGGGGGAGTGTTTGCACCTTGCCTTTGATGATGAACTGATGTTGAAAAAACCCTTGAGTGATGATGAATTGAAGTTGAAATCGAAAGGTTTTTTTTCCTGTGATGTTGTAACTAGTTGTATAAATTGATGATGAACTGATGTTTAAATTTATCTTTTAATGATGATTGATGCATGATGTATTGGATGAATTGATGTTACATGTAAAACTTCAATTAAACAAGGTGTAATTTATATTAAGTGTAAAACATTCATTTTTATTATTCAGATAGTTCATTTAGAAAAAAAAGTAAACATAATATATTTTTATCTGACCAGACAAATTTATTCGGACAAATAAGTTTATCCATAAAATACTTAATAGAAAATTTGGTAAACAACCCCCTAAGTGCTTGTTAAGAAGTGAAATGGTCTTAAAGGATCTGTTTTTTTTAACCATTTGGAACTTAATTTTTTTGTGGCGACATGAAAGAAGAAAATTGTTATGAATTAAGAGCATCTCTAATGGAGGTTCTTACAAGAACCTCCTTTTTACACTTTTTAGTGTCATCTAATTTTCAACTTATCAATTTAAAAATTTATCTAAAAGTTCACAATGGTAGTTCTTATAAGAACATCATGTCAACATCAATAGTTATTATTTATTTATAAATAAATATCAAATATTTAATTTAACTATCAATAAAAATGAGGAAATTTTCATTTCACACAAAATTCATGGTAAGAACCAAGGTTCTTATTTAATAACCTAGAGAACTTTAGCTTCTTATAAGAACTCTTCACAATGCTAGTTCTTATAAGCCGTTGCACTTTTTGCTTATAAAAACCTTGCATTGGAGATGCTCTAAGATTGTTGGGTTTAGATTGATCCTAGTTTTCAAACCAAACACTTGTTAAGAATTGAAGTTGTCGTTGGAAGGCATGCTTTTACTGTTTCGAACCACTCGGATCAAGCATGTGAATACAACACCAATGAGGTGTTCTTGTGCGCACATACAAACACACATATATAGAAGATTTTAAATACAAACGATGTAAAAGTTACATAATGTTTAAACTAACACCGACCCTTGATTTTTGTATTTTGAAATTTTCAAGCAGTTACCAAATCAATTATAAATGAGGTTTAATGTAAAATTTGGATCCATTTTAATCCACGTTGTTGACATTTAGTTGATAATCTGCATTTAATCCACATCGTTGACATTTAGTTAATAATCTGCGTGGACTATAACTTGGATCCATCGTTAACTTGGACTATAACTTGTTTGGAGATGCTCGAAAACTCTTTTGGCAGTTACCACATCTTTTATGGATTTAATTTCAATATATCTTTAGGAGATGCTTTAAAACACTATAGATGAGAGAAAAATAATATTTTAGTTCTTTTTCACCAATAAGATGTATTGAAATTAAAAGAGAGAAATTATATTTTATTAATATAATTCATATTATAATTGCTAAAATAGAGTAATTATTATATATAAACTTTTATAGAGACTTTAATTTTTTACACTATATTATAATAAGGTGAAGTATCGTGTGAGAAGTGGATCATAACCGTTGATCTCTTTTAATCTTAAACCCTCCCATGAATTGCGGCTTAGAAAAGAATTGATCTGGTGCATCTCATCCTAATGTGCGTCCATTTTTCATCCAACGATTTATAACCACTTCTCATCGTTAACTCAACTTCTCACCGAAACCCAACCCATTGTAATAAATTATAATATAATTGTTGAATACCCTTTTCAATTATACTGATAATAAAATAAAAATGGTGTTTTTTCATTTTTTTCAAAATCAATTGTCGGTGAAATTAAAAAAAAAAACAAAAGTAAAATTATAATCAAGATGCATGTATACATATATATATATACTAGCTGTTTACCCGCGCGATGCAGCGCGGGTGAATCACAAATTTGAAGCCAATAGCTTAACCCTCAAGCGTGTTTTTTGTTTCATTCTATTCTCCACTCCTCTCTGTTTTATTTCAATGGGTTTGCATCGCTTATTTGCAAGTCTACAACTTACTTCAGAAAGTGTGGGATTTTGAAGCATCGATGGAGAAATCAAAAGAGGTCAGATTTAGCTGCAAATAAATATGGAAATCAAAATCTGAATTGAATTGATAATTGTTCATTTATTTGTTCCATTTTGAATCTTATTCTTTTGGTTTGTCATGTGTTATTTATGCCCTTTTGAATCTTGTTCTTTTGGTATGCCCCGGATTTTCTATACCATTGTATGCTTAATTTTGGCAAATCACACATGAAGCTGTGATTCTTATATGAATCTTGAATATATGGCGACAAAAACGATGGTGGTGTATTCCTTAACATGTTTAATTCAAAGCACGAGTCAAGATTTCTCGTTTTTGTCACCATAATACAGAGAACAAACACACCCAAATATCTTGATAGAACGAACTACTACCAGGTAAGTGAGAGTAACGACTCTTACCCGGTAAGTGCTTACCGGATAAATTGTTGCATACGATGCAGTTTTAATGGAATAAAATCTTACCCATTAAGTTAAATGAATGTTTTGAATCTTACCGATAAACACTTACCAGGTAAGCATTCGGTAAATGACCCTTATAGTATAATCCATAGGATGGTAAAGTTATCCATGTCAATATGGAAATGAGCGATGTAACAAAAAGTGATTCATGTCCGTTAAGAACATAACCCTTACCCTGCTTGACAGTTGGAGTTTCTGCCTTACCTCCAAATACTTCCCATTTACGTGAATACACGACGTTGAGGCTATTACTTGAATCTAGACGTATGTATGAATCAACATGTCTATATGTCTTTAATACTTAAAAAAGACATTTTGTTTTTATTAACCGATAAATATCTTTTTATTAACTGATAAACGTCTAAATGTGTGTAAATTTATGATTTACCCGTTGAAATAGTATAATGTTGAATGTATTAAAAAACGCTACAAAATATGCCACTATCCATTTTTAATACACTAAAAATCCAATTAAAATACATCAATTGGTCCAAAAATATAGAAAATATGTACAAAATATCATGACAACTAAAATCAATCGTCATTTTGTATTAGTTGTGTCGCAATTTCTTCTTCTGAATTAGCCATGTATGTTTGTTGAACGATAATCCCATCCTTCTTTTGTCCAGCTTACGTGTTCATTCTTGTCCAACACTAAATAGCAAACCTAGCAAGAATTAAGGTTAAAGTTGAAAATGCTTCTTTTTTTTTTAAAATGAAACAATAGTAATACATAACTCACTCAAAATGAGTAAACCATAAGCTTACAAAGATGAATGTAAAACCTCAACCTATAGGACACATCACACTGAGTAAAGAAGTCAAAATTCACCCATAATATCCAATAGTAACCCTACACATCTCCTCCTCAATAGAAGTAAGGAGATCAAACTTTACCTCGATTACCATGTTTTTGCCTTCACATCAACATCATCAAGACAACCTGTCAAGCCTTATGCTAAAAAAAACATAAATATGATATCATAATCTGAAAAGATTCACGATATCACATTTTCTGGCATAACCAATGGATTGTAGAAAGATTCACGATATCACAATCTGAAAAGAAATATACACACCTCATCCTTTAATTTTGTAAAAAAAAGTGCAATCAGGTGGGGGCTTATAAACTCACCTGCAGCAGCAGTTGTAGAGCTTGGAATCGGTTGGAAAATTACAGGTCATGCTAAATCTGATGCATTTTTAAACCGGAGAGCAGAAAAGGCCCCAGTTCAATGTTAACTTCATAATGAACATATGCAATAGATTAATCCACAAACTCCAAGATATGTTCATTAAGCAAATAAAAAACATATCAGAATAAATGCATCTTCACCCATTAAACTTCAAAATAACAGAAATGATCTACAAATAATAATCATTTGTTTAATTTATTGATTAAAATAATATAAATAAATAAATAATGGTTAAAAAGAAAATAAACCATGTGTTCTTTTTTCAAATAGTTTATTTTCCGTGGCCAGAACCTGAAACAAAGAGGGTTAAATCACCGAAAACACATGGTACCTAAGATCCAGATTCAGACACTTCAACTTGCAAAAGGGTGAATACAGTTTCACCAATTTTTCTGGAAACAAAAAAAGAAGATCAAGAAAGAATAGCGTCAACGATTTGGCATTATAAAGGGCCGAGAAGAAAGAAATCAGATCATCAAGCATTCTCTTCTCGTGATTATGGTAGCGAACACCATGGAAATCGATCACCATCGTCTCAAGAATAGGAAGACTATCATGGGTGAGCAACAGGGGAAATCAGACGATGGTGAGCTTGGAGTCGTGAGCTTGCAACGATAACATCCATGACATAAGACCATTAAATGGGAAAGTTTCAAAGCCTGCACACTCAGAATCTTACCAAGATGACACTAATTCAATACCAACTTCTCTAACATCGGAAACCCTGAAAAGCTAAATTAAGAGATCTTTGGATTTGACTTTTTTTCCCTTTTAAGAGGTTAAAAGGATTGTTTACCTCTTGTTGTATCAGCTATGTGAACAGGGACCATTTCAGCTTCAATCATTACCCAGATATCTAGCTTCATCACTTGCTTCGACTTCATTTCCCGTCTGTGTTTTTGCTCCCCTCGCTTCTACTGATGAAAGGATAGAGATGAAGATGAAGATGAAGACGAAGACGAAGATGGTACGTATTTGTGGTTATGATGCTTCAGTGTGTTGTTTAGTTTTGGAAAGAATTTTTTTATCCTTTAAAAAAAATTCAGATCCCAGAATAGCCGCCGCTTGAACATTTTATTGAACACCTAAAGACAAACATTTGATAGAAATGAGAATAAGAGTAGTTCCATTTACCTCTCTTATTTGATGCATCTGCAGTGTATGATTTTTTATCTTCGAATATGGAGCATGTAAGATGAGCTATCCTCTTTGCTAATTATGTTTGAGAGAAGAAAAAGCATATTAGTATATGAGAGAGAGTGGGTGAACAATGTTGTTTGAATTTTGAAATTTTGAATTTTGGTGCTAAACTTGCAACAAAAACACATTAATTTCTTACGATATCACTGGAACAAGTGCTAGATTTCATAAAACTCTTTCTTTCAATAATATCCCAATTAGCACACTATCGCGTTTGGTTTGTGGGATTGGAATGGATTTGGAGGGATTTGGATTTCAAATCCAGGAGTTTGCAGGAATTAATTTCGTTGACCGGATTTGAAATTCGTTGACCATTTTAAAATCCCTTAGATGATGGATTTCAAAATCCTTTGCAAATGAGACAGGATTTGGATTTGAATTTTAAAGTCTGATGGATTTCAAATTCTTATCCAAACACATGAAGGGATTTCAAATCCCCCAAATCCAAATCCCTCCAAATCCAATCCTTACTTGAAATCCAATTCATTCCAATCCATTCCCGCAAACCAAACGCACCCTAAGCATCATAACAAGTACAATAAACCATATAAAACAAGATCGACGCTACATTTCCAAACCCTTAGGGCGTGTTTGGTTTGCGGGATTGGAATGGAATTGATTGGATTTCAAGGAGGGATTTGGATATGGGGGGATTTGAAATCCCTTCATGTGTTTGGTTTGTAGGATTTGGAATGGATTTCAAATCCATTCATTTACAAGTCTTGTTTGGTTTGTAGGATTTGAATTTGGATTGAGTTTTTTTTTATTATTTGTTTATTTTATAAATAATTTATTTTTATTGGTAAACGTCGGATTTGAATCGATACAATTTGAAGTCTAGATCAATGTTTTAAAAACCGGGTTGACCCGGTCGGTCGAACTGGTTGAACCGGGAACCGGTGAAGAGACCGGGTCAATTGTGACCGGGTTTATACCATTTTATGACCCGGATTGAACCAGTCGGTTCTATTAAAAAACCGGTTGAACCGGTCATAACGAACCGGTATCGAACCGGTTGACCCGGTAACAAAAGTTAAAAACGACTAGTCCAATAGGCAATATGTATTAGCGTTAAAAACCAACACTCCAATGTCTCAAGATCCATGATTAGGTTTGATCGTTATGTTTCGTTTTGATGTATTTGGATTAATGAAAAACTTATGTGTGTTTATTTAATGTTTTTGGATTGATGTAAAACTTGTTGTTATGTGTTTTTCTAATGTTTTAACTTGTGGACATCAATATTTTGGTTATAGTATATATATATATATATGCATGAAAATGAAAATGAAAAATACATAGAAATTCTTGAAACCGGGTTGAACCGGTGGTTGAACCGTGACCCGGTTACCACACCGGGTCAATCAAAAATCCGGGTTTTAAAACATTGGTCTGGATCACGCTTTAGAATCCATCGGATTTGGATTTCAAATCCATGCCCAAAGCCAAGGATTTCCAAATCCATCATATGAGGGATTTTAAAATGGTCAACGGATTTGAAATCCGGTCAACGAAATCCTTTCCTGCAAACCAAACGCGGGATTTGAATGGATTTGAAATCCAAATCCCTCCAAATCCATTCCAATCCCGCAAACCAAACACGCCCTTAGTAGTTTTAAACTTCACTACTCCTAATTCACAACAAGTGCAAAAAATCAAAACAGAACCCGTCTTCACAACAAGTACCAAAAAATCAAAACCAAAAGTCAGCGTATAACTAATATCTTTAAAAAAACATATAATCCCACTACATAACTCAACACACGATTCACAGAAAAACCCTAGATACAGACGGCGTTGGAGTCGAAAATCCCCAACGCTGGAAATAAAATAAATAACGAATAATCGAAAGCGATAACAAGAAGAAAGATGATTGATCTTACCAAAGATTGCAGAAAAAAACTAATAAAAAAGATGGAAGATTTGTGGGAAGAAAACGTAGAAAGATAGCTTACCGGGGAAGGTTTTATGTTTATCCCTATCCTTTCATTAGAAAATTTTTTTGAATGAGTTTTCTCTCCTATAATTTCAAAATTTGAAATTTTGAATGAGTTTTATGAATCAAATCTCGGACTTTGAAGCTGAAATCATAGAAGGAGAAAGAAAACTCTGCATATTGAGAAAGAAAACTCTACATATTCCAAATTGGGTGGTGGTGGATGGAAGCTTAAAAGAGGGAGGAAGACTTTCTGAAAAAAAGAAAAGAGGGTCTGAACCTTTCTTCATTGTGTTGATCAGTTGTGAGAGGTAAAGATAGTGCAATAATTACTTGTACAATATGCTTGTAAAGTTGTAATTCATAGTTTTTTGAATTTCATGCATAAAATGATTGTACCATATGCATTATGACTTGTCTTTTAAGAGTTTTGAAGTGAATGCATTATAAGTTAGTAATAGATATATATATGTATATGTGTGTGTGTGTGTGGTTTACCCTACAGAAAATCCGCCGTCACACATTCATCTTCTTTTTCTATCCTTCGTCTTCCCTTTCAATTTCACCAATTTTCTCCAATTTCTTTCCGCAAATTCTTTTTTCGATCTTCATAATTACTTGTTTTTGAGGTGCTTGAATCAACCTACCAATTTATGCCATGGAAGATGGGGGAGGTTGTTTTCTTTTCACAAA
The DNA here is from genome assembly GCA_954870635.1 of Arctium minus. Taxonomy (NCBI): domain Eukaryota; kingdom Viridiplantae; phylum Streptophyta; class Magnoliopsida; order Asterales; family Asteraceae; genus Arctium; species Arctium minus. The sequence continues at coordinate 15,712,399 of OX941083.1, forward strand.
CATAGGAAAAAACAAAAGATCTCATGGCGTGATTGTTGGAATTGGTGGTCTCGGAATTATTTATAATAAGGTAAATCTAACTCATTTTAATCTATTTTTCAATTTAGTTTACATTCACAGTTAGGGTTTATGTTGCAACTCCATATTATTGCTTTGTTTTAACCAAATTAGACTGACAATTTTAGGATTTATAACATATATCATCGCTAAAATACAACATTTTATTCTCAGTGTCCAAAAATTTACTTGTTAAATATTTTAGGGTTGTTAAATGTGGTTTTGTTAGTTCATATACGTGTGCTTATGGATTACAGAAACGAGGGGGGGGGGGGGGGGGTTGGTTTCATATGGTTGCTTATGAAATATATATATATATATATATATATATATATATATATATATATATATATATTTTGCAACCCTAAAAAAGGTTGCAACCTTTGCAACCCACATCTTAACCGTTGGATTCATGATCGATATTATTTTATTTTTATTTTTCTGTTTTTTTTAATTAAAAATATTGGGTCCCATATCTATTGTAACCGCCGATCATGAATTCGACGGTTAAGATGTGGGTTGCAAGAGTTGCAACCTTTTTCAGGGTTATATATATTGGAAGGATATTTTGCAACCCTAAAAAAGGTTGCAACCTTTGCAACCCACATCTTAACCGTCGAATTCATGATCGACAGTTATTTTATTTTTATTTTTCTGTTTTTTTAATTAAAAATATTGGGCCCCATATCTATTGTAACCGCTGATCATGAATCCGACGGTTAAGATGTGGGTTGCAAAGGTTGCAACCTTTTTTCAGGGTTGCAAATAAAACAACCCCTATATATATATATTTGAAGATAGCAAAACAACTAATAATAGAAGTGCCTACGATGGAACATCAATTTATGAATGGAATATTGATGGTTATGCAGAACATCAAATTTTAAACTTCTTACAAGAAATAAACATGGCCGCTAACGCTTATTCTACTAAAGGAAATAATAAAAAACAAATTGCTGATGCTATCCTTTCTGGATTCACTGGCACTTTAAAGGGGTGGTGGGATCTCTATGTAACTCCCGCAGAAAAACTTACAATTCTAAATGCTACAAAAACTGTAATCAAAACTGAAAATAATACACCTGTTACTACTTAAGAATATGATATTATTCCAACTTTTGTATTTGCAATATTAAAAAACTTTGTAGGTGATCCAACCCTATTTCAAGAAAGAAATGCAGAAATTCTTCTCAATCTAACGTGTAGAAAATTACAAGATTTTAGATGGTATAAAGATATGTTTCTAGAACTTCGGCAGAATTCATATGAAGACTACGCTCATAATTATTCTTTATTGTCTTATTGTAACTTTTATAAAATCAAACCTAATTATATCTGTCTAATTAAAGTTATTTAGAATTAAATATGATTTGTAAGAAAATAAAGTTTTTATATGACTTATTGGACATTAGCGTTGGTTTAGCCTTGGTCGTTGGAGTAGCATAAGTGGCGCAGTGTTGTGGTGTAAGACGTCCAGCCGTACCAGACCAGTGGAAGGTGGTCCCGTTGTGGTGGTCCAGTTAATAGTCCAATAATCATACTAAAACCTACTTTTCTCACTAAATCAAATTTATTTCTACATACACTTTTATTTAAAGATACGATGTTGAGTTTATTTTCTAAAAGAAATAATACGGACAATGAGGATAATGATGAACGTAGTCTTCATATGAATTATGCCGAAGTTCATATATCTGATATAGAACAGAGTTTAACAAATTGGACAATTCCAAAACAGCCTTTCAAAACGATATACAAAATAGGAACTTTAGATTTTCTCCAAGGTTATTCAATTAAAGCAACTGAACAAACTGTTTCTATTAATAAAGATTATGATAATATTTGCCTTCTATCAAAAAGATCCATAATTGAACATAAGCAAAAATATAAATTCTTACACATGGGATTAGTTCAAATAGCAATTAAACCTTTATTTAGATTAGGTATAGATACTCCATTACTAATAATACTTAGAGATGCTAGGCATACAAATTTTCAAAATTCAGTTTTAGCCATGGCCGAAACTAATATCTCAAACGGTCCAATCTACTTCAATTGTTATCCAAATTTTTACAGTAGGATTATCTGATCCAAATATCTTAGACACTTTAGTTTTAACAATTAAAACCAAAAATTTAGAATTTAAAGAAGATACTAAAGCTATAGCAGTAATCTATAGGATTAGTTATAAGACTATGTCTTCTACTATAGAACCTAAGTCTAGAATAACTAGCCCTAAAAATGAAACTATTATATTTGAATCAAATCCTCAACATACAAAGGTACAAACACCCAAAAAACTCAAATGGGATGAAATTACTCAATCTTGTAATTGGAACCTTCAAGATATTAATATATCAAACCTATAGGAGAATCAAATAGGCTATCTAACATCATAGAAAACGAAGATGGTTCTGTCGATATTAATTTTAATTCAATTCCTTTTCCTTCTAGATTTTCAACAGGATCAACAAGTAATAATAGTTTTAAAGAATATCATTTTATTCAAAAATCTAAATCATTAAAATATGTAGATTTTAATCAAGATATTCCAAAACCAATTTATCAAGAAGACAAGTCTAGCGAATCAGATAAAATACATAGTCCAACACATTCAGATATGAATATGGTAACCGAAGCAGAGTTAAGAAGAATTAGAAATCAAAATGAGCAATAAAACTCAAATTTTGTGTAATCAAAATAAATTAGAAAAATCATTAATAAATTATTGTTGGGATATTATCAAAATATCTCATAAAGAAATCATAGAACTCCAAAAGGAAAAAGACAAATTAATGACTCATTTAGAATGGGAAACATATAATAAGATGACAATTAATCAAGTATTATATTTAGGGAGAATAATTTTACGAATCAAACATTTAAAAGAAAGAAATAGTTTAATGTTCAAGTGGATTCAAGAATCTAGACAAAAATTAATTATTTGTTAAGTATGAGTAATAAAATACAAATTAATTGTTCGTTAGATAATAAAATGAGAACTGAAGATCTAAAATTACATTGGAAAACTTTAAAAAGAGAAACAAAACAATTAGAAACATTGAATAAATTAATAGAAGAACTAGAAAGAAATAACATAAGTAGTGAAGATTTAGACTATAAAGCAATAAAATCTGAAATTAAAGATACTCAAGCAGAAATTCATAATAGTAAATTTTGGATCAAAATAATAACAAAAGAAGTAAACAAATTTACTCATTAAAAAATGAATATAGAAGCACTTAAAAAGGATTTTTTTGCATATTATAATAAGGATATTAGAGAAATTTATTATAATTCTGTAAATAATAGTAAAATAGAATTAGATCATCAACTCCAATGGAGATTATATATTTATAACAAAAATGTTCATATAACATTCTTTAACTTGTATGAATTAGTTTTTTGTAAACAAATGAATATTAAATGTCCTTTTTCAATGTTAAATATTCATGAGACTCCAAAAATTACTCAAGAATATATAATAATAAAAAATAATGATAAGGTTACAACAATTCATCCTCCTAAACAAGACATTAAAATGGAAAATTCATATATAACCTCTCCATTAATAGGAAATATTACAAAAATGGATAATGATTCAAAAATTATAAGTATATTATATCAAAATAATGATTCAAATGAAATATTAAATACAATAAGTCTACAATTAAATAGAATCGAAAAGAACTCCCTAAATAAAGAATTAGAATCACCTATTAAAAACGACTCAAAATTAAAACAAATAGAGAATCCAATCTTTACTCCACAACAAATGGATCCACATATGAATTTAGGATATAATAAAAAGATAGTTAATGAATTAAGTGAAAAATTAGGAAGTATGAAAATTAATGTTATCTCTCAACATTCAGATGATTATTCTGAAGAAGATATAAATGAGTTAAATGAACAATTTTCAAATACTCAAATATCTGATAATATTAATAAAGTTAATTTCAGTAGACATAATCCTATATCAACAAGAAGACCATATACTTTCAATTATTATCCAAGACCAACACTTCCAGATATTCAATTTGAAGATCGCGAAACAACTAATAATAGAAGTGCCTACGATGGAACATCAATTTATGAATGGAATATTGATGGTTATGCAGAACATCAAATTTTAAACTTCTTACAAGAAATAAACATGGCCGCTAACGCTTATTCTACTAAAGGAAATAATCAAAAACAAATTGTCGATGCTATCCTTTCTGGATTCACTGGCACTTTAAAGGGGTGGTGGGATCTCTATGTAACTCCCGCAGAAAAACTTACAATTCTAAATGCTACAAAAACTGTAATCAAAACTGAAAATAATACACCTGTTACTACTCAAGAATATGATATTATTCCAACTTTAGTATTTGCAATATTAAAAAACTTTGTAGGTGATCCAACCCTATTTCAAGAAAGAAATGCAGAAATTCTTCTCAATCTAACGTGTAGAAAATTACAAGATTTTAGATGGTATAAAGATATGTTTCTAGCTAAAGTAATGACAAGACCAGACTGCAAAGAAGCTTACTGGAAAGAAAGGTTCATTGCAGGATTACCAAAATTATTTGCAGAAAAGATTAGAGATAAATTAAGAGAAAAATACAATAATCAAATACCATATAAGGATCTAACCTTTGGCGAAATTATTAATGAAATTAATAAAGAAGAATTAACTATTTGTTCTGACTTAAAATTCAAAGCTAAACTTAAAAAAGATAGGATCAATAGCAAAAACGAATTAGGAGAATTTTGTCAACAATATGGCTATCAACCTATCTCAACTCCTTCTTCATCTAGAAAAATAAAACGATTCTCAAAGAAAAAATTTACAAATAAAGAGTCTAGTCCAAAATATTATAAAAAACCAGAAAAATATCAAAAGAAACCAAAATATCATAAAAAATATTCAAAAAGATCTAATACAAAATTAAAAGAATTTAGAGATATAATCATATGTTATAAATGCGGTAAAACAGGTCATATGACAAAAGATTGTTATGTTAAAAGAAAGATTAATCAATTAAATATTTCTGATCAATTAAAAGATCAAATGTGTAAACTTATGCTTAATCAAGATAGTTCTAGTGAATCATCTAGCTTGTCAGATTACGAAGAAAAAGATTTAAATAATTTAGAAAATTAATCAACCTCTGACTCAGAGACAAATTCAAATTGCGAATGTATAGGAAAATGTACTTGTACTCAAATAAATGTAATTACAGATAAAGATAGAGAAATAATAGAAATTTTAGATCAAATCCCTGATCAAATAATTAAAGAACAAGCTTTAAATAAAATTTTAAACTATAATAAAATAGAACCTTCAACCCCTAGAACTAATGAAATATTCAATCTTCAAGATGTCTATGAAAGATTTTCAAAATCCAAAACACCTATTTCTATTCAAGACCTTCAAGAAGAATTAAATAATGTTAAAACAGAAATAAGAATAATTAAAGATCGATTAGTAAAAATTGAAAGAGGAAAAGATACTATTAAAAATGATCAAGAAATAAAATTAGATAATCAAGAAGGAAACATAAAAGAAATAAAAATACCAAAAAGAATATCATACCAAAAATGGAATACCTATATACAATTATGTATTCAAAATGATTTCAAAATAACTGTATTAGCACTTATTGATACTGGCGCTGATATGAATTGTATTCAAGAAGGATTCATACCTACGAAATATTATGAAAAAACTGCTAACAAGTTATCTACCGCTAGTGGTTCCTCTCTCAACATTGAATATAAGATTTCAAATGCTTATATATGTAACGATGGATATTGTTTTAGAACATCATTAATACTTGCAAAGAATTTAACTTCAGTTTTAATTTTAGGAACTCCATTTATTTATCTACTATATCCTTTTTCAACAACAGAAGATGGAATTATTTCAAATGCTTTAGATAAAGAAATAATTTTTAAATTCGAAAGTCCTATTGTTTCTACAAAACTAAATCAATTGAACAATAAAATAAATCAAATAAAATATTTAAAAGAAGGAATAAATAGTTTAAGAATTTCTGAACAAATTCAAAATCAAATGAATCAAAATAAAATAAAACAAATAAAAGATAAATTTGAAAAGAATGTATGTTCAAATATTCCAAATGCCTTTTGGAAAAGAAAACAACATATAGTTAGATTACCTTATATAAAAGATTTTAATGAGATAAACATACCCTCAAAATCCAGAGCTATTCATATGTCAAATGAATTACAAGATCATTGTAAAAAATAAATACAAGAACTTTTAGATAAAAGACTCATAAGACCATCAAAATCACCTTGGTCATGTTCAGCCTTTTATGTTATGAATGCTGCTGAAATTGAACGAGGTTCTCCAAGATTAGTTATAAATTATAAACCTTTAAATAAAGTTTTAGAATGGATAAGATATCCAATTCCAAATAAAAGAGATTTACTCAAAAAATTATATGATTCAAATATTTTTTCAAAATTTGACATGAAATCAGGCTTTTGGCAAATACAGATTCATGAAAAAGATAAATACAAAACAGGTTTTAATGTTCCCTTTGGTCATTACGAATGGAATGTTATGCCTTTTGGACTCAAAAATGCTCCTTCTGAATTTCAAAATATTATGAATGATATTATCATCCCCATAAACAATTTTGCTATTGTTTATATAGATGATGTTTTAATCTTTTCAAAATCAATAGAACAACATTTTAAACATTTAAATATATTTTATGATTTAATCTTTAAAAATGGATTAGTTGTTTCTGCATCAAAAATGCATCTTTTTCAAACAAATATTAGATTTTTAGGACATGATATTACTAAAGTTACTATAAGACCAATTCAACGAAGTTTAGAATTTTCAAATAAATTTTCAGATGAAATCAAGGATAAAACCCAACTTCAACGGTTTTTAGGATGTTTAAATTATGTTCATGATTTCTTTAAAGATTTAGGAATTATTTGCAAACCCTTTTACCAAAGACTCAAAAAGAATCCAAAATCATGGACTCAAGATCATACCAAAGTAGTTCAATTAATCAAACAAAAGGTAAAATATTTACCTTGTCTTCATATCCCTCAACCTAATGCTAAACTTATAGTAGAAACAAATGTTAGTGATATAGGATTTGGAGGAATACTAAAGCAAAAAATTTCTAATAACTCTACTGAAGAATTAGTTAGGTTCTTTTCTGGATCTTGGAATGATACTCAAAAAAATTACTCCACAGTTAAAAAAGAAATTTTAGCAATTGTTTTATATATTAAAAAATTTGAAGATGATTTATACATGACACCGTTTTTATTACGAATTGATTGTCAATCTGCTAAACCAATTTTAGAAAATGATGTTAAAAATATTATTTCTAAACAGATTTTTGCAAGATGGCAAACATTACTAAGCAACTTTGATTTTCAAATTGAGTTTATAAAAGGTTCAAATAATTCTCTCCCCGATTTCTTATCTCGAGAATTTTTACAGGGGAAATGAATGATTCAAAACCCATGTCTCCTTTCACTCCTTTCAAGAAAAAAGACTCAAAACAGATTGACTCATCAGCATCATCTTCTTCTCTTACTCCGATTACTCAAAATCGATTTGCACCTTTTACTCAAACGACAACTACTCAACAAACTTATTCTGCTTTAGTTCAAAAACCGTCGCTACTATATCCAACACTACTCCAAATAAATCTATGTTAGTCTCTCCTATTCCAAAGGTACATACTCCATCAACTAGTCAAAATATTAAACATTTGTATTTTCAAAATCCATTTCATCAAGTAGTCAAGATCTTAGAAGATTATGAGATGAATCTTTACAAAAGATCTTTCAATACTCTTATCGATTTCCTTTTCTCAAAAGACTCATTATGCAAAGGTGATACTCTTAAAACTCGAGAGTATTATCAAGCCATTTTAGCTGAAACTGGTTCTGTCAAAGTTACTCATACTGCTAACCATATGAATCTTTCTCAAATAGATTTTAGCAAAGCTCAGATATTCAAAATCCTTTCTATTCAAGATTGGAATGGTCGCCCTTTTACTAATAAGGTTCTCTCAAATTACTCAAAGCTACTGTCTTATAATTATTATGATTATCAAGACGCTTGGTTCAAATTTCTATATCTTAGAAGTTACTCACATTCATGGTTTATATTATTTGATAAGAATTTTAACTATGAATATCCTAGTTGGTTTGTTGATTGGTTCAATTACATGGGATATGTTCCAGAAATCCTTCCTATTACTGTTATGGGAGGTTTTAGGAAGTTTAAAGAAATGTTTGTCCAAAACATCTCAGATCGTGAATATTTACTCCAATTCATAGCCATATTCAAACTACCATGGATAATTTCTTGGAATTTTGACGTAAGAACCCCACCTCATTCATACCCATTACTCATTCGTACTTGCAAAGTTAAATGGTGGGATAAGCTTCCAAAAGATCAAATAGAGAAGATGTTAATTCAAGGAGTTTCCAGTTATTATTCTGAAAATTTTGGTGCTCCGGCCACTATCGAAAGGCCCATTTATCAAAGCGATGATGAAGAAGTTGCTCAGATTATGGCAGCAAAATCTGAAGCAGAAGTCAAGTATCTACTCCAAAAATTTAAAGAGAACTCACCTACAAACTCTACTCAAGAAGAGACTCATGATCTTTTTCAAGATTCTCAAGATCCCTACGCATATATAAATCTCTAGAGAATTGTGTGTGTTTGGTGTTTTGTCTTTGAAGACAAATTCTTTGTTACTCATATTGGTATACTCATACGTATGAATTACGTTCTTCAGTAGTTCATTGGGAAATTATACTCAAAATTATTACTCAAAAAGCATTTCAGGTACTCATCATTTGGAAAATTCAATAATTCAACGTGAAGACAAAAGATATCAATGATTTCAAAAAAGAGTCGTCCACTACAAAGAATCAAAAGGACAACAGTTGTCTCTTTTCCATCCATTATTCAAAAGGTACCATCCACTACTAAAAGTAAATGAAGAATTAAATGGTTCAAGTCCGCAGCTGGTTGTCAGTAAAAGGAAATTAATTATTGATGCTTTTTCCCTACAACTGTCGGTCATTCATTACTCAACACGATCTCAAGGCTCCTATAAATAGAGACATCAAGACTCAAGTAGAGGTAGAGTGCAATTTCCATCACAATATGTTATGCCTAAGAAATCTTCTATCTTCCTCTCTACTCAAAATTGTTCTAAGTCTTTAGATTTTAATTTAGTTATTTCTCCTTCAGTTTGTAGTTCTTGTATCGATTCAAAAGATCATCTAATCAAAGAAGGTACTCTTTAATCATGCTTTATGTTTTTATCTTTAGTGATGGTTGCTTACTCTTGCAAAATTTTGATGATCGTCATAAGATTCATATATTTATTCCAAACACTCGTCCTTTATATTTAATTGAACATATTAAAACTTTTCTTCTTGGATATCAACGTATATATTTTTCAATTACATATAAATATGCAAATCATACTTATTCTTCTTATTTATCTGTATTATTTAATATATTGTCCAAATTTGTTACGATCCTTTATCTAGAAACATATCTTTATACCATCTAAAATCTTGTAATTTTCTACACGTTAGATTGACAAGAATTTCTGCATTTCTTTCTTGAAATAGGGTTGGATCACCTACAAAGTTTTTTAATATATATATATATATATACCATTTTTAATGGTGCAACCCCATACAACCCACCTATTTACCACTCATTTTGTTTTCACCTTTTTAATTAAAAAAAGTGAAAATAAAATGAGTGGTAGATAGGTGGGTTGCATGGGTTCCACCATGTAAAAGGTTGCATAATAACTCACCCCTATATATATATATATATATATATATATATATATATATATATATATATCGATCAAATGAAAACCACTCTAATTTTGAAAACCGTGGAAACCATCGATTTCATTGGTCAAGTTAATGAAATTGTTTCATGAAATTGTTTAATTTGATGAAATTGTTTCATATAATTCTTTTATTGATGAAATCGTTGCATATATTTGTGTTTTTTATGTAAAAATGAAAAAAGTTTCATCAGAAAACGAAAATACGTGAAACAATTTCATCAGAATGAGAAAAATAGATGAAACTACATAAAAAACATAAATATATGAAACAATTTCATTAACAAAATAATTATATGAAATAACTTGACCATATTAAACAACTTTATGAACCAATTTCATTAATTTAACCAATGAAATTGACGGTTTCCAAAGTTTCCAATCTAATATGGTTTCCAATTGAAACCACCTCTATATATGTATATATATAGTCCACTTTAAGATTTAGGCATTGTTTGGCAAACTAGCTTATAAGCTGGCTTTTCAAAACGCTACTTTAAGTAGCGTTTCAACAAGCTAGCTTATCAGCTACCAGCAAGCTTATCAGCAAGCTTATCAGCAAGCTTATCAGCAAGCTTATGGTTATCCAAACATGTACCAGAAAAAATAGCTAGCTTATAAGCTAGTTTTTTTTTGCCAAACATAGCCTTATAACATATCATCACTGTTAGATACAACATTGACCGGCATAGTTGCATATAGATAGATACACATGCAGGTTTGATTGATGATGAATCACAGTTGGTTATATGTATATGGTTAACAGTTTTGTTTTTAAGGTCATTTGGTTGTTTTTTTTTCTTCATAAAGCCATGGATGAGTTAAGCGGTATGTATGATTTTAGATATCTATAACAATAAACCTAAGGGGGTGTTTGCCTGTTTGGGATTGCTTATTTAAAACAATTTATCTTTTTTTAAAGGGGAATTTAAATAAAATACCCGTATTTCAATTCTATGTTACCAAAATGCCCCAAATCTCTCAATTTTTGCCAAAATAACCAACAACCCCGGGATTTAGGGTCGGGATTTTCAAAATCGTGGGGTTACGATTTTTTTTAGAATTGTGGGGTTACCCCGCGATTTAGGGGTGGATCGCGGGGTTGGGGGCCGGGATTGCCTTCTTAAGCCCGTGAAATAAGATCAACGGTAAGATCGATGAGTTCCTTGGGTTAAATTTATTACCCAACTACCCCCCATCCCTTATAAATATGAGGTCCCTCTACTTGAAACCCCACCACTTTCTCTTCTCATCTACTCTCACTCTCTCAAATATATCGTGTATTCTACACATTCCGATCTCGACTCGGTTCGTTAGTGCTTTTAGAAGTCGGGTATGTCTCGTTCACTTAGTACGATAAGTTTTTTCTTAACCCCGTTGTAGTTTTATATTTTATAAAATATTTGTTGTTGTATGTTTTTTTAGACTATGTGTTTGATTCAAAAATATTGCGTTTATTTTAGGGGGTGTTTTGGGATTGCTTATTTAAAACAACTTATGCTTATTTTGAAAATGGCTTATCAACTTATGCGCTGCTAAACCGGAGTTTTTAAAAAAGTGTTTGGATTGGCTTATTATGGTACCAAATCATAATAAGCTAAGAAGTTGTTGTTTAAAGGTGTTTGTGATTGCTTATACTTATAAAATAACCAAAAAAGTCATAAGCATTTTTCAAATAAGTTGATAAATTAAAACCAAATGACTTGTCAAAAACTCATTTTCAGTGGTTTGGCACTGCTATAGCCTATAAGCCCTTTCAATTTATCTTCGGTGCCACACCGCAATAAGCTAAAACTTCAAATAAGCAATCCTAAACACCTCCTTAGAGATTATGTGTTAATTTTAGAGTGTTATATTTACGTTGATAATATGTTAGAGTATTGCGTGTTTTTTAGAGATTGCGTTAATTTAAGAATATTGCGTTTTTTTGGAAAATATTTTAGAGATTATGTGTTAATTTTAGAGTGTTGCGTTCACGTTGATAATATGTTAGAGTATTACGTTTTTTAGAGTGTTGTGCTTTTTTGGAAAATATTTTACAGATTGCGTTAATTTTAGAGAGTGCGTTAATTTTAGAGTGTTGAATTTTTTTGGAAAATATTTTAGAAAATATGTGTTAATTTTAGAGTGTTGCCTTTACGTTGATGATATGTTAGAGTATTACGTTTTTTTAGAGTGTTGTGTTTTTTTGGAAAATATTTTACAGATTGCGTTAATTTTATAGATTGCGTTAATTTTAGAGTGTTGCGTTTTTTTGGAAAATATTTTAGAGATTATGTGTTAATTTTAGAGTGTTGCGTTTACGTTGATAATATGTTAGAGTATTGCAATAATTTTAGAGTGTTGTGTTTTTTTGGAAAATATTTTACAAATTGCGTTAATTTTAGAGTGTTGCGTTTTTTTCGAAAATATTTTAGAGATTATGTGTTAATTTTAGAGTGTTGCGTTTACGTTGATAATATGTGCGTTTTTTTAGAGTGTATGCCATATTACAACTTATGCCCCTTAACTTTGCCATATTACAACTTAGGTCCCTTAGCTTTGCTAAACTACAATTTAGGCCCCTTAGCTTTGCTAAACTACAACTTAGGCCCCTTAGCTTTGCTAAACTACAACTTAGGCCCCTTAACTTTGCTAAATTTCAAATGAAAACGTTTTGGATTGTGTCAAACGAGTGTAAATAGCCTTAAGGTTTGTAGGGATAAGCAATCCACGTGATTCCCCTACTATCTGGAAGTCCAATAGATTGAGTGGTTTCTTTTCTAAAATTAAGCAATAGACGAAATCAACAAAATGTACACCCTTAACCTTGCCAAAAAAATCAAATAATAACTATAACCATAAGCCGTTGTCTTTTATTCCTTAGTTATAAGTTAGGTACGTTGACAACATCTCTGCATTACTATGTAGGAGGATTTGCATTACACAGATTTGTCGTTCAAATGCCGCCTTGGCTTCGTCAAGGAAATTAGAGATGCTTTTGCAGCGTGTCCACCTGAACGGACACATAATTTACACCAAATCTTTGAACGAACACCAATTCAGACCATGGCTCGAGCTTACCAATACTGGGCATGACCCCATCCTAGTCCACATGTTTTTACAGTTGGAGGTTGAGGTCGCCAATTCAGATCTGGAGGAACTGTATTTCAACGTGCGCGAGAATCACATGTGCTTTGGTCGTCGTGAGTTCTTGTAACATGACTCCTTTTCGGACCAACACACTCCCTTCTTACTTTACCGGATGAGTCCTTCGTCAGTACGGTTTGGTGCCGCCACGCACCAGGTAATTTGAAGCTGAAAAGCGTCGTCCAGACGATGAGAGATGGTCTGCGTTATCCGATGAGGATGTTGTGCGTGTTTGCTTGGTGGTGATGGTGGAAGTGATGTTCATGGGCCGTGAGCTAAGCCAGGTGGTTTCCGACACTGTCCTTAGCGCCGTCGATGACTTTGGGAGGTTTAACAGCTATCCTTGGGCTAGCCACATCTGGAGACACTTATACAAAGGACTACATCGTGCCATCACCAGACGCAACGAGAAGAACATGAACAACAACAAGATGACGTTGAATGGGGTTTCACACGCTCTAAAGGTTAGATAAGTAGTATAACATAAATATTAATTCGTCTCTATTTTGGCTTTCTTTTAACGTACTTGTTTATGTTGTTTAATTCCAGATATGGATCCTGGAGATGTTTTCTGTCTGCCGTCAAAATTTCACCAAGTGCACCGATAAGGTCATTAGGGGAACGAGTTGGGACTGAGATGTTGTACTGAATAAGGTTGCATGCATTGGAATCTTCAACTCGGTTTGGGACATACACTCTCTTACTATATTTCTAATTCTATTAATCAAATAATTAATTGTGTAACTTAGTCCTGCATATTAAATCTTAGAGCAAGGATCATTTGTTAACCACTCATTTCTTGTTAACTTTATGAAACTTGTTCAACCAATAGAAATAGAAATGCAAGGTTGATTGTTGTTTAAATTGTTTATATATTTAATGTAAAAGGGTAGATACATCATTTTGTAAGTAACCAATTGTTCATTAATTTTATTGGGGGTTACAAAAAATGAAGCTTACATAATAATATTGTAGGTTACGATTGTATTATTTTGTCCATTTTTATCATACTTTTGAAATCATATCAATATTACTAAAGTCTTCTGGTTCAAATTTTTGTTAAAATCGTATAGTCGTAGTTTTCAAAAAAAATTATTCAGTATTCGTTTTAATTCAGAAAACACATGAACATCCCTGAAATGAACGCAACAACGACCTCCAATGTTAGGGATGAACATTAGTGTAAAGGGATGAACTAGATCTACTTGTATTTACTATATCATATAAACCAGAATTTAAGTGTGCACACAATAATTTGAGCCCTAGGGACAGATCTTAAACAAGGAACGATGAGATGATGGCTAACATTGGATTGAAAACAATGGCATGAACATGATGAACGTGTAGATGGTCGTGTAGATTAACGCGATCGATATACAAACATTAGTGTAAAGTGATGAACTTTGATGAACGAAACAACAGGTGTAATGAATCTTTAAATCTACCATGTTCATCTAACTACCAGCCTAAAAAAATACACTGAACAGTCTGGCATTAGTAACAGATGAACATTAAAGAACAAAATTGAGGAACATAATTATGCTTCTACCGAATTGAACCCACACATGTTTCAACATCGATGAAAATCCGTGTAATGTATTTTCACATAACAATGTAGTCACATGCTTTTAGGTGTTTTTCATGTACGACTTTGTATATTGAATAATGCACAACATCATCATATGATCGTAAACTTAGACATTGTTCATACACCATAAAATGAAAAAAGTAAAAAGCACTGGAGGAAACAAGACAATAATGAACCATGATGAACACATATGCGAAGTATATATGTAAATGAACACTGATGAGGTCCAAAATTGTTAGATGCATAAATACAAGACAAAATATGATTGGGAAAAGTCATGAAATTAAATTGTGGAAAAGGGGTTTTCATCGCCGTTTTATTAAATTGTGGAATGACCATTAAAATGACAATTAGTGAGCCCTTTTAATGTTACGTTTATGGTTTAGGGAAAAATTAATGAGCCCTTTTAATGTGGTCCCCAAAAGAGAATTATTTAATCCCAAAATACCCTTGACCACAAATGTTCATATATCTATTTAATAAATAAATCTTATTTAATTGTTTAAAAATCTAGTTTTAATCTTAACCATCCATTACAAAGATTGATGGTCTAAATTGATTCATATAGTTAACAAGAAAAGTAAGGTTAACAAAAGAACCTAACCCTTAAATCTTATATGTTTTATAATATATTTAGGTGAGGCGAGGGCCGCTCGAGGCCCTCAATCCTACGGATGCCGAGCAACAGACGAGTTGGTATCAACACAGTGTCGCCTTTTTTGAAAGAGAGGCGGCTAGGTGACCGACGAAGAGATCCAGATGACGATGCACTCCGATGGATGGTGACATGGTCGACGACCACTTCGGGGATGATGACTTTCCCATGCATGCCTCGGCGGAGGTGACAACACATGCGACGGAGCCGACAACACTTGCGAGGGGGAGACGAGCCGTTACGATGGAGCCAAGCTTATGTTCCCCATATACCTAACAACCCCCTCGACCACACCAGTCCCTCCAAGAAAGACCAAGGCAAGGGTGAAGGCAAAGGTAAGGGAAAGATTGGGGGATACACTACGATGACTTCAACGGAGCAATCGATACGCGTTTCGGCGGCCCAAATCATTGGCCAATGTCGCAATAATCAATTCCCCCGCCTGTTATGTCCATTTTATGGCGGCCTTGCCCTTACCCCCTATTTTTTCAACGTACTGCGGGGTGTAGAGGCGAACGGGGATCTGGAGGATCTGGTTAGTATTGAAGTTTAATATTTAAATATAGTCATATAAACAACTACATTTCTAATTACAGGTGTAACAATCTCTGTTTTGTGTATAGCCCATCGACTGTTGGATCAGAATGATCCAAGAGTCCCGCTCTCCACAAGCGACGTGGGGGGTGATGCACAACAACTTTTTTGAGTTCCTTATCCGGCCGGAGCAAAGTTGGGAGTCTGTGTACAAGTCGTGCAATGGTGAGGAGCATCAAAACCTTCCAAATTGGAAGGGCCTTCAGCGGGTATGGAAATCAATTTACATAACTTTCGTTTAACTTGTTTGTTACTAACTATTTGTATGGTGTAAAATTTCAGGTATACATCCCCATATGCATTCTACCACGTCATTGGGGTACTCGGGGTTCTGGACCTTGATCAAATGATCATGTTCATATATGACAGTTTACGAGCACCTATGTTGGAGCTTAAATTGAAAGAATCCCTAAAGACCTTTAAAAAACAATTGCCGAAGTTATTAGAGAAGATCCGCGACATTCCTTGTATCAATGGTAGCAAGAAATTCAAATTTCAATTTGAAGATGATGCACCACAACAGGGCCACCTTGGGGATTGCGGTGTGTGAGTATGTCTTAACTTATCCATGTTCATTGAAGACATGGTCCCAGCAGTTGCACAAATGCGACTGAATCTGTGGCCAAGGAATGACGACACCATATGGCGGAGGTCTTATATGTTAGGGTTAAACGTTACACACACAATCACAATAAACCGAAAGCAAGTGAAGAACACGAGAATTTACGTGGTTCACACGATCTGGGTGATCGTGCTAGTCCACGGGAGCAACTAGAGTTTTCTTTATATTAGGTGCTACAATGTTTACAAGTACAATGAGATCAATATAGAGAAACATAATTAGGTTAATCTCCTAATTAAGGAAACTGGGGTAGAGGGCCGAATCCCATCTGCGCCTCCCCCTTATTCTGATCAATGGGCTGAAGCCCACATCCCAACAAGGCCGACGCCTACATCCCAACATTATACTCGTTGTCTGTCTGGGTAAATTAGTAGGTTGTTTTCTGCTTTTTATTATGTAGTCCGCACCGTTATTTTTTTTGTTAATCGTAGGTCTAAACGAGTAAACGATGTATGTAATAAAACTTATATATATATATATATATATATATATATATTACTATTGCTTTCTTAGATTTTTTGTGTCGAGAGATAGAAAACAAAATTAAGATTTGGTGAACGAAACGAACTTACAAACTAATAGAGTGCGAAAACAACCGGTACAAGTTCATCTAAACAGACTTGGAAACGACGACATTAAACAAACATATTAAGTCATATTCTTGGTCATTTAAATGTCAAACTACGGTTACACGACGCTTGGTTTTTTCTGGAATCCCCACCGACTTCTTATATGCTCTGGTGATACGAGTCTGGAAGTGTTAAGCTCCACTTTCTCGTTGTACACTTCAATGACGGTATGGCCGTCAACATAATGACGTATGTTGGCTACATCTTCATCGGTAGCCATAGGTTCTAGTCCAGTCAACAAGTCTACATTTGGACGTTTAAAGTACAACTTATAATATTTCGGTTCGTCGTAGCCTAGCTCTTTCATGATCTGGTGAAGTAGTCGCATGGAAAGATCGTCGACATCTAATATGTCAACATAGACTTCTAGACCACGGAAGTACTGTCTTCTAGGTGGTTTTGTGAAGTACCCTTGATGGTGGACTTTCATGGTGAACAATTGTGGATGATCAACTGTTCATGATAGGGATTAACAACATTAGCCTTACACAATAGTCAACACAAGCAAAACCCATCAAAATATAAACACTAACCATATAACTCGGTGGTAGAGGCTGGAAGCGCTTGAGATAAACATATGAAATTCCATACATGAAGATTTGGGGATGCCATGTAAGAAGACTTGTAAATTTTTTGACTTACTGAATACTTTGTTTCGTTTTGTGTGCTTTAGGACCCCCTAGCGTTCGGTATTTATAGCCAAAGGTAGTGCACAAATGGCAATTGGGGAGCTGGTATTGGTCCAGATTCGCCTGTAAAAAGCCTTACATATTCCCCTGAAAAACCTTCTAGATTCGCCTGTAAAAAGCCTTACAGATTCCCCTGAAAAGCTTTACAGATTCGCCGGTTGTTTTTGAACTCTTATCAATTTATAATTTTGTCGTCGATACTTATTTTGTAGTAGTATAGAAATATAAACGCATCAAACCACAAAATAGATTAGACGATTTTATTCATGAAACAAAAACATATAAACTACAAGTACGAAAACACAACACATAAACTCCAGGTATAAACTACCAACATAGGAAACTCCAAACACGAAACCAACAACACTAGCACCATCTAAGGATATAGTGCTTTACATTTATCAATCCAAGTTTGTTTCTCTGTAACCTGGGCTTGCACTATTGCGAAGTCTTGCATAATCTTGTTGACTTGTACGTTGTCGTAGTGAATACGGTCTTCTTTCTCCTTTATATCCCTCTTCAACCTTTTTACCTCCTCCTTGTCCGCATCGATCCTTCTCAAGTGTCCGTCCTTCTTGGCCATCATTTCCTTCCACTCTTCAGTGAGTTGTTCGATCTCCGCTTCACTTTTCTCTATCGCTTTTTTCAGTCTCGAGGGCATTATTTGTGAAGACGGTGGGTTTGAAGATGATGCATTTCCAGCCATGTGTTTGGTGAAAGAGGAGACTATTATGATATCAAAATGGTGTATGGATGTTGTGAATTTTACAGTTGGTATAACATGAGTATTTATAGCCACAAGGAGCAATTGGCTCAACAGAAACCTTCAGCCTTTTCTGGGGAATCTTGCTGGCTTTGCAGGGGAATCCTTGTAGGCTTTGCAGGCGAATAGTTTCAACCTTTGAAGGCGAATCTTACAGGCTTTGCAGGCGAATCATTTCAGCCTTTGCAGACAAATCTTATAGGCTTTGCAGGGGAATCATTTAAGCCTTTGCCAGGTAATCCTGGCAGGCACTTTGCAGGAATATCATTTCAGCCTTTGCGGGGGAATCTTTTGACCATGTGCACAAAAGCGATCACGAACCTATCTTGGCATCGACTATAAGTAGATGCTCTGGTGAAGTAGTAATTCACAACTTGCTATCTATCTTCTACCATCTACACCGTTTACAAACATTTTCTACCTTTTCATAACTTAATGGCTGGAGGTTTACGTTCTAGGGGAAAAGGCCAGTGAATAGGGCTGACACTTCACGCTCCGCCTACATCCAACAATTGAATGATGGAGCTAGAAGGATTGACTGGAAGGCACCCGAGACAACGGAGGAGTGAGCGCAATTTAGGAGAACTGCAGTCGATTGCCCAATTATGGATCAGGAGATAGAACAATATCACATTGCACGGGAGGCATACTACCGTGCTCATGGGGGAGATGAACCACCTGAGTATCAATCTACCCAGCGATCGGGTCTACTAATGTCTCAAGTAAATCCTGCCAAGTTGAAAGAGTCACGTGATTCGGCGAATGCGGACATACATAATATAAGAAGGATGTGGCTATGCAACATGGAAATTCAGAAAGACAAAGAGGCGTGACTTGCGGAGAAAAAGCAGTTCCTGGCACAAATGAAGCGCAATGTTAGGGAGATGTAACGAGAGATTAATGAGATAGAAGATGAAGTGGTAGAAATCAAAGATAGCTACACCGGTATGGAGGAGTTGATGAGGGAAAAGTCTAGTTGGATCATCAAGATCCAGGAAATCTACCCGTAGTAGGTTTCTCCAAGGGTGGTTGTTGTATGGATGCACATTATCGATGGCTTAATATTTTCTTTGATGCTTTAATGTTTACTTTACCGATGTTTTAATGTTGTATGGATGCACCTTATCATGTTCTTTGATTTCAATAAAACGATGCTTTAATGTTTACTTTATTTTACACACAAGAAAACTTAACAAACACGATAAGGTAGATAAAATCAACTATAAACATGAAAACAATATCAATTAGCATACAAGATTTAGTCGTTACAATCAATGGAAGTCAGTGTTAAGGTCAATGCTATCATGCCTTAGGGTTCATGTGGTTCTAGCTTCGATGAGCCCTGGGTGCGACTTCTTTGGCTACCTGAACCTATACTCCTAGGCACGGTTGAAGGGGCAGGAGTTGGACATTCTCCACGAGTATGTCCTACTGCTCCACACATAGTACATGTTCTGTGTATCGGACCTTCACCACGAGATGAACGTCGATCATTCTTTCTTGGTCTTCCGGCACGTCTCTTGGTTATTAAGGGTGGATAGCATGGCAGAAGAGGGACGTGTGGCGTCACCCATGATTGAGGGGGTCCAACGGGATTGATTACTTCATGATATGTTGACCGCTAAGTATCGAACATGTAGTAACTTATATCTAGATCGCTGTCATTGCTTACATTCACAAACACGGTTGGCCATATCGATAGTCGCATGATAACGGGTATCCCGAACGTGGAACTGACCATGTCCAATCTCTCTTACCCTCCATGTCGCAGACTTTCCCGACCTTATGCGAATTATCTCCTCCGCCATTGGTGTGAGATCATTACACATTTCACCTACAAATACGTGTTAATTGTGTTACGATTTATAAAGAACACAAAAAGAGCAACTAACATATAAGTTCAAGATTTTATAGTTTATCAACCTCCCTTTCGCCGTCGAAGTTGGTACCACTCTTGCTGAAAATCTCGAAAGTACTCCATAAGACCGACAATCGATAACCTACGCGCAAAACGGGACAGTGCATTCACCGACTCTACACTATTGGAGGTCATTATGTTATACCTTTGTGCAGGAAAATGGGCCCTTGACCACCTCTCCTTACCAGCATCGTCCATAACTTGTGCTCCAAGATCTACTTCAAATCGTAGTGCATTCGTGTAGAGGTCAAACTCCATAATCGTATATGCTTTGCATGCCTTCCAATAGGTCGTCTTGTTTGTTGTAATACGCTTGTCCATGCTTTTCACGTTCATCTCCAAATGTCGACAACATAGTGTGTGAGAGGTGGAGGGGTACACGACAGAAATTGCGGAGCTTATGGAAGGAGCCCTGTCGGACATAAACACTAACCCTTCCGAGACTCCGATACATTCTCTCAACATGGACAGACACCAACCCCATTCCTCCCCCGTCTCGGACTTGCCTACTCCGAAAGTCAAGGGCACAATGTTGTTATTTCCGTCCATGGCAACCGCCAAGAACATCATACCCATGTAAGGTCCCTTTAAATAGGCAACGTCTATTACGTAGGGAGTCGTTCATACGACTCATCGGGAGTGCCTCTCACTATTAGTAGTGCCTTGCATCGCGCACACCATCCTTGATGGTAACCAATGTTGATCCCGTACTGCTAGTTTATATCGTTGACGATGGCCTTCGTCCGAAATGCCTTGCTAGCGTCAAGAAACTTTCCTTTCAGTATGTGGCCCAAAGTCCTTTTGTTGGCCTGTCGGTGGCTGGCATTCAGTTGCGTCCTAGAATAAGTGTGTACGTCGTGCAACTTTCTAACGACAAACAACCCTCCTTTAGGGCCCGCGGACTTTGCCATTCACAATTTTGTTGGTTACAGACAACCTTTATATGCTTTTGTTGGATTTCTTCATTTTAAACACGAAACCCTCTTCCAAGAACTTAATTCCGAGCTGTATGGTCATTTCCTCCTTCGTATCAAATAGCTAACCTTCACGTATACTTGTACTGCGATTGTAAGGTGTGTGTGTTCTAATCAATGATTAACCAAACTGACTACAAAATAGATGATTATATGTGCGGAAGCATTCAATAAGTAGAAAGATGGTTTGGTTTGGTAGTAGACACACAATCAAGTAACAAAGAACACAATAAGTGTATAAGATTTAGTCACTGAAAGGTATTCTTCATTAGCTTGAATGTTTACAGCAACAACAGACACTACTGTGTGCAGAAATGCTATCAAAAGGATTTTGAAATACTAGACAAATTCGTGGTGATTTGTGTGTGCTCGCATATTGTGAATATAGGAGGTGCTCCCTTCATATACAAGGGGAGAGCACACAATAGTACAAGACAAAAGTTGACATTCCATACAAGGAATGCCACCTGGAAAGTAAAACCATCGTGGTGTGTACTATTGTGCTGTGTTCTCAAAACTCATTTAATGAAGGAAAGGAAAGGAAAGGGAGGAAAGGGGGAGGAAAGTAAAAAAAATCGTGTTCTCGAAACTTTTTTAGGAGAGAAAGAAAAGGAAACGGAAAGAAAGTTTTGATAACTTTCCTCCCAAACTTGGGAAGAAAGCGAAGGAAAGAAAGTCAGGCCCAAAACTTACAAGTCATAATGCTAAAATTGCCCTCAAAATAAACCCTTGTTTTCCCCATATCACACGTTCTCCTGCTGCATAGTATTCTTCTTCCTTTTTTTCCTCATACAACGGCAAAATATCTCTGTTGCGTTTCTTCCTCCTCTGTTGCGTTCCTGCTACGTTTTTTTTTTCCTCGGCAGATTCTACACAGGTTAGTCATTATTTCTTTTCTTCCTTTGTTCTTTTCTTCCTTTGCGTTTTCTTCTTCCTCTTGCGTTTTCTTTTTTCTCTGCTGCGTCTTTTCTGCTTCTTATTGTTGATGAATATTTCTGCTTCTTCTGTGTTTAATGCCTGAGGATGATGGAAGTAGTATAAATTGATAATTGTGCTGATGAATTAATGAATTGCATTGTTCTAAAAGAGTGGTGTACAATAAAATTAAAAAATTGTATACAGATATATATATATATATATATATGTATTACATATATATACGAATTGATATATATATATATAATATGTAATACATATACACACGAATTGATACATATATATGTGTGTAATACATATATATACGAACTGTGTGTTTGTATATATGAAGCATGATATATATATATATATATATGTGTGTAATACATATATATACGAACTGTGTGTTTGTATATATGAAGCATGATGATTGAATTTTACATAGACTATGTTTGTAGGTGCGGGTTTTGAAAATCAAAAATATGCAAGTGATGCCACATATATCATTGATCAACAGGAATTTTGACCTTTGCTTACCACATGTCTAACACATGTCAACGGTCAACACATGATTCCAAGAATTGATAAATTTTTTGGGTGCATTAGTTCATATTAAAATATAAACTTTTGGTTGGAATTAAATGATGCTTTATGTTACTTAGAAGGGCAAAGAATTTGACACATGTCAATACATGCACATGCTTCCAAGGACTTATAATCTTTTTTTTTGGTTCATTGGATCATGTTAAATTATGAACTTTTGGTTGGAATTTCGTTATGTTTGCTTGACTTACTACATTTAATAATGAATACACATATATCAATGGATGATGACACACTTCGTTTATTTAGAACTCAACAATTATCAGTGGTTCACTTGGTTTGTCTAGTGGTGCATTATATTATACATCGTACACGTCAAAAAATAAACGAAATTAGTTTACCTACCCGTGATATGAGGTTGCATAGACAACGAGTACGAGATGAGATGTTGTCTAGTCTCTCATCAAGTGGTAAATGTCGAGAAATTATTTGTATGAGTGAGACCGCTTTTAAGATATTGTGTCAAAAGTTAAAGAATGAGGGTGGCCTTCGACTAACTCGACGTATGTCAGCCACAAGTAGGCATTTTCATCTAGTTTTGAGCGCAATTATATCATTAGAAGATCAATATCTTATACAACAAAACGGAGATAAGGTTCCCAAAGAAATTCAAGAACAAAGAAGATTTTATCCATTTTTAAAGGATTGTATAGGGGCAATTGATGGAACACATGTTTGTGTGAGAGTACCTAGTAAAGACGCCCCCGAGATATCGTGGTCGTAAGGGATATCCAACGATAAATATACTAGCAACATGTACATTTGATTTAAAGTTCACATACATTTTGAGTGGTTGGGAAGGCACAACATCGGACTCGAGAATCATAAAAAATGCACTCACTAGAAATGACAAACTACTCATTCCCGAAGGTAATATATTAAACCAAAGTTGGTTATATAACTGATCTTATATTATTATACTAAGTTTATCTTGTTTATAGGTAAATACTATTTGGTTGATGCCGGCTTACCCCATAGAAGTTCGCTCATTGCACCTTATAGAGGCGTTAGATATCATTTGAAGGAATATTCGTCTCGTGGACCTCAAAATTCACGAGAATTATTTAACCTTCGGCGTGCATCATTAGGAAATGCTATTGAACGAGCCTTTGGTGTTTTAAAGAAAAGATTCCCTATAATTAGAAGTACGACGGAACCATTTTACTCGTGTGAGACACAATCAGACATATTTTTAGCATGTTACATCTTACATAACTTTTTACTTGATGAAGATCGTGACAAAGAACTTGAAGAAGAAGTGTTACAAGAGGTATTAAATGCAACACAAGAAGAAGAAGCTCATGCTCCAAGAGAGATAGATGATAGAGGAGAACAAATTCGAAGTTCAATTGCAAATGAAATGTGGAGTGATTACTCATTGTACCTAAACAACGAAAGTAATGTCTAAATAGTTGTTTAATATTGTATGGTCATATTTGAATTTGAATTTGATGGATGATTAATGTTTGGATTTTTTTAAATTATGTATTATATGTAATTGTTATTCATATTTTTTAGATTAATATTGTTAAGTTTAATATGCATGCTTACTACGCAGTAATTGGTCATGAGTAAAAAGGTAATCGATGGAAACACGGGGAAGAGGGAGCCATTTGTTTGGACTCTGCAGATGGATGATGCATTTATTCAGGTAATAATGCTCAAGGAACAAGATAAAGATAACAGGGTTGACGGAACATTCACTTCCCAAGCATATGCCAATATGGTAGATGACTTAAGTAAAAGTCTTAACAAAGATTTCAACAAAAGTTATATGAAGAATCGTTTGAAGACCTTGAAAGATCATTTTGCTCAATGCTATGACATTTTTCGCGGTGTTTCGTTAAGTGGTTTTGCTTGGAATTCTGAGACAAGTTATTTGAGGCAGAAGAAGAGGTTTGGGAAGCATTGATAGCGGTATGTGTTTTTAATAATTTCATTTATATTATTTACTGATTTTATAGCGGTATGTGTTTTTAACAATTTCATTTATAATATTTACTGATTATTATTTATTTTTTAAAGGAAAAGCCCGATGCTGCAAAATGGAAAAAGAAACAAATATCTAACTACAATGATATGTTAGAATTGTTTGCTAGAGATAGGGCAACAGGTGCTGCTGCTGAAACAACTAAAGAAAGAAGAAATCGAATGACCACCAATCAGCAAAAATCAGAAACGATTGATGACATTGATCGAATGGTATCTATCGATGAGATCAGTTTGGAGAATTTCATCAGTAGTGATGATATTCAAGTTACATCTACCATGTCAGTATCACAAATGAACCAACCAAAGGTAACCACATCAAAAAGTAAGAAAAGAAAGGTGGAAGAAGATGTAACGACTTCTAAGATAATGGCGTCCATAGATAATGTAGCTAATGCTATTAGAGAAAGTACACAGGTATTGAGTTTGTTTACATTGTACATTGAGTTTTGAACATTTATATTTGAATTTATCAGATTTCTTATTATCGTTATTAACCTTTTATAACATGCATTCGAAAGATCTCATCTACCTGTGTACGTAGGGGAATAAATATATAACGAGCTCGATTTGATGGTTGTGGGACCTGAAAAGATATCACGCGCATATCTTTTTCTAGTGGCAAATCCAGAAAAAACACAAGCATTATTTGGTTTTCCTCTTCCACTGAGGATGTCTCTTTTGAAGGAAATGATGGGTGCAGATTATTAAGGTATCAATTTAGTCAACTATGCGTTTTTTTTCGGATTTTGAGTTTAGTTTTTCGTCCTCTTTTTGCATCGAATAGTATGTTATGTAAAGTGAACTTTTTATAAGTTAATTGCTCAATTGGTATGTTTCACGGTTTTTATGGATGATAAAGATGTTATTTGATTTTTTATTGATTAAATATGTAATGTTTGCAACTTTTTTATCATTAATTTTGTATAATTTATTTTGACGATACGTCTCATAATAAATATTATTAAAATGAATAAATTTTACACCATAGATTGATGAACTTATAATTAATTTTAAACAATAGAAGATGAATCTATCACTTATTTGGTTATAAATATTGATTTTAATTGACAAATACAATAAGGGTATATTTGTCAAAATGACAGATTTTCTTTCCTTTCCCTCCTGTTCGAGAACACAAAAAATGATTTTCTTTCCTTTCCTTTCCTTTCTTTCCTTTTCAAGAACACGAGTAATTTTTTTCCTTTCCTTTCTTTTCCTTTTCTTTCCTTTCTTTTCTTTCCCTTTCCTTTCTTTTCCTTTCCTTCCAGATTCGAGAACACAACGTTGATCTTCAGGATCTTCGTACAGCTGGGTCACGTGATCTTCATGTGATCTTGTCTTCTTCATTGTATTCACAAATCTTCAAGTCTTTCAGAGCGTAGACACCACAGAGGCTCTGTGAAGGGTCACAGAGGCTTTGTGGTCTGAATATGATCTTCAGGTTAAGAGCTTCTCGGTTGAATGGTTGACAGAGCTTCTGAGCTCGACACTTATGTGGTAAACTTGGTGTAAGGAGACAGTCTTCTGAGGTTCCTATACTTAGCCTATTTTTCAATACTTTCTATACAAGAGAATGGAGCTAACAATCTCCCCCTAAGTATTGAAAAATTAAAATTTGAAATTGTGAGTGTATGGCTAAGTAAGAAACTTAAGAGGTGAAAGGAACTCAACCTCTGAAGAGTAAATTTTCATTCATATATAAGGAAATGCCAGAAGGCAAGTACATGATATTGAAATTACCTTACATGAATGAAAACTAAAACTATACAAGATTACATGGGGAAATCATTGATCGGTTGAGTGAAGCTCTCAGCTAGTGTCTTCGATATGCTCAGAATGAGATCCCTATAGTTCACCTGCGTGTTAATACAGTCAATCATCCTCTCTGCAGGTCCGCTCTGCACTGTTTCTGTACCAATCTTCCTTAGGATAGTATTCTTGATTTTTGACAGGGTGCTGTTTGAATATTTATGGCTCTGATGCGGCTTGAAAATCTTCTTCATACCATCATCATCTCTGTAGACAAATCTATTTTCAGGTTCAACGATCAGAGAGTTAGAGGGTATGTTTTCTATGCCCGAAATTAGGTCATCAGGTCTTGTGATCGACAACTTCTCGACTCCAAGTCACAGAGCAACTTCGAAGTCCATTTTACTGTGATACTTGATGTGCTCGTGCATGACCTCTTTGATGCATCCGTTGGCGATCATGAACTCTTTCCTTTGGCCCAATCTCTGCTCTTTGAAGGCATGCAATTGAGGCAGATCGTAGGCACAAAGGTTCTTTAGGTCTGCATCTATGAAAGTATACCTTTGTCCATTCTTTCTTTCAACCGAGTACTTCACATACATTATTGCCTTGTTGGCAAATGAATGCAGTGAGATCCCCATAACTTGATTTATATCCGATAGAGACCATACCTTCGACTTATCTTGTGCAGTGTCGAGGAATCTTCTTTTGACATCCTCTTTCATCAGAGGATGCATGTTGGGCTCAAGAAACACTGCTTTAGGTTCTGCACTATCCAAATAATTATGGATGTTCTCATGGAAAGATAAGTTCTTCTTTGTTGGCCTAGGAATGGGTATCCTCATAGCGTCCATCGAATCGACTATGTTTTGCACTCGATCTTCCATTTGCTTCTTTTGCTCAGAAGTAACAGCAATAGAAGGTGTATTGGTTTTGCTTTTAGGCTCTGATGATTTCTTCTGTGGCAAGGTCTGTCGTGGGATCTCTGCATCATCTTCTTTGGCATTGATTGGCTCAAATGTTGAAAAATGGATAGAGGGTGTAGAAGCAATGGACATAAGTTCAGGACTTGATGGTTCTACGAACTTCTCAAGCCCTTTTGCAATGGTTTTCGTGCCAACATTGACCTTCACCCTTGTTGATGGTCCAACAGAGGTGATTGGTGTAGAGACAATAACAATTTGATTTTTCATCTCGGAGACACAGAATTTCGAACGATAGGTTGTTCCCTCTGAGGAGTAGCTGCAATGGGTGCTGAGGTGCCCTTCTTCTCCCCCTCACGATGCCCAGAGGGACCAGAGCCACCGGGTCCTTGGTCATCGTGCTTAGCCTTCTTCTGCTCTGCCTCAGCTTGGCAGGAAGTAGGTTCCTTCCTCTTTCATCTGCGGCAGAGGTTAGACTCTGCATGGTGCTTGATCACCTCGACTACATAATTGGCCTCCATTGTAGCTCTATTGACCTCGTAGTCCATTTTGAACTTCAGAAGGACCACAGTTTTCTTTAGGTCCTCTGTGACTGATTGGCCCTTCGAGTTCATGTCATCGCCGATAAGTCGCACTTGCCTCAGAAGCATCTTTCCCATTGTTGTGAGATCTTCTTTAGTGTCAAGATTGGAAGGATAGTTGGTTGATGAAGGGTTCTGTGGTAGAGTGGTAGACGGAGTTTGCAGAGGGACCATGACACTGCGAGTCATGTCCTTGATTTCATCTCGTAGATTTGTCAGATCATCTACCGCAGAGGCTGCTGTCATTTCTGCAGCCTTGGGAGCTTCATCCATTACAATTTGACCCAGTACTTTGATTGCCTCCGTTTGCTTATCCATGACAGTGATGATCTTATTTGAGTCTTCGTGCGTGGATGAGGTAGTAGAGGCCTGGACCAATTTTTAGATGTCCAGAGACTTCTGGGCCGTGATCCTTTTGAGTTCAGCCAGAGCCTCTGCGTTTGCCTTAAACTTTTGTGATCAATTGTAAGTCAACATTCAATGAGCAGGTGGTTGTTGGGATAGAGCTTTACAACTCATCAAGTCTTCTGTACACATTGTCCTCGAAGGTTTTGAGCTCATCTTTCGTGACAAATGTGTTTGGGGTAACCTCTGAACCAACACATGTTCCAGATTCTGCCAATGAGCGTTTGGCACCTGGAGAGCTTGTTTTTATGCTGGGCTCTTCAGGATTTCCTTCTGATCCTCGGTGTCCCTTAGAAGGGGAATCATCTATAGAAGTTCTATCGTTGATCTTTTCAGTGAAGATCCATAGTCTATCACTTGAATGTCAACGAGTGGACTCTGTGGGTGATCTACACCCGCAGAGTCAATGTGTGTCCTCACCAATACCTCTGAAGTGTTTGGGATGTCATTCGTGTGTGCAGCAAAGGCAACAAATGCCTCTGCAGAGGTGGGTGGCGTGTTATGGGGCAATATAAAACTTATTACTTCACCACCATCCTTTTAAGAGGATGAGGTTGCTTTGGCTTCCCCGGTTATCAATGGCACAGAAAAGGAAAAAGGTTCCTCTGTCCGGCTAGTTGGGGTTAGGTTCAGAGCGTGCACTCTTTCTT
The DNA here is from genome assembly GCA_954870635.1 of Arctium minus. Classification (NCBI taxonomy): domain Eukaryota; kingdom Viridiplantae; phylum Streptophyta; class Magnoliopsida; order Asterales; family Asteraceae; genus Arctium; species Arctium minus. The sequence continues at coordinate 15,741,713 of OX941083.1, forward strand.
CAACACCGCTCTGCACTAGATCTGCAGGGATAGATGGATGGCTTGCACTGGGAGTGGCCTTAGGTTGTGTGCCATCGACATATTTTACACCTGTTAATGCCAAAAATTACCCAAAGAATAATTTAAGGTCGACGTGGAGCTTTATCCAACTAAAGAAAGTAGTCGATCGACAATATGCACGATAAACAGTGAAAATAAAGAGAGAAGAGATTTGGTGAAGCGGAAAAACCTCAACAAGGAAAAAACCGCGGACGACAGGAAGGGGTCGTGGTGCACTATGATCACCAATCAGGGGTGATATCATTTTTGATGTTACAATGTATTACACGATCGATACTAGAAATAGGTATACTATCGTAAATTAGTAAGTGTAAGTTATGTGTGAAAACGCGGTTGTCGTGTGTATATTGTTGTTGTCGTGTGAATGTAAGACTGCGGAGTTTATTCAGAGAGCTTGTAAGTTGTATACTTTGAGTATTCAGCTTCAGTTGTCCGAAGGAGGTGTGATTCTTCAATATTTATAGTCTTGATTCCTCATAAAGATGTCCTTTGTAATGGTTGTGCTTCATTAATGATATTGATGGTGTTGAGTCGTTTATGACCGTTGGTATTTATGAGCATTGAACCTGCATTAAATGATCAAGAAGAGAACGTTGGGTTATACGTTAGAATGGTCGAGGTCGAGTATAAATCTCGACGATGGTCGTATGTCGCTCGACCGACCTCCGAGTTAGTCTCGACGTAGGTCAGGGTTATGCTCGGTCGACAAGACCTTATCTTAATACAAGACTGATCTTGTGAAATATGCATTAAATGTTCTTTTGTCGTGATCGTGTGTTTTTGTCCCAAATAGTTTGCCCCCAAAATTTAAAAATTTTCTTTGGCGGGAATTTTAAATTTTTGTCGAGTGCCACGTGTCGTCTAAGAGGGGTAATTGTCGCTTCAAAACCGTGTCGGTTCGTTTCTAACTGGCGACTCTAAGACGTGTGATGTCACGAAGGCCTGGGAAACACACATGACAACCATGCATGACAGGTGTCGATCATCCAGGCGTGCTCCTGAAGAGTCGATCGACACGTGTCCATCATCGAGCGAATCCGCTTGATTCGACCTTTGCATATTAATAGAAGATATTCAAGAACAATTTCCTCTTACGCTTTCAAGTTATTTAAGAGAGAGATTCCTTTGAGTTTTCGTGCAAATCCTTGCCTGAAATACGTGCAATCCCTGCTCGTTTTAGGGTTTTTTTTCGATCGAGGTTTAGAGCGACTGTATAAGGTACGATACTCTTGGATTTCTTTATTACACACGCTCTTGTGCAAAAGTCCCTAGAGGAACTAGGTTAAATCATTTTTTAGAGTTTTACGATGTCGAACGAACCTATTAGTACGATCCAGAGTCAAGCCGACCTGGATAGTTTTAGACGCTTAGTGCAGATTCCGGGGGAAATTGCCATCGACGCCCCTGGTCAGGACATGCCTGACATGTGTCCTGACGGTTGTTTCGTTATATATGAATACCCATTTAAGATAGGCTTCGGGGTAACTTATTTCCTAATTATGGAGAGTCGTATTAGTGATTGAGCGACTAACGAAGGATTGGGAATTGTCATTCGACGGGAATGACCTTCTCGCCGCCTATTCCGTCAAGGTTGATGGTTTGCACCGTTATAACCTTCATTCTTTGTACCGACGGGAGCGTACATTGATCCTTCTAGATACGCCTTTGTGCGTATGGCCTCATTGGGTCCAGACAACGATTGGCTTGAGTCGAACTGGAATACGTCGAGTGAGTTTCGTTGTGATTTTTCTTTTTGCCATATGTTTCTTTATCGTTTGTCGTATGTTTTCTAACGTTTTCACTTGTTTTTTGCAGCCATCAAGTTCGACGACGTGAAACCGAATGGTGATTCGGTATATAAGATAACCCAATTCTTGAGTTATAGTGTAATCGAACGATCGTACACCTCATTATCGTCGACAGGCGACGACGATGAGGTGACCATTGTGGAGTCTCCTGTTGTCGAGGAGGTGAGAGAAGAAGAAAGAGAAGTAGAGATGGTCGGTAAGTTACGCGGTCCTGCGTTTTATGTTTCTCTTTTTTCTATATTCTCTTGTGCTAACATTGTCGTGTATTTTATGCGATAGGTGGTTCGAAAGACCTAAGGAAGGTTCATCTCGAGCTTTCCCGAAAGGGCAAAGAGAAGAGGCAAGCAGCCACAGCAGCTGCAATGGCTGCAGGATCGGGATTGCCGAAGAGGCATAGGACGACACTCCCGAAGGAACCGTCGTCAAGGGGCGGTGGCGCGTTGAGTGTCTCTAGCCCTGAGAAGATGAAGATGGACGACCCCATTCCGGAGATCCTCATAAATTTCGCTCCTCCGGTCATGGAGTCTTCGAAGGAGCCCGATGTCGAGCGTTCGACTTTGGAGAAAGTTTAGGCAACAGAGGCCTCTGGGTCCAATCCCCCATCGAGTGACAAGGGGAAGGGACCCGCGGATGTTCAGACGGTTAACTTCACGTTACCGTCTGACTTCATAGAGAATGACGTTGTTGATCGTGCGTGGATATTTCCGCATTTGTCGAAATATCTGCTTCCACAGTTCAAGGACAATTTCAAGACAACGAGGATCGATGACGTTGGATCCCTTGTCTCTGGACTTGCCTTTATGGTAAGGGTCGATGCTTATCTCTTTGTTTTTCTTCTTTTGTCTTACCTGCCGTATAAACTTGCGTACGTTATGGTTTTATAGGCGTTTTAGGCCTCCCTTGGACTTTTCAGGGACATGGAGTAGCTTCGCCAGGCTGTGCCATGTTCTCTCGACGGGGAGAAGGTTGCGCTCGCTCGGGAGAAGGAAGCACAGTCCCAGGTGGAGTCCCTTGCCGCCAAGCTTGCGGAGGCCGACAGGGTAGCAGAGGTCTCCAATGACCAGGTGGCGGACCTGCAGTCGCGCCTTCACGTGACGTACGATATTCTGGAGGGGACTCGGGAGGAACTGGATCGAGCCCATGTATCCATGGTCGCAAATGAAAAAGAGACCAGGGACGCGAAGGAGAGGGAGGCCAAACAAAAGGCCAGGATCGAGGAGCTCAAGGAGGAGCTGAGGGCGATAGAGGCCTTCACCCTCTTGACGACCAAGGCGACGATCATGAGGCGCCATCTCACAGGGAAGAACCCCTTGGCAAACGCCAACAAAGACCTACAGACCTACCTTCTACACGTCGGGAACGAGGACAATTTAAATTTAGAAGACAAGAAGGATGCAGAGGTGATCGAGGTCAACGTGGACGAGGCCAGGGCGGATGAAGCCCTTGCTAGTGATGCTTCCACTTCAATGCCAACAGAAGACATTGCTCCTTCCTGAGCTTTGTACTTTTGTCTTGCATTTTTCTTTTAGCTCGACCGTTGGTGGTCGAGCCTTCCATTGTAACCACTAACTTTCGAATATAAATGATATTTTGCTATATTTGTTATCAAATGTTTTTACATAGTGCAACAATATTCACATCATCGAACAAAGATACTTGCGACCAAGGCAAGTCAGGCGACCTAGATCCTTTTTAAAGTTCACACGACCAAACAAGTAGTACGTAAGACATCCAATCCTTAAAAACGCAAATAACTGTAAAGATACTTGCGACCGAGGCACATCGTAATATTTCAATCAAAGATACTTGCGACTAGGGCAATTTATCCACAATGAAAATATTTCTAAGTTAAGAACTTAGATTATACACCCTTTGGTGTTTTGTGAGGTTAAGTCATGCGAAAGACTTATCGTGCGAATGACTTATAGTTTCATGTCGTGCGATCCTGCGAGAGAACAACATCAGAGGTTGGTCGTTGGCTACCCAACGACCCTCCGATGCTTAAGTTAGTACTCGATCGAGAAGAATAATTGTACTGAAATAATTTAAGGTTTAGAAGAAATACCTCTTTAGATGCGTTGCATTCCAACTACGTGGGATTTCCTGGTCGTCGACAGTTTGGAGCCTATAGGCACCTTTTCCCATGACCTGGGATATACGATAAGGACCTTCCCATTTGATGGAAAGTTTACCTGCGTTTGGCTCTTGGGTGTTCTGGAACACTCGACACAAGACGTGGTCGCCCACTTGGAAGACCTTAGTCTTCACGTTTTTGTTGAAGTAACGCTCGACTGTTTGTTTTTGGGATGCCATCCGAATCAACGTTGATTCCCTTTGTTCTTCGAGAGCATCGAGATCGTAACTCAAGTCGACCAGGTTATGATCGACCGACGTATGTCTCGACGAAGGTAGTTGTATTTCGACGGGTAAAAATGCTTCACAACCATAGACTAAGGAAAAAAGGGTTTGTCTAGTGGACGTACGTGGAGTCGTACGATTTTCCCACTGGACCGAAGGGAGTTCTTCGACCCATCTTCCTTTTGCTGCTTTTAAACGTTTCTTGATTGAATTAACAATAGTTTTATTACTTGACTCGGCGAGTCCATTCGACTGAGGGTATCGTGGTGTCGATGTCGTGAGTTTTATATTGTAGTCCTTACAGAACTGTTGAGTTCTTTCACTTATAAATTGAGACTGGTTGTCACAGACAATCTCGGATGGTATGCCAAACCTGCATATAATGTTAGTTTGGATAAATGATATAACCTCTTTGTCCCGAACTTGAGAAAAAGCGGTTGCCTCTACCCATTTGGAAAAAAAATCTGTAAGGATGAGTAGAAATACCTTTTACCCAAGGGCGGGTGGTAACTTACCAACGATGTCCATTCCCCATCTCATGAAGGGCCATGGAACTAATGTTGAGTGTAATGGTTCAGAAGGTTTATGCGTCGAACCTGAGTGTCGCTGACACGCGTCACAATTCTGCACATACCTGATCGCGTCTTGTCGTAGCGTCAGTCAATAATAGCCTTGTCGAGACAATCAATTGGCTAAGTTGCGACCATCTGAGTGATTACCGCACTCACCGTCGTGCATCTCTTGCAAAATATTTTGGACTTACGTTTTGCTCGTGATACATCGTAGATTAAGTTTGGTAGATGACCGTCGATAGAGTATGCCTGTATCACGACATATCGTGATGATTTGAATCTTATCTTTCGAGCCTCTGCTCTATCTTCTGGGAGTTGGTCACGTGTTAGATAGTTCATGATGTTGCTCGACCAATCTTCTTCTTCGTTGTCAATTTGACCAACATCGTCATGATCAATAGACGATGTCGTCAGATGTACCATAGGAATCGTGTCGAACAATGGTTTGCTTAATGTCGATCCAATATTGGCTAAAGCATCTGCTTGAGTGTTCAAATCTCTCGGGATTTGTTCGATCAGAAAAGGCTCGAATTTTGCAGATTTTGCCTTGGCTACTTTGAGATATGATGTCATCTTTGAATCCTTAGCCGCAAATTAGTCATTCATTTGGTTTACGACGAGGAGAGAGTCATCTTGACATGTAACCCTTTTACCCCCAAGTCGTGTGCCATGTTCATCCCTACGATCAAGGCTTCATACTCCGCTTCATTGTTGGTTGCTTTGAAATTGCATCGTATGGAGTACAACATCTTGCCCCCCTGTGGCGACTTTAAGACGACGCCCAGTCTTGTGCCTCTAGCGTTGGACGAGTCGTCAACATGTAGAGTCCAGGGTTTGTCGTCATGAGTCGCCACAGAAAAAATTTCTCTTTGTGCTTCTTTCTCTAGTTCAGGACTAAAGTCGGCGACAAAATCTGTTAGGACTTGCGATTTGATCACGGTCCTGGGTTTGAAGTCTATGTCGTAACTGCTGAGATATATGCTCCATTTCGCCAATCGACCTGTCAACTCAGGCTTTCTCAAGACAAACTTGAGTGGAAAGTTAGTAATGACAATTATAGGATGCGATTCAAAATAATGTCGTAACTTTTTTGCAGCTGTGACTAACGATAGTAGAAGTTTTTCCATTGAGGAATACCTAGTTTCGGCGTCGAGCAAAGACTTACTTACATAATAGATAGGCAATTGTTGCTTATCGTCTTCTCTTACCAGGACTGCACTTACCGTGTAAGAACTGACGACTAAGAATAATTGCAAGACCTCATTGTCTTGTGGTTTCGATAATAGTGGAGGCGACGCCATGTACTCTTTCAATTTTTTCAATGTTTGCTCATGGTCGTCTGTCCAATGGAAGCCCTTGTTTTTTCACAAGACGTTATAGAAAAGTGACACTTGTCTGATGATCGAGATATGAACCTGTTTAGAGCTGCTACTCGACCTATCAAACGTTACACTTCTTTGAAATTTCTCAGTGATTTAATCTCGATGATCGCTTTAATCTGGTCGGGGTTGGCTTCGATGCCTCGTCGAGTCACCATGTATCCCAGAAATTTCCCAGCACTGACACCGAAGGAACATTTCGTAGGATTGAGCTTCATGTGGTAGTGTCGAAGTGCGTCGAATGTCTGCCGTAGGTGTTCGATGTGATTGACGACTTATCAAGATTTGACCAGCATGTCGTCAATGTAGACTTCCATAGTGTCACCCAGTTGATCCTTGAACATTTTGTTGACTAGTCGCAGGTACGTGGAACATGCGTTTTTCAAACCAAAAAGCATAACCTTATAGCAATAGATACCTCGATTTGTCATGAAGGTTGTCTTTTTTTGGTCGTCGACGTGCATAAGTATTTGATTATAGCCCGAGTATGTGTCCATGAACGTCAAAAGTTCATGTCCAACAGTCGCGTCGACTAATGCGTCAATGTGTGGTAAAGGAAATGGATCCTTTGGATATGCCTTGTTTAGATCTATGAAGTCTATGCAAACCCTCAATTTGCCATTTTTTCTGTACGACCACGACATTGGCTAACCAGTCAGGGTACTTCACTTCTCGTATTTTCTCGGTTTTGAGGAGGTTGTCGACTTCATTGTTAATTACCTTGTTCCACTCTGGAGCGAATTTTTGTCGTTTTTGCTTTATTGGTTTGAACGATGGATCTACGTTTAACTTGTGTGAAATGACGTCAGGGTCTATGCTGACCATGTCTTCGTGCGTCCAAGCAAAACAGTCAGCATGTTCCTGCAAAAAAAGGTATTAGTTCTTTTTTAATAGAAGGGTCGAGCGTCGAACCTATGAGGACGACTTGTTCCGGCCTGTTCTGGTCCAGGATAACTTCCTCCAATCGATAGTCGTCGACAGTATCGGGAGTATCCTGGTTCTGTAATTGCTAGATGGATTGCTTTATGGGTTTCATCGTGGTCTTGTAGCAATCCCGAGCAACTTTCGGATCACTCTTGATCTCCTGGATCCCCCATGGAGTTGGAAACTTCATCGTCTGGTGGTACGTCGAAGGTATTGCCTTCATTTCGTGGATCTAGGGTCGACCAAGAATGACATTGTAAGATGATGAACAATCTATGATGTTGAATCTTGTCTGTTTGTTGATCCCTTTAGCATAGACTGGTAGGATGATCTCTCCGTAAGTACTCGTCGCGTCTCCATTGAAGCCAACCAACGTTGTCGAACGTCGTACGATCTCAGACTTTTCAAGGCCCATAACTTTTATGGTGTCGAGGAAGATGATGTTTGCTGAGCCTTCTCCATCAACCAACACCCTTCGGGTCAAACAATTTCCAATTTTGAGCTGAATTATTAACCCGTCTTGATGTTTCTGATGTATGTCACCTAAATCATCTTGATCGAATGTTATCTTCATAGATTCTAACTCCAATTATTCTTTCGATCGCGAGGATCGGAGGGATTGACTGATTACTTGCACTATGAGACGCGTGCCTCTTCGCTGCTGAGTAGGTTAGACCGCATACGTCTGACCCTCCCATCACGCAATTTACGACTTTCTCATGATCAGGGGACGGTGGTCGAACGTTATTGTTGGGTGTCGCTAGTCCGTCGAGGATATCCTTGAGGTTACCCTTCGGGACGTGCCAAACGAGTTCTTTCTTGAGCGTTATGCAGTCGTCGGTTGTATGCACGTGGTCATCGTGAAAATCGCACCACTTGGTCTTGTCTTTCTTGTCGTCAGCCTTATCACTTTTCTTCGACCAACGTACAGTTGCTTGTGCAGTCTTCAATGCCTCGACCAAGTCCTTAGAAGTACCCTTGAATCCACATGAGTAAATTTTGGGATACTGAGGGAACTTGGTCGTAGTCGATACTTTCTTCTTATCGAACCTGACGTTTGAGATTTGCCTCGACGACTCGGTTTTAACTATCGATCTGGCTTTGAACTTGGGGTTTTTTCACGCTCAATGGTTTCTTGTCATTAGAGTGCTTACGACGAAAATCCGTGTCGTCTTCAACCCTCATATAAGCCAAAGTTTTTGCTCGCACATCTTCGAAGTTCTCTGGGGGGGTACTTTGTCAGATCGGTGTAGAGACCCGAACTTTCTTCTTGACCACACTTGTAGGCCTTGATTGCGGTCTTGATATCACAATTATGAACACTGATCATTTCTGCGTTGAACCTATTGAATTAACTGCGAATGGATTCTCCCGCCTTCTAGACGACATAATACAGGTCGCTAATTTGCTTCTCCATCTTGCGTATGCTGGCGAACTGTTGAGAGAATTGGTTCACCAACTCGGCAAATGACCCCAAGTAATTTTGGCTTGAGGCCGATTAACCATTGCAAAGTTGCACCTGTAAGTGTTGCTCCAAAGCTTTTGCACATACACACCTCTTGATACTGATGAGGGATCGAGATTGTCCATGTTAGTTGTTTATACTGGGCGATGTGTTCAGTTCGATCCGTAATACCAGAGTATTTCGGTGTGAATGTTGGGATACTGTACTTCTTCGGAACGTCGACCATTGCGATCTCGTCGACAAAAGGTGACGCTTGAAACCCTGTACGAGGCTCGACGTCGACTGGTACACGCTCGTTCTGCTCTTCCAGCATCTTCAACCTTTGTGCGACAGGGTCATCTGGAACGCTTCCTTGAACACCCGATGGGATATGTCCTGAGTTCTAGAACCCATTCCGTTGTGACGAATCAGAAGCATACCCATTGAATTGGAAAGATGGCATTGGTATCGATAGGATCGACGCTGCAGGAGGCATTGTAGGGATTGGTGTCGTCGAGTGAAAAAAAGGCGGTAATGACATTGCAAACGGCATTGAGGGGACTTGAGTCGCCGAGGAGAAGAAAGGCAGAGGTGGAGGTAGAAATGTCGGCATAGGATGACTGGGGATGCCAGAGAAAGGTGGCCATGGATAAGTGGGAAGAGGTGGCTCAGTCTAAGGTGCACTGAAACCACTTCGACCTTGTGAAGGTCCTATCATGCTGTTAACATTCTGGTTTCTTAAGGATTCGATCTCTTCTACCGCTTACCTGTGTTGATTTGTCAAAGCATCAATTCGAGCACGAGTTGCATTCAATTCCATGTTAATTTGAGCCATGATTTGTTCCTGAGCTCCCTGGAGAGCTGCCATTGTCTTGTGAAATACAAAAACACTCGAGGAACTTGTTAGCAAGGCACACTATTGTCTAGATTTTTTTTAGATGGGGCTCCACGGTGAGCGCCAAACTGTTAATGCCAAAAATTACCAAAAGAATAATTTAATGTCGACATGGAGCTTTATCCAACTAAAGAAAGTAGTCGATCGACAATATGCACGATAAACAGTGAAAATAAATAGACAGGAAGGGGTCGTCGTGCACTATGATCACCAATCAGGGGTGATATCCTTTGATGTTACAATGTATTACACGATCGATACTAGATATAGGTATACAATCATAAAGTAAGTGTAAGTCGTGTGTGAAAACGCGGTTGTCGTGTGAATGTAAGACTGCAAAGTTTCTTCAGAGAGCTTGTAAGTTGTATACTTTGAGTATTCAGCTTCAGTTGTCCGAAGGAGGTGTGGTTCTTCAATATTTATAGTCTTAATTCCTCATAAAGATGTCCTTTATAACGGTTGTGCTTCATAAATGATCTTGATGGTGTTGAGCCGTTTATGACCGTTGGTATTTATGAGCATTGAAACTGCATTAAATGATCAAGAAAAGAACGTTGGGTTATACGTTAGTATGGTCGAGGTCGAGTATAAATCTCGAAGATGGTCGTATGTTGCTCGACCGACCTTCGAGTTTGTCTTGACGTAGGTCAGGGTTATGCTCGGTCGACAGGACCTTATCTTAATACAAGACTGATCGTGTGAAATATGCATTAAATGTTCTTTTGATCGTGATTGTGATCGTGAAATATGCATTAAATGTTCTTTGTCTTTCTTATCGCTACTAGGAAGTCCATTCACATCCTCGACTTCAATTGTGGTGTCAGTAAATCCTAAACCCTCTGTGGTTAGCTTCTGACTCTCATTTTCTTTGGTTGGGGAACTTAGTTGTTCCACCACCTCCTTGGCTATATCCACAGCTACCTTCAGAGGGATCTGAGACCTAATGGATTCTTCAACATTGGATATTTCAGAGCTAGGGATTTATTCGATTATCACCTTCCTATTTCTCCTCTATTGAGGAGTCTCCTTCTCATCTGCAGGTTCCTTCAAATGAGTTGCAGTCTTTTCTACCTCTGAGGCCTTTGTTTTGGCCTTGTCATCCATCTTTAGAAGTTTCTTTTATTTGGCCTTTTTCGAAGGCTCTTCAGAGGCGTGTACCTCTGGAGGAGGTACAGAGGCCTTTTCAACGGTGCTCTGTTCTGCGTCGGCCTTAGGCTTCTTAGCCTTCTTCTTTCTTTTTAGAGGAGTTTGAACCTCTGCAATTTCAGCTTCTGGGTTTGGGACCTCTGCTTCTGCGGTCCTCTTTTTATGCTTTCTTTTCTTTTCCTCCTTTGATTTCTCACTCCCCACCCCACTCTCTGGGTTTTTTCTCTCAACTACTCTTTCCTTGCGTGCGACTTCGACCACATCCTCCTGTACTCCCTCTGTTACCTCATGCCTAAGTTATATGGCTATCTCACCAACAAGGAATTCTATGTGTTGAGGGGTTGCAGGACTCGGTTCAGGAGTCCTGTGTCCACGGATGTATTATAGCCTATCCTCTTCACTGCCCAAATAGCTCAGAAGCTTGTGGCAGAGGTCGAGCGCCAGGGTATCCAGTCGCTAAGGTGGTTGGTTTATGAGACTTCATCTCACAAGTCTTTGTCATCTTACCCTTAGAGGGTAGTTTGCCTTCACCCACCATTTCATTGCCAAGGAGAAAGACAATGAACCTATTGAAAACAAGAGTAGTTGGTTACTTGTCTCTCCTTTGATCCTCTTCCTTTGAAATAACAGCGTTCATCATCTCTCTGAAGATGAGTTTGGCATAATCCAGAGGGAGATCATTGTAGATCCCGTACATGATGGATAAAATATTATGGCTAGATTGATCAGGGCTTCCCACCTTGCACGTCAGAGCCCAATTCAGAATGGAGAATAGGACATTCCATAGAGGTGGCAAGTTCTGACGTCTGAACTCTGTCCTCTTAGCTATGGGCTTAGCATACCCAATGAATCTTAGGAATTCCAGGATTTCTTCATTAGTTGGTTCGTCGGAGAATTTGACCAAGTTCAGTATGTCCTTGGTTGGGAGTTTGAATATGTCAGAGACCATTCTTCTATTGAGGCCAAGTTCCAAAACCTTGTCACTCCCAAGACGTGTAGCATACCCCATAATACAGTGTCCATAGTTAGGTATTTTCTCATATCGGCATCCTTTCCAAAACTGTTGGACGTAGGTTTTAGGTACATCAGTCCTTGTCATAGTTAGGGCCTTGTTCAGAAAATGGTTCTTGAGAAGTTTGATGAGGGGTTCGGCTTCAGTAAGATATCCCTTAGGGTTCAAAACAAAGAAGTGATTGTTGGGTTTCAGTTGGAGAGAAGTAGAGTGGTATTGGTGCCTAGCGAATGAAATCATTCGACTAGTTAGTTGATTTTGTTGGTCCACGGATGCATAGTCATCCTTTTGTGCTATGGAGTGTTAAGAGTTGTTCGAGTTTTGGGAGTTTCTAGTGGATGCTAATTTGGATGCCATTGGAATGGAAGAGTGAAGAAGAAAGAAATTTTGCAGGTTTTGCCTTGTGTTCTTGAGAACAAAGATAACAGGTAAAAAATGAAAGGTGAAAAGGGTTTGGGTATTTATGGTGTGAGAGGGTGAAAAAATTAAGCGGGAAACAAATAAAATTTGAAATCCGTAATTAGTACCTAGCTAGTAATGAGTCGTTTGAAAAAACGACGATACATATTATGTCCTAATCACATTGTGCCACGTCATTTAGGGCGGTGCACGATCGAGTACGTGCGCCTCCCACTCTTCTCACGCGTGTGGCATTTTCTATACCCAAATGAGTGTTGCTTTCAAAATAACCCGCACCCCAAAACCTTTGAGAATTCATAAGTATTGAAAATATCAGAAGCTCTGTGGGTTAAGAGCTTATGAGGTTTGGGGTGTGATCTGTTACGCATAATGATACACTTTTAGTACAAAAGAAAACATTAGTAATCGATGAGATGATCGAGTTAGACACTTAAATGAGAAATTGGGGGGTCAAGAAGTGTCTATGTGGGACTCAGAGGCTCTTTGACCAAAAAGTTCTCATTAAGTGAGGTCAATTGAGATTTTTGATCACTCAAAGTTTGGACATGTTTTGGTTGGAAATTTAGGACATATTTGGAAATTGGTGTCCGAGAAAAGAGTTTTTGTCCTTGTAGATGTGCGAAGAACATACCTATTTCTAGAAACTTCTCTCGATAGAAATGGCTTCTCTGCCCCCCCCCCCCTTGAATGATCAAGGTCTTCTTTGCTCAACTCTCTCTGCTCCCCTTTGACCTATGCTTGGATTAGATTTGATAAGATTTGTACAAGACATATATCAAAGAATCACATTGTCTTGGACCATAGGAAATGAATTAAAAGACAACTAAACATGCAAGATTGAACTGTGCATACAGAAGTAAAGACAAAAAACTGAAATGAAATATGTACAACAGAAGCTCTGTCCTAAGGTACAGAGGCTCTGTGAATCAACTCATGTTTAGCATTCCCAACCTGCCAACAAGAAATGAGAATCTCTTCTCATCTAGAGCTTTTGTGAATAGGTTAGCAAGTTGATAATTTGTGGACACAAAGTACATTTCAATGGTGCCCTGCTCCACATGGTGTTTCAGAAAGTGGTACCTGATATCGATATGTTTACTCTTAGAGTGCTGAACAGGATTGGCAGAGATCGCAATGGCACTCTTGGAATCACAGAGGATGGGTATTTTGTCAATGTCAAGACCATAGTCCCTTAGTTAGGTTCTCATCCACAGAACTTGTGAGCAACAACTAGTAATTTCGGGTTATCTTACGTTACCTTGAGTTCTTTTGAGCATCCAATAAGCTACGTTAATATATCATTGTTTAAAATTGTTATTTTGATCTAGCCAAGCTTTACTCGTCGAAAAATCGGATCAGTTCGGGCCGAAGCCGCGCCCAGGGGAACTGGGGCGACTATGCCATATCGTTTCTTTGATATGTCTCTCTGGACAAAACTCAGTGATGGAGGTCTCGGCGTCGACAATGCCCCGCGACTATGACCAGGGTAATGTCGCCTGTCATAGTCGCCGACGGGGTCTGTTAGTTTAAAAGTCTAGCCCTCGATTTTGTAACTTAGAATTGATTTTGGGAGCAGATTGGGAGAGCCCTTCCCAGCGATTTTTAGGTAAGTTCTAACCCTACTTTCACTCTCCTCATTTATGAGACTTCAAGGTTCATTAATGGGGATTTTAATGCTCCTCTAGGGTTGGTGTTGGTGAAGAACATCTTTGTATCAACTACTCAAGCTTTCAACTCTCCAACTACCATCTCTAGGGTTTGGTTTCTTTTAAGAAATCACTAAGGTGAGTGTATTATGGACTCTTCTACTCATGTGTCGGTTTAACTATGTGCTCATAACTATATTTCACACTTACTTACCTCTTGATTTGATAAATGTGAAGTTTAACCTAAAACCCATTTGGGGATGATGTCCTAAATGATAAGTATTATAGGGGATGCTTGTTATTAGCATGTATTATGAGTTGATTTAAAGTTAATGGGTTATATATTGGTTACATTGACAACTTAATGATAGACTAAACACCCAGTTTTGGTTGAGGTCACAAATAGACTAAAGACCCGGTTTGGGTTGAGGTCACAAATAGACTAAAGACCCGGTTTGGGTTGAGGTCACAAATAGACTAAAGACTTGGTTTGGGTTGAGGTCACAAACAGACTAAAGACTCGGTTTGAGTTGATTGTCAATCAGACTAAAGACTCAGTTTGAGTTGATGCCATGTATAGGATAAAGACCCGGTTTGGGTTGAGTGCCCAAATAGCTAAAGATCTAGTTCGGGTTTATGCTATCAAGTTGGATGACTTGGGAGAAATTGTAAATGTGTTGATAGGATTATGTTGTGATTTCCTGTTTATTGACAGGTGAAGTAATTCGGTTGTGAACTATCGAATTGCGAACGTTCATATGTTGTAATTCCATTTCGTTATTTGTATTATGATTATATGGTCTCACTAGGCTCTAGCCTAACACTTGTTTCTTTGGTTGTCTTGTATGACAGGGTACCCTAGTGGCGGGAACCTTCGGGAATGAGTGATTGATTGCTTGGTCGAGAGCGGTCCTTTTGGGAGATCTAGAGACCGGTATATAGGTATATACGATTGATAGTTACCAATTTTGGAAGAATAGCGACACCCGACCGTAATCTAATAGAACTATTTATATTATTAGGTTGTCGTATTTATATTCTTTATTCATTTGGGTTTTGTAATCACTATACTATATTCCCTGTTTCAGGATGACACTTTGGGATATATTTGGCAGGTTATTGTTTAATCACGTTTCGCTCAATTTATAGCCGTCATATTGTCGAAATTTCGAATTTTATTTTTTCTCTGATTTTTAGGGTGTTACAAGTTGGTATCAGAGCAGTAGTTTAAGTGAACTAGGTATGAATGTAGAATATCTAGACTTAAGCTGTGATTTTAAGTTATGATCGAGTGATATTAGGTAGAACTCCTAAGATAGGATGGTCTTAGAGTCGACGAGAACTACACAAATTGAGAGTTATGGTAATGGTAATGAAAATTCTTATGTATCGCATGTTTATATTTCCGCTTAGCTAACGTTATTATGAGGATGTTTTACGTGATTATGCTTGTTTTCCATTGTTATGATGATTAATGAATGTAGTAGTACGTTTCCTTGTTTATAATTCATATAATCTTTATCTCATCTACATTCTCGCGCGTGTGTGGCAGTCAATGGTAAGCACTCGAAATCGGCCGGAGGGTCATGAGGCATCGGCATCTACGGCCGACCACCCTAGAGGTACGAAGATAGACTTTCCCCTGCGGCCACAAAATGTTTTGGGTGGAGGACCCGAATAAATACCCCGTCATAATATAGCCTCGACTCATCCGATAATGGAAGAGGTGACCCCGGAGACAAGAATGATGGATCAAATGATGCAAGCCATGAATGCAGCGATGGCTCAACAACAATAAATGTTTCTGAAGTTACTGGAGGACCGAGATGCTACTAACCGCCGACATGAGACGGTTGCGGAAAACATTCTAATGGCAGGATCCGGGTGTTCGGGACTCGTAATTCCCACTAATGAGACCCCAACTCTAGAAGCGAGGCAAGTGTCTAAGACTTGCAATTTCAAGGCATTTCTTGGGTGTTGACCACCAGAGTTCAAGGGTACTGACGATCCAATTGTGTGCATGAATTGGGTTTGGGAGATATAGCAAACTTTCAGTTCAAGTGAGTGTGGAGAAAACCAAAAGGCAACATTTGGCTCTCAAATGTTGAAAGGGGCGACCCTAACGTGGTGGAATGTTTACTCCTCTTCGGTGGAGGCCAAGGTGTTGGCCAAACTAAGTTGGTCAACCTTCAAAAAGAAATTGATGGAAGAGTTTTGCAACGAACGGGCTTTGGACCGAATGGAGGAAGAGTTTCGGAATTTGAGGAAGGGGAACTTGTCATTGAGGGAATATAACCGTTAGTTCATGGATAAACTAGGATTGGTGGGACATCTGGTTCCGACTGAAAGGGAAAAGATCAAAGCCTACACCAAGGGGTTGCCGACCGAGATGAAGAACCTAGTTCGAGTGTCTAAAGCCTCTACCCTTCGTGGAACGATCGAGGAGGCTCAGTTAGTGGAAGACTCTTATGGCCCAAGAAAAATAGAGAAGAGTGGACCGGTTGAGAAGAGAAGATGGGAGGGAAATTCCGCACCTTCAAGGAGGACAAGACCATTCAACAACAATTACCGTGGGAACGAAGTTAGACGCGAAGCTAGATGGTGCTCTAAATGCCGAAGCAAGCATTTTGGCTCGTGCACCTCGGGCGGGTCAAATTGTTTCAAGTGTAGAAAGTTGGGTCATGATCAACGTGATTTCCTGGTCAGAGGGATCACGTGCTTTGAATGCAAGGAACTGGGTCATATCCGGAGTGAGTGTCCAAAGTTGAAGACGGGGGGAAGCGGAGCAAAGAAGACGGATCCCCCTAGAGCCTTGGGAAGAGCGTTTCAAATGACAACCGAGGAGGCAAAGGCTTCAACGGACGTAGTGTCGGGTACGTTTCTCCTAAACTCCGTACCTACGCGTATATAGTTTGATTTCGGCGCGAGTTTTTTGTTCGTGTCGAATTCTTTTTGTCAAAGATTAACTGTGCCCACTAGTAGCTTAGAGGTTGATTTAGTGGTAGAGTTAGCGGACGGTGATCAAGTAGTGATTCGAGATGTTCTTAAGGGTTGTAAATTGGAGATCGAAGGGAAGGAATTTCTGGTTGACCTAATGGCAATGGTCATCGGGGGATTTGATGTCGTTATTGGGATGGACTGCCTAGCGGATAATCGTGCCGAAATCCTGTGTACCAAGAAGCTGATTCGAATTCCGATCTCGAATGGCAAATCAGTAACCGTGTACGGCAAAAGACGAAAAGGCAAGATGGCAATTATTAGCTTGGTGAAGGCACGAAAGTGTTTATCGAAAGGATGTTCATCCTTTTTAGCATACGTTGTAGATGCCAAACTCGAGAAGAGGAAGCTTGAAGATGTGGAAGTGGTAAAAGAATTCCCCGACGTATTCCCGGACGACTTACCAGGATTACCACCTGATCGCCAAGTAGAATTCAAGATTGATCTAACACCGGGAGCGGCCCCAATAGCTAGAGCCCCGTACCGTTTGGCTCCGTAGGAAATGAAAGAGATGATGAGCCAACTTCAAGACCTTCTCGAGAAGGGATTGTTGAGACCGATATCGTCACCGTGGGGAGCACCGATCTTGTTCGTAAAGAAGAAGGATGGCATGATGCGTATGTGCATAGATTATAGGGAGTTGAATAAGGTTACGGTGAAAAATAAATACCCACTCCCTAGAATCGATGACTTATTCGACCAACTTCAAGGAGCGGGATGTTTTTTCAAAAATCGACCTCCGTTAGGGCTATCATCAAGTGAAAGTCAAGGAGGATGACATTCCGAAGACCGCGTTTAGGACGCGCTACGGGCATTACGAGTTCTTGGTGATGCCCTTTGGTCTGACGAACGCCCCGACGGTGTTCATGGACTTGATGAACCGCGTGTGCCGACCATTTCTTGACAAGTCGGTCATCGTGTTCATCGATGATATTTTGGTTTACTCTAAGGGTGAAGCCGAGCATGTGCAACATCTTCGCGACGTGTTGGAAGTCTTGAGGAAAGAGAAGTTTTATGCGAAATTCTCCAAGTGTGAATTCTGGTTGAATGAGGTGCAATTTTTTGGTCACGTAGTCTCGAAAGACAGTGTAAAAGTGGAGCCCGCAAAAATAGAAGCCATGATGAATTGGGACCCTCCTAAGAGCCCATCGGAGATCAGAAGCTTTTTGGGCTTATCGGGTTACTACCAAAGATTCATCCAAGATTTTTCCAAGATCGCTTCGTCGTTGACGGCATTGACCAAGAAGAACGTGAAATTTGTGTGGACCGAAGCTCAAGAGAAGGTGTTCCAGACGTTACAAAAGAAGCTTTACGAAGCTCCGATCTTGTCCTTGCCGGAAGGGTCGGAAGATTTCGTAGTATATAGCGATGCCTCGAAGATAGGTCTTGGGTGCATACTCATGCAGAGGAGGAAATTTATTGCCTACGCGTCAAGGCAACTAAAAGTGCACAAGAAGAATTACCCCACACATGACTTAGAATTAGCAGCGGTAGTGTTCGCATTGAAGTTGTGGCGACATTACCTCTATGGCACGAAGTGTACCATGTACATGGACCATAAGAGTTTGAAGTGTGTATTTGATCAAAAGGAGCTAAATATGAGGCAAAGAAGGTGGTTAGAGCTATTCAAGGACTACGATTGCGAACTGCTTTACCACCCGGGTAAAGCAAATGTGGTGGTCGATGCGTTAAGTCGAAAGGAATATAGTGGAAAGCTCCGAGCCAAGCTTACAAGGATTGAGTTAATATCAAGTCTTATGGATAAGATCAAGGCGTCACAAGATGAAGCCTTATTGGAAGAAAATCTCAAAGATGAAATGATGACCAAGCAACGACTACTTTTGACCGAGGATAGCCGGGGAATCAAATGTTTCAATGGGCGCGTTTCGGTGCCAAAGATTGGGGGAAACCGAGAGCTACTTTTGTAGGACGCACATAAATCCAAATATTCTATCCATCTGGGAAGCACGAAGATGTATAGGGACTTGAAGTTGCATTACTGGTGGCCAGTTATGAAATTGGATGTGGCACATTACGTGGAGCAATGTGTGACTTGTTCACAAGTAAAAGCCGAGCACCAACGACCCTATGGAAGCCTACAATCGTTGGAAATACCCGAGTGAAAGTGGGATAAGATTACTATAGACTTTGTGACCAAGCTTCTGAAGACTTTGAAGGGAAACGACACCCTTTGGGTGATTGTCGACCGATTGACGAAAAGTGCTCATTTTCTGGCAATGCGGGAAACCTTGCCAATGGATAATTTGGCGAAGCTGTACATAGATGAAGTGGTCTCTAGACATGGTATACCCTTGTCTATAGTCTCTGATCGCGACAGTCGGTTTACATCAAGATTTTGGGGAGCCTTACATCAAGAGTTGGGTACTCGAGTGAACCTGAGTACGGCGTACCACCCACAAACCGACGACCAAAGTGAAAGGACGATTCAAACCTTGGAGGACATGCTTAGGTCATGTGTGATCGACTTTGGCGGTAATTGTGACACCCATCTACCCTTAGTGGAGTTCGCTTACAACAACAGTTACCACTCTAGCCTTGGGATGGCACCATTTGAAGCTTTGTACGAGAGGAAATGTAGAACCCTCGTATGTTGGTTAGAGGCGGGTGAGAAGTAATTTTCCAGATCGGAGATTGTGCAAGAAATGACCGACTAAGTTAAAGCAATTCGAGAACGTTTGAAGGCAGCACAAGACCATCAGAAAAGTTACATCGATAAGAAGAGACGACCGGTGGAGTTCCAAGTGGGAGATCGTGTGATGTTGAAGGTGTCACCTTGGAAGGGTTTGATACGGTTTGGAAAGCGAGGGAAACCAAGTCTCCGTATCCTTGGACCGTTTGCTATTCTCGAACGTATTGGACTCCAAGCTTATAAACTAGACTTACCGCCAGAGATGGATGGAATCCACCCTACGTTCCATGTGTGTTACTTGAGAAAGTGTTTAGCGGAAGAAGAGAGCATCATACCGCTATCCGAAATTCGTGTGGAGGACAACCGTTATGTCGAAGAACCCGAAGCCATTCTAGAGAGAGACCAAGAGACTTCGTCGTAAGGAGGTCGTGATGGTCAAAGTGCAATGGATACACCACCGAGGCACGAATGTGACATGGGAGGCGGAGGAGGACATGAAACATCGTTATCCTCAATTGTTTAAGTAATATGGATTTCGGGGACGAAATCATTCTCAAGTTGGGGAGGATTGTAACACCCGTAATTTCGGGTTATCTTACGTTACCTTGAGTTCTTTTGAGCATCCAATAAGCTACGTTAATATATCATTGTTTGGAATTATTATTTTGATCTGGCCAAACTTTACTCGTTGAAAAATCGGATCAATTCAGGCCGAAGCCGCGCCCAGGGGAACTGGGGCGACTACGCCCGACGACTATGCCCAGATGGAATAGTCGTGTGTCAATGTCGCAGGAGAGGGGAGGCTCTCTGGACAAAACTCAGCGAGGGAGGTCTCAGCGGCGACAATGCCCCGCAACTAAGACCAGGGTAATGTCGCCGGTCATAGTCGCCGACGGGGTCTGTTAGTTTAAAAGTCCAGCCCTCGATTTTGTAACTTAGAATTGATTTTGGGAGCAGATTGGGAGAGCCCTTCCCAACGATTTTTAGGTAAGTTCTAACCCTAGTTTCACTCTCCTCATTTATGAGACTTCAAGGTGCATTGATGGGGTTTTTAATGCTCCTCTAGGGTAGGTGTTGGTGAAGAACAAATTTGTATCAACTACTCAAGCTTTCAACTCTCCATCTACCATCTCTAGGGTTTGGTTTCTTTTAAGAAATCACTAAGGTGAGTGTATTATGGACTCTTCTACTCATGTGTCGGTTTAACTATGTGCTCATAACTATATTTCACACTTACTTACCTCTTGATTTGATAAATGTGAAGTTTAACCTAAAACCCATTTGAGGATGATGTCCCAAATTTATAGGGGATGCTTGTTATTAGCATGTATTATGACTTAATTTAAAGCTAATGGGTTATATATTGGTCACATTGGCAACTTAATGATAGACTAAAGACCCAGTTTTGGTTGAGGTCACAAATAGACTAAAGACCCAGTTTGGGTTGAGGTCACAAATAGACTAAAGACCCGGTTTGGGTTGAGGTCACAAATAGACTAAAGACTTGGTTTGGGTTGAGGTCACAAATAGACTAAAGACTCGGTTTCAGTTGATTGTCAATCAGCCTAAAGACTCGGTTTGAGTTGATGTCATGTATAGGATAAAGACCCGGTTTGGGTTGAGTGCCCAAATAGCTAAAGATCTAGTTCGGGTTGATGTTATCAATTTGGACGACTTGGGAGAAATTGTAAATGTGTTTATGTTGTGATTTCCTGTTTATTGACAGGTGAAGTAATTCGGTTGTGAACTATCGAATCGCGAACGTTCATATGTTGTAATTCCATTTCGTTATTTGTATTATGATTATATGGTCTCACTAGGCTCTAGCCTAACACTTGTTTCTTTGGTTGTCTTGTATGACAGGGTACCCTAGTGGCGGGAACCTTCGGGAATGAGTGATTGATTGCTTGGTCGAGAGCGGTCCTTTTGGGAGATCTAGAGACCGGTATATACGATTGATAGTTACCAATTTTGGAAGAATAGCAACACCTGACCATAATCTAATAGAACTATTATATTATTAGGTTGTCGTATTTATATTCTTCATTCATTTGGGTTTTGTAATCATTGTACAATATTCCCCGTTTCGGGATGAAACTTTGGGATCTACTTGGCAGGTTATTGTTTAATCAGGTTTCGCTCAATTTATAGCCGTCATATTGTCGAAATTTTGAATTTTATTTTTCCTCTGATTTTTAGGGTGTTACAATTAATATCGTCTACATAAATTTGTACAAGCAGAATCTCACCTTTTCTTTTTTTGAAAAATAGGGTTGTATCAGTTGTACCTCTTTCGAAACCATTTGCTAGAAGGAAGTTGGAAAGTCTGTCATACCAGGCTGTGGGGGCTTACTTTAATCCATACAGAGCCTTGTCTAAGAAGTAGACATAATTAGGGTACTTAGAGCTTTCAAACCCTGGTGGTTGTTGGACATATACTTTTTCTTGAATTTGTCCATTTAGAAAGGTCGACTAAACATCCATTTGATAAACTTTGAACCTCTGTGGGCTGCGAAGGCAAGGAAGATCCTTATTGCTTCGAGCCTTGCCACAGGGGCAAAAGTTTTTTCGTAGTCGATCCCTTCTTCTTGGAAATATCTCTTTGCCACCAGTCTTGCTTTGTTCCTGACGACCACCCATCTTCATCCTTTTTGTTTCTGAAGACCCATTTGGTCCCTATTGCAGTTTTACCTTTCGACAGAGGCACTAGGGTCCACACTTCATTGCATTCAAACTGCAGAAGCTCCTCTTGCATAGCTTCTACCCAGTTTGGATCATCAAGGGCCTTAAAGATCTTTTTGGGCTAAATGATACTGACTAAATTTGTAAAGAAACAAAATTTTGTAGTAGCAGAGAGAGTTTTTTACAGTGTCAAAAGGGTCACCAATAATTTGGCTCTATGGGTGACTCTTTGTCCACTTGGTCATTCTGGAAAGATGGTCGTTAGAACCTTCTAGCTGAACATCTGGAGAGAATTCTTGTTCTTGATCAACTATTGTGGCAGAAGGCTGATCATTTGTACTTACCACAAGGCTAGATTGTGCTCCTTGAGTTGATATGGAGAGCTCTGTAGTGTCTCGGTTAAAGTTCTATGACTGCTCTGCTGTTAATTCCTCTAAGATTGTAGGAAGATGATCCATAGCTTGATTGAGCATGGAGTCTTGATTGTTGTTGGTCTTTGTATGCTCCCCCTCGATATTTGGCCCTACAAGAGTAGTAGAAGAGGGTGAAGTATCACTAGGACCAGTTAGGGATGTACTTGTTTGGTCCTCAACGGCCACGACTTCAGAGGCTCTTTGGTCATCTTCAGAGGGTTCATCATCGTTAAACATTTCTTCAAACAAATGACTCTACTTGATGATTCACCAGAGTCTTGAAATTTGAGATTGAGTCCTGAGCTGATTTGCTCAGAAGTCACCTAAAATGAGTCATCAAAGGAAACATTAATACTTTCAAGTATATGTTTTGAATTCAGCATGTAGACTCGATATGCCTTGGAGGAAGCTGAATAACCAATGAACTTGGCTTCATCAGCTTTGCGATCAAACTTCCCTATGTTCTCTCTGTCATTAAGAACAAAACATTTGCAGCCAAACACATGGAAGAACTTTATGTTTGGATTTCTCTGGTTCAGAAGGTGGTAGGGAGTCTTCGAGTGCCTCTTCACTATGAGTGATCTATTTTGAGTGAAGCACGCCGTAGATATAGCTTCAGCCCAAAACGAAGCCATCAATCCAGAAGCAGTGAACATGGTTCTGGCAGCCTCTACTAGTTTCCTGTTCTTTCGTTCAACGACACCATTCTGTTGTGGAGTCCTTGCTGCGGAGAAGTTATGTGAAACACCTTCTTCTATGAGATAGGCTTCAATGGTTGAGTTCTTGAACTCTGTACCATTGTCACTTCGAATCTTTTGTACCTTGCAGTCATACAGAACCTGAATTCTCTGCAAAAGATTGATTAGTACTATAGGGACATCAGACTTCTTTCGGAAAAATTCTACCCAAGTGTATCGAGAGAATTCGTCTATTAGTACAAATATGTACTTCTTGCCACCTAGGCTTTGCACAGAAATGGAACCACAGAGGTCTACGTGCAGCATCTACAGAGGCCTAGTGCAAGATACATCTGACTTGCTCTTATGGGCGGCTCTTTTGAGTTTACCCATTTCACAAGTAGAGCATAGATGATCTCTGTCAAAATTAATACTAGGAATACCACTTACCAAATTTAATTTTACAAGCTTGTCAAGAGTATGAAAATTTTAGATGACAGAACATGTTGTGCCAGAGCCAAGCCTCCTCATTCTTACTTAATACCAAGCAGAGCTTTTCTTCTCTGTTGGTGGCCTTGAAGTTCATGAGGTAAAGATCACCCCTTCTGTTGGCTCGTAGAAGCTCTATTCCAGTTCTAGAGCTTAGTAGGGAACAATACACTTGTTTGAACATCACATCGAATCCATTATCATAGATTTGGCTGACATTGAGTAGGTTGTGCTTAAGGCCATCCACATAAGCCACTCTGCAAACATCGATGTTTGTAACACCCGTATTTTGGTACGTCCTCATCGAGTGCATTTACTTAGTATTATTCACAAACTGATCATATTTTATTTATCGTTTGACTTGGAATCTGGGTAGTGGGCTTCTCGGGTTGAAATCTGGAAAAGTTGGGCCTCGGTACCCATGGGGCGATTGTGCCCGCGATTGTGATAGGGGTCACTCTCACGGGGCACTATCACGGAGGATGTACCGTAACTCGGGGGAAGGTGGCGACAGTGCCAGCGATTGTGACACTCTGTCACTCTCGCATGGCAATGTCGTCGGATCTGTACCGAGAGGGGGTGTTAGCGGGCGATAGTGACATGCGATTGTGACAAGTGTCACAATCACCGGGCAAAGTCGCCGTCGGGCCCAACCCCTTTAAAACCTCATTTTCACAACCTAAAACTCAGTTACTACATTTGGGAACTGAGTTGGGAGATTTTATTTGTTGAGAGGTAGGTTTCATCATCTCTCTTCATTGATTTCTCTTGGGTAATAGCATTAAAGTCTTATGTGATGTTCAATCTAGGTTTCGGTAAGAATTGATTAAGAAGCTTAAGGATTTAAAACTTCAAGGGACTTTCTCATCTTCCTCTAGTTCATCCAACATCTAGGGTTTGTGTATAACCCTTGCAAGGTGAGCTCATTCACTTCTTTAAACTCATATATGTGATTATATTTCTTGTATTTTAGTCCTCTATGTCTTTCTAACCTAAGTGATGGTTGTTTTCTCAAATCTCAACCTAAAACCTAAGTTTTGGGAATTTTAGGGTTTGGTGGTAACAAATGTGGTTTCTAAAATAGATCCATAAGAGTTGGAGGTTTCCTCATGTACTCACAAGTATTATTGTCTTACCTTGACATTTATAGTGATTGGTTCACCCCAACTAAATAAGGGCTTTATCTTAATATACCCATTTTGGGGTTAAAGCTCATGAATGGTGATTGTTGCGGTGTAAGCAACTATTATGATAATGCCTAGTGTTTTGACATTAAATGCCTCCAAAATGTGGGAGTCAGATCTTCAAAGTAAAAGGTGTTATGTTCATGACATTGTATGGTGATAATTGGTTTTAAGACTTGCATGCACTATTAATAATTTATGTGTTAGCATGTTTAAGTATTTAGTCTTAGTGCAATGGATCCATAGGCACGGTGTTCATATGTCCCGTTTGGACATTAGGTTCACCACTTTGGCACGGAATAGGCATCGGGTCACCATGATAAGTAAGGTATGGACCTATATGGGCGGGCAGTGTCTCATGGGTAGTAAGGTGTAATTCCCTTATGCTAGAGTTCCCGTTTTGGAACTCTCAAGAATAGACCTAGAGGGGTTGACTTGATGTTTTCGAGCAATAGACTTAGAGGAGTTGAGCTCATTATGTGATTGGTGTTATTTGTACCATATTTGATCACTAATGGTTTATTTGATTCATTGATTTATCTCATGGCTACAGCCCCCGCATGACTTTAAATGGGTTTAGTACTTCTAAGTTTATTGTCTTATTCTCACTAGGCTTTAGCCTAACGCTTGTTTCTTTGGTTGTCACCTTTGACATGTAATCTTAGCGGTGGGACTCGTCAGGACTGAGTGATCGACCTTGGGGGTCGAGAGCGGTCTTTTTGGATGACATGGTGACCATTATACATTGATTTTGAAGATATACTTTTGGAAGGATAGCGACACCCGACTTTAATCTTATTAGCAAATATCTAGATTATTAGGTTGTCGTTTTATTCTTCACTATATTTGGGTTGTAAGTACCATACTTTATTCCCCATTTTGGGATGACACTCTTGGGTTTGCTTTGTTATACTGTATTGATTCAGGTTTAAACTATCCCCTATTTTAGGGCGACATGTTTCTTCTATTTTTAAACGTTATATTGCCGAAATTTCGAATTTTATTTTCTCTCTAAATTTTGGATGTTACAAGTTAGTATCAGAGCATTAGTTTAAGTGAACTAGGTATTAATGTAAGATGCCTAGACTTAAACTGAGACTATTAAGCTATGACTTGTGAGATGGTAAGATAGGATGGTCTTAGAGTCGACGGAACTTACACGAATTGCAAGTTGTAGTGATGGTAACGAGAACTCTAACGTATCATGTGTTCATAATTTCACTTAGCTAACGTTATTATGAATATGTTTTACGTGAGCATACTTGATCTACTATTGTTATAATAATTGATAAGTGTAGTAGTGCGTTTCCTTGTTTTGTTCGTTTAGCCTACCTCTTACTCTATTTCATGTGTGTGTGTGTGGCAGACTAATGGTTAACACCAGGAATCGGCCGGAAGGCCAAGATGCCACGGCATCCACGGTCGATCATCCTCGGGTGACTGGGGCGGATGAACCCTCTCATCGGGTTAATGTGTTGGGCAGGGGACCCGAGCACATTCCCCAACGCAATGTAGAGACGGGAGATCCCATCATGGAAGAAGTGATGGCAGAGACAAGAATGATGGACCGCATGATGTTGGCTATGAACAGGGCCATGGCGCAACAACAAAAAATGTTCCTAAAACTTCTTGAGGACAGGGACACTCTCAACCGTAGGCCAGAAACGGTTGCCGAAAATGTTGAGGTGGCGCGATCCGAGGGTACCGGAAATGGAATTCACACCGACGGTCCCACGACGTTAGAAACAAGACCAGAGACAAAGACTTGTACCTTCAAGTCTTTCTTTGGATGCCGACCGACATAATTTAAGGGTTTGGATGATCCGATAGCGTGTATGAGTTGGATTTGTGAAATGGAGCAGACTTTCCGATATAGCGAGTGTGGTGAAGGACAAAAGGTAATTTTTGAGAGGTGTGGCTCTCACTTGGTGGGATGTGTACTGTGCTTCTGTCCAGACGACTGTCTTGGACAAACTGATTTGGGCTACAGTCAGAGAAAAGCTGCTAGAGGAATATTGCAATGAAAGATCAATGGACCGGATTGAGGAAGATGTTTAGAATTTGAAAAAAGGTAACTTGTCGGTGAAAGAGTACAACTGACTATTTATGGACAAGTTGGGATTGGTGGGACATCTGGTCCCGACAGAGAAGGAAAAGATCAAGGCTTACATTAAAGGCCTTCCATCGGACATGATGTCGATGGTACGGGTATCGAAGGCCTCCACTCTTCGGGAGGCAATCGAAGAGGCACAATTGATGGAAGATGCCTACAACCGCGGTAAAGAGGAAGGTAGCCGACAAGTTGAGAAGAGGATATGGGAGAGAAGTTCAATGCCCTCAAAGAAACTGAGATTTGCCAACAACAATAATCGTGGAGCCGATCCTAGGCATGATGCCAAATGGTGCTACAAATGTCGAAGCAAGCATTTCGACCCATGCAACTTCGTTCCCGGAACTTGTTACAAATGTGGAAAGCTGGGGCACACGTTCAGAGACTGTCCCATCAAGGGGCAAATGTGTTTTGAATGCAAGGAACCGGGGCACGTTAGAGCGGAATGCCCAAAGCTGAAGGTCGGGGGAACCGGTGAGAAGAAGATAGAGACTCCAAGAGTTCCTGGGAGAGCTTTTCAGATGACGACGAATGAAACCAAAGCATCTACCGATGTGGTGTGGGGTACGTTTCTCCTAAACTCCGTACCTACACGTGTATTGTTTGATTCGGGTGCTAGCTTCTCTTTCATTTCCGATGTATTTTGTCAAAAGCTTGTCGTGCCCACGTTTAGTCTAGAATATGCTTTAGTGGTAGAAATACCTAACGGTGGTCAAGTATTGATCTGGGATGTCTTGAGGGATTACACCCTTGAGTTCAACGGTAGGAAGTTTCCCATAAACTTGATGCGTATGCAGATCGGCGGATTCGATGTAGTAGTGAGAATGGATTGGTTATCGAAGAATCAAGCCGAGATTGTGTGTTCCAAGAAGATAATTTGACTACCCACGACGGACGGAGAAGCGACGATAATCTATGGTGAAAGAAGAAAAGGTGAAATAGCGATTATCTCTAAGATCAAATCGAGGAAGTGTTTGGCAAAAGGATGTTCATCCTTCTTAGCTTATGCGATCGACACCAAACTCGAAAAGAAGAAGTTAGAAGATGTTAGGGTAGTGCGCGAGTTTCCCGATATATTTCCAGAAGACTTGCCCGGGTTGCCACCCGACCGCCTAGTAGAATTCCAGATTGATCTCATTCCGGGAGCGGCTCCGATTTCTCGAGCTCCTTATAGATTGGCTTCTACCGAGATGCAAGAGATGATGACTCAACTTCAAGATCTTCTAGAGAAGGGTTTCATATGACCGATTTCATCGCCTTGGGGAGCTCCGGTTTTGTTTGTCAAGAAGAAGGATGGCACAATGCGGATGTGCATTGACTATAGAGAGCTGAACAAGGTGACGGTGAAAAACAAATATCCACTTCCAAGGATCAATGATTTATTCGACCAACTACAAGGTGCGGGTTGCTTCTCAAAGATCGACCTTCGGTCGGGTTATCATCAAGTGAAGGTGGCGAAGGACGATATTCCAAAGACGGCGTTTAGGACGCGATACGGTCATTACGAATTCTTAGTAATGCCATTCGGCCTAACCAACGCACCGACGATATTCATGGACTTGATGAACCGAGTGTGCCGACCTTTCCTCGACAAGTCAGTAATTGTATTCATCGATGACATCCTTGTGTACTCCAAAGACGAGGCGGATCACGAGCAACACCTTTGGGAGGTTTTAGAAGTACTAAGGAGGGAAAAGCTCTATGCGAAGTTTTCGAAGTGTGACTTTTGGATTCGTAGGTGCAGTTTCTAGGTCACGTGGTTACGAAGGAAGGAGTGAAAGTGGACCCCGCGAAGATTGAGGCCATGACGAATTGGGAACCTCCAAAGAGTCCGTCAGAAATCCGAAGCTTTCTAGGATTGGAGGGATACTATCGAAGATTCATCCAAGACTTTTCGAAGATAGCTTCATCATTGACGGCCCTAACGTGAAAGAATGTTAAGTTTGTATGGACCGAGAGCCAAGAGAAGGCGTTCCGAACTCTACAAAAGAAACTTTGTGAAGCTCCAATCTTATCCCTACCCGATGGGACGGAAGACTTTGTGGTGTATAGCGATGCGTCGAAGATGGGTTTGGGTTGTGTTCTTATGCAAAGGGGCAAGGTGATCGCCTACGCGTCAAGGCAACTCAAGGTGCACGAAGTCAACTACCCTATGCATGACATGGAATTGGCGGCGGTGGTGTTTGCTTTGAAATTGTGGTGACACTACCTCTATGGCACATAGTGCACTCTCTACACGGATCACAAGAGTTTGAAGCATATATTTGATCAAAAAGAGTTGAACATGAGGCAACGGAGGTGGTTGGAGCTACTAAAAGATTATGATTGCGAGTTGCTTTACCATCCGGGTAAGGCAAACGTCGTCGCCGACGCTTTGAGTCGGAAAGACTACGAAGGAAACTCTTGTGCTACGTTTACGCGGATTGAGTTGACTTCAACACTTATTGACCGGATCAAAGCATCGCAAGCCGAAGCCTTGATAGAAGAGAATCTCAAGGAAGAGGTCATGACAAAGCAACACCTTCTATTGACGAAAGATAGTCGAGAAGTAAAAATTTTCAACGGGCGAATTTGGATGCCTAAGATCAGAGGCAATCGAGAACTTCTGCTCAAGGACGCCCACAAATCAAATTATTATATCCATCCAGGAAGTACGAAGATGTATTGGGATCTGAAATTGCATTATTGGTGGCTGGTTATGAAGCTTGATGTGGCGCGATATGTGGAGAGATGTGTGACTTGCTTGCAAGTGAAGGCCGAGCACCAACGACCTTATGAGAGTCTTCAATCTTTGGAGATTCCAAAATGGAAGTGGGAGCACATCACGATGGATTTCGTGACTAAATTGCCAAAGACCTTACGAGGTTATGATACCATTTGGGTAATAGTAGACCGTTTGACCAAGAGAGCTCATTTCTTGGCCATGCGGGAAACTTTACCTATAAACAAGCTAGCAAAGTTGTATATTGATGAAGTGATATCCCGTCATGGCGTGCCCCTATCAATTCTCTCAGATCGCGATAGTTGATTCACGTCACATTTTTGGGATGGATTGCAAAAGGAATTGGGCACGCGGGTAAAGTTAAGCACAACCTATCATCCCCAAACCGACGGTCAAAGCGAGAGGACAATTCAGACGCTATAAGACATGTTGAGATCTTTTGTGATCGACTTTGGGGGTAGTTGGGACTCGCATCTACCTTTGGTGGAGTTCGCATACAACAATAGCTACCACTCAAGTATTGGAATGACGTCGTTTGAAGCTTTATACGGTCGCAAGTGCTGAACTCCGTGTGTTGGGTTGAAGTGGGGGAGAAGCAATTTGTTGGACCCGAAATTGTACAAGAGACGGCAGACAAGGTGAAAGGCATTCGCGAGCATTTGAAGGCGGCTCAAGACCGGCAGAAAAGCTATGCCGATAAGAAGAGGCGGTCGATAGAGTTTTAAGTGGGAGATTGTGTTATGTTGAAGGTGTCCCCTTGGAAGGGGATTATTATTTTCGGAAAGCATGGGAAGTTGAGCCCCCGTTTTCTTGGACCTTTCGCCGTGATAAAACGGGTGGGGCTTCAAGCCTACCAATTAGAAATCCCTCCGAAAATGAATGGAATCCACAACACATTTCATGTGTGTTACCTTCGTAAATGTCTAGCGGAGGAGGAGAGTGTTATCCCTCTTTCCGAGATTAGAGTGGATGAAGGAAACCGTTGCATTGAGGAACCCGAAGCGATTTTGGAAAGGAAAGCGAAAAAGATTCGTCACAAAGAGATCACCATGGTAAAGGTTCAATGGAAGCACCATCGCGGTGTCGATGTGACTTGGGAAGCGGAAGAGGATATGAAGCGGAGATATTCACATCTCTTCACCTAGCCAAGATTTCGAGGACGAAATCTTCTTCAAGTGGGGGAGGATTGTAACACCTGTATTTTGGTACGTCCTCATCGAGTGCATTTACTTAGTATTATTCGTAAACTGATCATATTTTATTTATCGTTTGACTTGGAATCTGGGTCGTGGGCTTCTCGGGTTGAAATCTGGAAAAGTTGAGCCTCGGTACCCACGGGGCGATTGTGCCCGCGATTGTGACAGGTGTTACTCTCGTGGGGCACTATCGTGGAGGATTTACCGTAACTCGGGGGAAGGTGGTGACAATGCCATCGATTGTGACACTCTGTCACTCTCGCATGGCAATGTCATCGGATTTGTACCGAGAGGGGGTGTTAGCGGGCGATAGTAACATGCAATTGTGACAAGTGTCACAATCGCTGGGCAAGGTCGCCGTCAGGCTCAACCCCTTTAAAACCTCATTTTCATGACCTAAAACACATTTACTGCATTTGGGAGCTGAGTTGGGAGTTTTTATTTGTTGAGAGGTAGGTTTCATCATTTCTCTTCATTGATTTCTCTTGGGTAAGAGCATTAAAGTCTTATGTGATGTTCAATCTAGGTTTTGGTAAGCATTGATTAAGAAGAGTAAGGATTTAAAGTTTCAAGGGACTTTCTCATCTTCCTCTAGTTCATCCAACATCTAGGGTTTGTGTATAACTCTTGCAAGGTGAGCTCATTCACTTCTTTAAACTCGTATATGTGATTATATTTCTTCTATTTTGGTCCTCTATGTCTTTCTAACCTAAGTGATGGTTGGTTTCTCAAATCTCAACCTAAAACCTAAGTTTTTGGAATTTTAGGGTTTGGTGGTAACAAATGTGGTTTCTGAAATAGATCCACAAGAGTTGGAGGTTTCCTCATGTACTCACAAGTATTATTGTCTTACCTTGACATTTATAGTGATTGGTTCACCCCAACTAAAATGAGACTGTTGATGAGGTAATTAACTTAACTGAAAATGATTTCATAACCAAAATGGAAGCCATGATGGTTGAACTTCAAGACCTTCAATCCAAACTGAAAAAGGAAAAAGACAGAGTTTCTAGGAGAAATCAACAAATCTTTGAACTTAATAAATCTGTTATTGGGAACAAATATTTAATTGATTCTCTACGCAAATCTGCCTCTGATTTTAAAAATAAAAAGGATTGTTTTGAAAGTAAGATTTATGATATTGAAAAACAATTGTCTAAGTCTTATTCTGAAAAACAAGAATGTGTTCTAAAAGCGTTTAAACTGCAGGTTGAGAACAAGACTTTAGAGAAAAAGGCAAATGGTCTGGAAGCAAAACTATATATTCGAGGCCAAACAGATCAAACGATTTTCTTGAATACAGCTAATGAAGAAGTTGATTTTAAAGAAAAATGGGGACTAGGTTATGATAATCCTCATTACCTAGAAAAAGCTATCAGAAAACAACCAGGTATATATAATGCAAATTATATGTATATTGCTGATAAACATCCTAATTTGAAACCCAAATTTATTACCAAAACATCAAAAGAAGTTGAGGACAAAGAAGATGAGAAACGAATGAATTTAAAGAAAATGCAACTACCATTCTGTTATGAAAGACTGAATGATAGTTATATTTCTAATACATCAAAATTTAATTCAAATGATTATTTTGCTAGTTATTCTTCTACTGAGATGGAGGCAAAACCTGTTCAAGCTAAAATTTATGTACCTCCACTAGTTTTAGAAAGCAAAATAATCGAATTAGAAAATACTTTATCTGATGAAAGAATTTTGGGTGATCTAACACAAGATATATTTTCTACAGTGTTAAAGAACACATATTTTCATTTTAAATCTAAAGTGTGTTCTTCATCTTCTAAAGTACTTCAAACTTCTGAAACTGTTTTTGATGATTTATTTGAGTCTGCAAATGATTTTCTAAATTCTGATGAAGGGTGTATAGAGGAAATTGATATGTTTGACTTTAATGCTCCACTTCCAAATCATTCTACTTTTGTGATAAATGGACAAGATTTACCAAGTGTTCATGAAAAAGGTGAATCATCAACTAAAGTTGGTGAATCAGTTTCTGTGAATGCTGATTACTATGCAAAGGGTAAGAAACATAAGAAACAACGCTCACAGAAACAAAATTACACTGGTAAACACAAGAAAAATCAATCTCAGAAATCTGATTTTCCTAATAAATCTAAATTCTTTGTTTCAGATGTAAGAAAGAAAAGGTCAGAAGAGAGATCTGAATGGCGACCTAAAAGGAAGGGTGATGAAAAGCCAGAATCAATTACTGATATTTCTTGTCATAGATCAATTGGTAGTATGTGTGATGTAGTTGGTTCTATTGCTTCTCTTAATAAAAACTTTGTAACTGATTACAAGCGATATTCTAATAAGCAATTGTTCCAATTATCTTCTACTACTACTAAATCTTATTCTTATCAGTGGAATGATTTTGCTTATCATCACAATTCTAATGATTGGTTTGGATCTTATCATGTTTATTCTTCTAAATCAAAAGTTTTCAAAAGAAAAGAGGATCCATATTCAAATTAATACCAAAATCTTGTACTAATCTGTTAGGACCCGTTTTTAAATGGGTACCTAAAATTGTTGTTTCCTGATTTCTCTTGCAGACCCGACATATGTGGTACTTGGATAGCGGTTGTTCCAAGCATATGACCGGGCAGAAAGCTTTATTGTCTAATTATACAGAGAAATTCAGTGGTAATGTTCGTTTTAGCAACGACCAGTTTTCACCAATCTTAGGATATGGTGACATCATTCAAGACAATATAACGAAGTGTGTATATGACCATTTTGATGAAGGGTGTATAGAGGAAATTGATATGTTTGACTTTAATGCTCCACTTCCAAATCATTCTACTTTGTGATAAATGGACAAGCTTTACCAAGTGTTCATGAAAAAGGTGAATCATCAACTAAAGTTGGTGAATCAGTTTCTGTGAATGCTGATTACTATGCAAAGGGTAAGAAACATAAGAAACAACGCTCACAGAAACAAAATTACACTGGTAAACACAAGAAAAATCAATCTCAGAAATCTGATTTTCCTAATAAATCTAAATTCTTTGTTTCAGATGTAAGAAAGAAAAGGTCAGAAGAGAGATCTGAATGGCGACCTAAAAGGAAGGGTGATGAAAAGCCAGAATCAATTACTGATATTTCTTATCATAGATCAACTGGTAGTATGTGTGATGTAGTTGGTTCTATTGCTTCTCTTAATAAAAACTTTGTAACTGATTACAAGCGATATTCTAATAAGCAATTGTTCCAATTATCTTCTACTACTACTAAATCTTATTCTTATCAGTGGAATGATTTTGCTTATCATCACAATTCTAATGATTGGTTTGGATCTTATCATGTTTATTCTTCTAAATCAAAAGTTTTCAAAAGAAAAGAGGATCCATATTCAAATTAATACCAAAATCTTGTACTAATCTGTTAGGACCCGTTTTTAAATGGGTACCTAAAATTGTTGTTTCCTGATTTCTCTTGCAGACCCGACATATGTGGTACTTGGATAGCGGTTGTTCCAAGCATATGACCGGGCAGAAAGCTTTATTGTCTAATTATACAGAAAAATTCAGTGGTAATGTTCGTTTTAGCAACGACCAGTTTTCACCAATCTTAGGATATGGTGACATCATTCAAGACAATATAACGAAGTGTGTATATGACCATTTTGATGAAGGGTGTATAGAGGAAATTGATATGTTTGACTTTAATGCTCCACTTCCAAATCATTCTACTTTGTGATAAATGGACAAGCTTTACCAAGTGTTCATGAAAAAGGTGAATCATCAACTAAAGTTGGTGAATCAGTTTCTGTGAATGCTGATTACTATGCAAAGGGTAAGAAACATAAGAAACAACGCTCACAGAAACAAAATTACACTGGTAAACACAAGAAAAATCAATCTCAGAAATCTGATTTTCCTAATAAATCTAAATTCTTTGTTTCAGATGTAAGAAAGAAAAGGTCAGAAGAGAGATCTGAATGGCGACCTAAAAGGAAGGGTGATGAAAAGCCAGAATCAATTACTGATATTTCTTGTCATAGATCAACTGGTAGTATGTGTGATGTAGTTGGTTCTATTGCTTCTCTTAATAAAAACTTTGTAACTGATTACAAGCGATATTCTAATAAGCAATTGTTCCAATTATCTTCTACTACTACTAAATCTTATTCTTATCAGTGGAATGATTTTGCTTATCATCACAATTCTAATGATTGGTTTGGATCTTATCATGTTTATTCTTCTAAATCAAAAGTTTTCAAAAGAAAAGAGGATCCATATTCAAATTAATACCAAAATCTTGTACTAATCTGTTAGGACCCGTTTTTAAATGGGTACCTAAAATTGTTGTTTCCTGATTTCTCTTGCAGACCCGACATATGTGGTACTTGGATAGCGGTTGTTCCAAGCATATGACCGGGCAGAAAGCTTTATTGTCTAATTATACAGAGAAATTCAGTGGTAATGTTCGTTTTAGCAACGACCAGTTTTCACCAATCTTAGGATATGGTGACATCATTCAAGACAATATAACGAAGTGTGTATATGACCATTTTGATGAAGGGTGTATAGAGGAAATTGATATGTTTGACTTTAATGCTCAACTTCCAAATCATTCTACTTTGTGATAAATGGACAAGCTTTACCAAGTGTTCATGAAAAAGGTGAATCATCAACTAAAGTTGGTGAATCAGTTTCTGTGAATGCTGATTACTATGCAAAGGGTAAGAAACATAAGAAACAACGCTCACAGAAACAAAATTACACTGGTAAACACAAGAAAAATCAATCTCAGAAATATGATTTTCCTAATAAATCTAAATTCTTTGTTTCAGATGTAAGAAATAAAAGGTCAGAAGAGAGATCTGAATGGCGACTTAAAAGGAAGGGTGATGAAAAGCCAGAATCAATTACTGATATTTCTTGTCATAGATCAACTGGTAGTATGTGTGATGTAGTTGGTTTTATTGCTTCTCTTAATAAAAACTTTGTAACTGGTTACAAGCGATATTCTAATAAGCAATTGTTCCAATTATCTTCTACTACTACTAAATCTTATTCTTATCAGTGGAATGATTTTGCTTATCATCATAATTCTAATGATTGGTTTGGATCTTATCATGTTTATTCTTCTAAATCAAAAGTTTTCAAAAGAAAAGAGGATCCATATTCAAATTAATACCAAAATCTTGTACTAATCTGTTAGGACCCGTTTTTAAATGGGTACCTAAAATTGTTGTTTCCTGATTTCTCTTGCAGACCCGACATATGTGGTACTTGGATAGCGGTTGTTCCAAGCATATGACCGGGCATAAAGCTTTATTGTCTAATTATACAGAGAAATTCGGTGGTAATGTTCATTTTAGCAACGACCAGTTTTCACCAATCTTAGGATATGGTGACATCATTTAAGACAATATAACGATTAAGAAGGTGAGATATGTTGAAGGTTTAGTGCACAACCTATTTAGTATCGGTCAATTCTGCGACAAAGGGTTAGAGGTCAACTTCAAATCTAAGAGTTGCTCGGTTCGTACTGAAGACGGCAAATAACTCTTAGTCGGAAATCGAAAGACAAATCTCTACACCATCAATCTTTCAAAGGTTCAGAATGATAATCAGGTTTGCTTACTGACAAAAGCTTCGATGTAGCAAAGTTGGCTTTGGCACCGACGGCTGTCTCACCTGAATTTTCGTTATATCAACAAATTGGTCAAAGGCAAATTAGTTAATGGACTTCCTGAACTGAGATACGAAAAAGAACACTTGTGTGCAACATGTGAAAAAGGGAAGATGAAGAGAGCTCCACATAAACCGAAGCCTGAACCTAGCACCAGTTCTTCACTAGAGTTGTTGCATATGGATCTCTGTGGTCCGATGGGAATGCAAAGTTTAGGCGGAAAGAAATACGTGTTGGTTATCGTGGACGACTATTCGCGATACACGTGGGTCAAATTTCTACGATCAAAGTATGAGACACCCGAAGTACTCATTACATTTCTGAAGACGACCCAGGTGAATCTACAGAAACCAGTCAAGCTTCTCAGAACTGATAACGGCACAAAGTTCAAAAACAAAACTGTCGAAGAGTATCTCGAATCGGTTGGGATATCACATCAATACTCTGTTGCTCGTACGCTCGGACAGAATGGAGTAGTCGAAAGGCGAAATCGAACACTAGTCGAGGTCGCTCGCACTATGCTCATCCAATCTGACTTACCTCTATTTCTATGGGCAGAAGCTATTTCGACTGCGTGCTACACTCAGAACCGTTCCATGATACACCGCAGATTTCAAAAGACTCTGTATGCTTTGATCAACAACCGAACACCGTCTATCAAATATTTTCATATATTTGGGTGTAAGTGTTTTGTGCTCAACGACAGAGAGAGTCTGAACAAGTTCAGTGCTAAGACAGATGAGGGCATCTTCATTGGATATTCTTCTACATCTGCTGCATATCGAGTATATTTGAAAAGGTCGAAGACTGTTATCGAAAGCGTAAACGTTACATTCGATGAGGATATGGCTTCTGAACAAGTCAGTTCAGAACCCGTGATAACTGGAGTATTAGCTTCTGGGCAATTACGTTCAGAACCTGTACCTGAAAAGAACAAAATCAGATGAAGCATCAACATCTACTAATCATTTATCTGATTTAGATCTTTTATTTGAACTGTTTTATGATGAATATCTTGGATCTAATGTGAATAAACCTGTTATGGTTGACAGGATTGAAGATTGAACGATTAATCATCCAACTACTTCAGATGTTTCTACTGAATCAAATTCCCCGATTCAGCAAGATATTCCAGTTCAAATGCCTACTCCAATAGTTGAAGTTGTGTCTACTAATGATGAGCCAGAAGTTGTTGAGTCAGTAGGATGTGCTGTAAGGACAGATCAACAGACTGAACAAGCTGTACCTACTGAAGCTTCTGTACCAATTATTTCAACTGAATCCCTCCCTCATGATGTTCAAACTGAAGAACCTGAAAGTGGATTTTTAGATGACAACCATGATCAATCTTCATCTATTCCACTCCCTCATGAACATCGCTGGACCAAAGAGCACCCTCTTCACCAAGTAATTGGAGATCTCAACAAGTCGGTGCAAACTAGGTCAACAACTTTGAATCAATGTATGCATGACTCATTCCTCAGCAAGAAAGAGTCCACTCGTGTATCAGAGGCTCCAGCTGATTCGGATTGGGTGTCTGCTATGCAAGAAGAGTTTAACCCGTTCGAAGCCCTGAAAGTCTGGAGACTAGTGCCAAAACCAGAAGGAAAAACCGTTATCGGCACTAAATGGGTGTTCAAAAATAAAA
Organism: Arctium minus; assembly: GCA_954870635.1. Classification (NCBI taxonomy): domain Eukaryota; kingdom Viridiplantae; phylum Streptophyta; class Magnoliopsida; order Asterales; family Asteraceae; genus Arctium; species Arctium minus. The sequence continues at coordinate 15,779,809 of OX941083.1, forward strand.
AGGACGAAGATGGTATTGTTATAAGGAACAAAGCAAGACTTGTTGTCAAATGATATAGGCAAGAGGAAGGCATCGATTACAACGATATGTATGCTCCAGTAGCGCGTATAGAGGCAATCCGCATGTTTCTAGCCTACGCAACTCACAAAAACTTCACTGTCTACCAGATGGGCGTGAAGACTGCCTTTCTGAATGGCATACTTAAGGAGGAAGTCTACGTCTCTCAATCAGAAGGGTTTGTAAATCCAGATAAGCCAAATTATGTCTACATCTTGGATAAAGCCCTATATGGTCTGAAACAAGTTTCTCGCGCCTGGAATGATGTTCTATCTCAATTCTTGGTCAAGTCAGGTTTTTCAAAAGGTAAAGTCGATACCACTTTGTTTATTAAAAAGGAAAAAGCCGATATCATTCTCATTCAAATATATGTAGATGATATTATATTTGGTTCTACAAATCCTAATACTGTAAGAACTTTTCAAATCTCATGGTGTCACGTTTTCAGATGAGTATGATGGGAGAGATGACTTTATTTCTCGGATTACAAGTCAAACATTTTTCAACGGGGATTTTCATTAATCAATCTAAGTACATTTTTTATATTCTTCGGAAATTCAAAATGGAAAATTGCAAATCAATTGGAACCCCAATGGCACCAGGTACTAAGATTAACACTGATCCTTCGGGAAAAGCTGTTGATGTTAGGGCTTATAGAGGTATGATAGGGTCTTTAATGTATCTTACTTCAAGTAGACCAGATATAATGTTTTCAACATGCTTGTGTGCAAGATATCAGGCTGACCCTAAAGAGTCCCATTTGGTTGCTGTCAAACGGATCTTTAGATATCTGAAGGGGACTGCAGATCTTGGTCTATGGTATCCTAAAGATACTGGGTTTGAACTAACTGCTTATTCAGACGCAAATCATGCTGGGTGTATGCTGGATAGTAAGAGCACTTCAAGTCATATTCAATTTCTTGGAGACAAGCTTGTTAGTTGGGCGTCAAAGAAACAATTATGTGTTTCTACATCGACTGCTGAAGCAGAGTATGTAGCTGCTGCCAGTTGCTGCTCTCAAGTCTTGTGGATGTGAACACAGCTTCGAGACTATGGATTCAAGTTTGATAAAATACCAATCTATTGTGACTCGAAGAGCACTATCGCGATATTAGCTAATCCTGTGCAGCACACTAAAACAAAGCACATTAATGTCAGATATCATTTTATAAAAGATAATGTAGAAAAAGGTGCAATAGAACTTTACTTTGTAGAAACTGATTATCAACTTGCAGATTTGTTTACCAAAGCTTTAGATGAAAAGAGATTTAATTTTCTTGTGTCTAAGCTTGGTATGCTAAATCTTAAGATCTAATCAGTAATTACCTATTAAAGTTTCTTTTATTGTAATTTTTCATCATTTCTTTATTATTTTTTTCTGAAAAGATATATGCACTTTAACATGTTGTTCATGATCTCAGGGGGAGTGAGACAATCTTATAAGATGTTCAATATTATTTTGAGGGGGAATTTATATAATTTAGTTGCTAAATTTTTCTGATGCATGAATTTAGGGGGAGTTTATGCGTACAACAAAAGGAGTAAGGATATGATTTCTGATTATTTCATATCAGAACTCGTATTTTAATCGTTTTACTGCTTTATGTCTTTTAATTTTTTAATAAATTTTGTGAATAAAGTTGCTTTGACACGACTTTGAGACTTGTGCAGAATGAGAGAAGCTTTCAAGATCATATATTTATGACTTCAGCTGACTTCATGAGATTTAAGACTGCATAGAAAGGTTAAAGTTCTTATCTTATTCTCATATATGGTTGAAAGAAGGACAACTTTCAGTCATAGAAAACATGTTCTTAAATGTTCAAACCACTTCCCAATTCTTAAACAGATTTCATGAATTGGAAGTGTGATTTTTAAATGTTTTTAAATAGTTACTTGTGCTTACATGTTTACAAACCGTGTGTTTCCAAAGATAAATACTTGTGTATTGTCTTTTCTTTATACTTTCAAGTATTCACACACATTGGTTTGATTTTTTTGTTCAAAATTGTTCTTACCATGTCTCAAATTTTGAAACATATTTTTCGATGGTAAGACACCCCGCTTGTACTTCAAAGAATTTTGAGCGTAATTTCATTTCTGAACGTCATTTCAAGAATGTCTATATTTTGGTTCATATAGACAATATCCATTATTCTTGACCATAAGCTTTGATTGTTATATCATTCATTTCTGATCATTTTTCATACAATGTTAGATTTTCAAACAAGTCTTTTGCATTCATGTTCATTCATTCAATATACTTGTTTGAAAATACTTCAATGTTTAAAATGCTCATATCTTCATGATTATATCTCTGAGCATATACATATCTGACTTGTATTTGAGCTTTAACTGTTCAAGTTAAACCATCCTGAGCAACACATGCTTTCTAGGAAAACATGGGATATTTGTGCTAGGACTTAATTGAAACTTCTATGGATTCACGTTAACCAGTGTTTCCTACCCAATAAGTTAATCCTTAGTGATTGAGTGTGAGGAGTCGCAAAGAAATGAGTGTGGGTTGTGCGTTGAGGTAAAATTTAATGAGAGTTTGGTTAGTTGTGAGCTTATTGATTAAAAAGAAAGAGGGTGTGCGATCAGAGTAAAAGAATATTAAACTCTGCACCAACTACTTTCTGAGTCGGGCAACCACATTACTAATGTTTCACATTTCTTGGTGAACATTATTGAAACAGGCAAATAGCCCATGCCAACTCTTAACAAAAACCCCACCAACCACTCATTTTCTTCTTAACAATAAATTATTTAATATTTTCAAGGGGACGCAACACATAATCTATCTGGTTTTCATTTGGAAAATCTGGATATTGAAAAAGAAGGAAGTCTGCCCCACCTTCGCATTTCAATCATGCACATTGAGTCTGTGTTTATCTACTGTTGTCTCAGTGGTTTACACAATTTTGAGCTTTTACAAGCAATCATCAAGTGCTTAATTCTTTCTACACATGCACGAACACACAAGGAATTTGTTTTCTTGTCATAACATTCATATAAATTTTCTTTGTGATGTTTCGATGATTGGATGGAAGTCCTGGGGGAGTGAACATCAAAAAGCTCCTTTCCTATGTGTATCCGTTACACACAGTAACTTTGTGTTACTGACAGGCATATTAACTGATTCATTTGTTGATTCAGGTGTTACATTCCTATTTTGTCTAGATTTGCAAAGATCTAGATAAATACATTGTTCAAATTGGCAAATAATTAGAGGCTCGTGAAAGATCAGTGTTCGAAACAAACAATGACATTTCTTGATGAGAAAGTTTTGATGAACCAGATGCTCTTTTCATCAAAAAGGGGGAGATGATTTAAAGAAATGTCAGGATCAGAAATTTCAAAGATTTGAAAGTTTGGATAACGAGTTGAAGAAGATAAAGTTCAAAGTTTGAAAGATTGTTCAAGCAAAGTCAAAGTTGTTTGAAGATGTGCTGATTTTCAGAAATTTTCTTTGAAGATTATTTGCTGAAGCAAGTTGAGCTAAATCTGAAGATAATTTTTTCCAAAGTTTGAAAGAGTCTTGTGTTAATTATGGAGAGATTATTGAAGAATATTTCTATCATCTGATTGAGCTTAAAGGGGAGATTTAAAGTTCTTCAATGCAACTAAAGGGGGAGATTGATTTGCTAAATCTTTTTGTGATGATCTTGAATACAAAGGGGAGATTGTTAGAGCAGAAATATGTTGGATACAAGATCATGAAGACTGAAGGTCAAAGATTCAATAAGTCAAAGTTGCGAAAGTCAACTCTCATTAAAAGTCAAAGTCTTTGTTATTAAAAGTCAAAGTCTTTGTTAATAAAAGTCAAAGTCAATGTATTGTTTTTGTTTCTTTGTTGTTTAGTTGCTAGGTATAAATAGGTTCCTTTGTTGTTTAATAGATAGGCGGTTAGAATTTGAGATTGCATATTTTTCAGAGAGAATTGTAGAGAGAGGAAGAGACTTCTAGAGAGAGAAAGTTGTAATATTTGATTTGAGAATTGAATCAAACAGGTAGATTTGTTAATCTTGTTTGTTTGATTTGTTTTGCAATTAGAATCTTGATTTCAGGGACACACAAAAGGCCCAACGTAAAAAAAATAAATACCACAAACGTGAAAACCAATACGATAAAAACTAATAAATCCTACAAACGATGCTTACAAAACAAATTAATATTATAAACGGTCCTTCCAAAACAAATAAATATTACAATTGGTGCTTCCAAAACACCTCACATCATTTAAATTAGTTGATTACAATAAATACTACAAACGGTGCTTCCCTAAAAGGTAGTTTATTAATTTTTTATAAATAAATAAAATATATTTTATTATAAAATTAGTGGGTACTCATCGGTTCCGGTTCTGGGTACCTGGTCCCGGTGGGTATCCAACGGGTAACGGTTTCAAAAAAACAAGAACCGGAATCGATCCCGATCGGTTCCATATTTTAGGAACCAGAACCGGAACCGAAACCAATCACATCGATCCCGGTTCCGGAACCGACAGTTCCGAAGCAGTTCTGGTTCCAAATGCGGATACTCGCTTCCGATTCTCACCCCTATTAAATGGTATGCTAAAATAAATATAAAATGAAAATCTTCAAATTTCGAGAAATCTCTAAGAGCATCTCCAACAACTATGCTATAAATTTTATAAATTAGAGTATTAAAAATTAAAATCTCTAAAAAATACTATATCAAACTCCAACAAGTACTCTATTTTAATAATTATAGTATAAACTATATTATTAAAATATTCAATATATTTAATAAAATATTATTTTATCTTTCCTAAACATTTATTTCCAATACATCTATTGATGACAAATAAATAATACTATCATTTCTCTTTCTTATATAGACTTTTTGAGATTTTTCATCTCATCTTTCGTCTTTTCTTTATTTTATCACAACCGTTGATGTAAAAAAAAAATATTAAATCTTAAAAATTTTATTTTAGCATAGCTTTGGAGATGCTCTAAGATCATCAACATGTTCTTTATAATTTTTTTTAAAATAGAGAAAATTTAAAATCTTTAAAAAAAACTTTAACACAAATTATATTATTACTAGAAATGTACTCGTGCAATGCAGCGAGATACATAATGATTTTAATGTTTTCTTTTCTTTTTTGTTTTTTGTCGTTTTACGGTACGAAATTGGATGGTTTTGAAAAAGTGATAATGTTTTTTTATATATAAATTTGTTTAATTTAGGCTTAATAATATAATGTTTTTTTTATATAAAATAAACATTAAATATTCTTTTAGATTTTTTTAATTATATTTTAGATTTTTTATATTTAAAATTTGATTTTTATTCTGTATTTAATTACGCAGAGAGTGATTTTATGGTAGTTGAAGTAATGAATGATTTTAGGTAAGTTAAACTTGTTAGAGATATGAATTAAATAGGAAAATATTTTAACTTTTCATTATTTATTTAAGTTTTAAATAATTAGCATTAAATAGCGGTACATTAAGTTTTAACAGTTGATTTTAAGAGTTTTTTATCCGTGATTTATAATATAGTATAGATAATATTATTTAATTTATCATTCCAATATACTTTAAAAAACTTTGTATACAATGATGAACTTCAATCTTATTGGTGAGATTAAATAAAGTAATCATTTATCTCTTCAACCATCAAGTTTTAGAAATTTTTTTAAACTTGGAAAACTTTCAAGTTTTTTTTTTTATTACAGAGAACAATATAACAAAGCTTTTGGAGAAGTTTAGAGAATAATTTTTTTTTTTTCTATTTTGGAGAATTGGAGATGCTCTAAAACGCTATAGATGAGAGAAAAAACATTTTAATTCTTTTCCAACAATAAGATGTATTGAAATTAAGGTGCCGTTTGTTTTTTAAGAGGTCTAAAGTCTGAAGTCTTAATTTAGTTATAATTAATAAGAGGTGGTGTGTAAAAAGATCTGAACGATTTAGACTTAAGAGATATTAAGAGATATTTTAAAAAAAACAAACAACCCCTAAATGTGTAAAAGTGAGAAATAATATTTTATTAATACAGTTAATATTAGAATTGCTAAATAAAGTAGTTGTTGGGTATAAACTTTTATAGATATTTTAATTTTTTATACTACATTATAATAAGGTTGTGTTTCGATAAGAAGTTGAGTTAACGGTGAGAAATGGTTATCAACCGTTGAATGAGAAATGGACGAACATTACTATGAGATGGGATCAATTCTCTTCTAAGCCGCAATTCATGAGAGAGTTTGAGATTAAAAGAGGTCAACGGTTCATATCCACTTCTCACGTTTCCCATCGTTAACTCAAGTTCTCATACGATCATTTGTGATTATAATAAATTATAATATAGTTGTTAAAATTTAAAAATCCTCTTGTATTATACTAATAATAAAATATAAATGCTTTTATTTATTTATTTATTTATTTTTTTCAAAGCCAAGTGTCGGTAAAAATGTAAAATTAACAATTTTTTTTTTTTATAATGAAGAGAAGATGCATATATATGTGGTTTACCCTAAAGAAATCCGCCGTCACGCATTCTTCTTCTTCTTTTTACCGTGTCTCCTTCGTCTTCATTTTCACCCTTCAATTTCACCAAATTTCTTTCTTCAAAAACTGTTACACCATCGCCGGCGACGCTGTTCGTTTTCCCATCTTCATATCCATTTGCTTTTGAGGTGCTTGAATCAACCTACCAATTTATGCCATGGAAGATGATGGAGCTTTCTCGGAGTTGTTTTCTTTTCACAAACCTAGAAAAAAAAAGATCTCATGGCGCTGATCTTAACTTGATTGTTGGAATTGGTGGTCTCGGAATTATTTATAATCAGGTAAAATCTAATTCCTTTTAATCTATTTTTCAATTTAGTTCACATTCACAGTTAGGGCTCATATTAGAACTCCATATTATTGCTTTGTTTTACCCAAATTAGAATGACATTTGTAGGATTGACTGGCATAGTTGCTTATTGATACATACATACGAAGGTAAATATTGATGATGAATCACACTCGGTTATATGTATATGGTTAAAAGTTGTGCTTTTAAGGCCCTTTGGTTGTTTTTCTTTTTGTTCATAAAGCCATGGATGGGTTAAGCGGTATGTATGATTTTAGATGTATATAACGATAAAACTATATTATTGTTTGTTGTAACGAATAAACCTATGTGTAAGACCATCAACAATCTTGACACTAGAAAAAAATTAAAAACATCAAATTTGGTGGTACTCTAATACTAAAAAAATCACCTCCAATCTAACTAAAAAACACCAAATTTGTGTAACTCGCATTAAAATAACATATTTTATTTGGGAAATTGACCCAAATGGCCCAAACATTGAACTGGATTGGCCTCCTAGCCCATTCTCGCTATGTTTTACGGAAATAACCCAAGGGACGCAATGGAGCCCAGGGGCGCAATGGAGCCCTAGGGCGCAATTGCTCCCGGACGCAATTGCGCCCGGACGCAATTGCGCCCTAGGGCTCCATTGCGCCCCTGGGCACTTTATACTGAAAGTACGCCGACCAGCTCCATTTTTAATTACTCGATCCAACCCCACTTGCCGGAGCTGTCATTTTCTCTCGTCGACAAACTCCATTTTTGCACATTTTTAATTACTCGATCCACAAATGGCTGAGGTTAGTGTATTTTTCACTTATATTAATAGATTTTGGATGGTTTATAGTGTTAAATGGTTGTAGTTATCATTTTAATTTTTTGGATGATTTTTTTGGTATATTTTCATCTCCATTGTTAGATTTTGTTATTGTGTATGTTGTATAGTCTTAAATGGTTGTATTTAAAAGCATTATTTTGGATGATTTTTTGGTATATTTTCATCTCCATTGTTAGATTTTGTTATTGTGTATGTTGTATAGTCTTAAATGGTTGTACTTAAAAGCATTATTTTGGATGATTTTTTGGTATATTTTCTTCTCCATTGTTAGATTTTGTTATTGTGTATGTTGTATAGTTTTAAATGGTTGTAGTTAAAAACATTATTTTTGATGACTTTTTTTGGTATATTTTCATTTCCATGGATAGATTATGTTGTTATGTATGGTTTATACTTTTAAATGGTTGTAGTTAAAAGCCTAGTTTTGGATGAATTTTTTTGGTATATTTTTATTTTCATTGATAGGTTTTGTTGTTATGTATGGTTTAAATTTATAGTTAATAATAGCCTAGTTTTAAAATTTAATGTTGACATTATAGAACATTGTAAAAATTTACACATTATACAATAATCCTTTAATTTTTTTAAAAATTAGACATTACATATTAGAAATTTACACTTTTGGTGCCTTTAATTTTAAAATTTAGACTTTAGGACCCTTTACTTGAGAAACATACACTTTAGGTCCTATAAATTAAGGAATTTACACTTTAGGTTCGTTTACTTTAGAAACATTCAGTTTAGGTCTCTTAACTTTTTAAATTTACATTTTAGGCCCTTGAAATTTATGAATTGACACTTTAGGTCCCAAAAATTTAGAAACTGAGACTTTTGGTCCCTTAAAATTAGATAGTGACACTTTAGGTCCCTTTACTTTAGAAACATACACTTTAGGTCCCTTAACATTTGAAATTTACACTTTAGGTCCCTCTACATTAGAAACTGACAATTTAGGTCCCTATAGAAAAGTTGAATATTAGAAAATGACACTTATTATGCAGGGAAGAACTTTCTACACAGGAAAGTTGAATATTAAGAGTAAGATGTCCCTAGTGGACTCGATTCGCCAGAAATTGAACTCCCGGCGATTAGAGCTATTCAAGGAGACATGTTTCGGTCATTGGTTGCAATTGACCGATACATCTGCCGACCCGACCTTGGTCCACATATTCTTGCAGACACAGGTCTTCCCGGAAAATATACGGGATGACGAGATGATTTATGAGGTTGGTGAGCACGCGCTTCGGTTCGGCCGTGAGGAGTTCTGTCTTATCACAGCACTCCGTTTCGGACCGCACCCGAAGTTGCATAAGAATCGGTCCGGTGGGTTTGTTAGACGGATGTTCCCGCAAGGCCAGTTGACGGTGCGACACATCACAGATTTATTCAATATTATCGGCACTGCTGACGAGGGGCGGGCCCATATCGATGATGATTCTGCCGTCCGTATTTGTCTGATGATGATGGTTGAGACGTTCTTCCTCGGTCATCAGTTGTCCCAGCATATTCCCGACCCTGTACTTCGGGCAATTGATGATATGAGCGTGTTTAATCAGTATCCTTGGGGATCCTATATATGGGAGCACACCTACAATCAGATGAATAAAGCGATCCAGAAACGACCGGACCATAAATATAGGATGTCGTTAACTGGTTTTTTATTTGCCTTCAAGGTTAGTAAGTTGATATCAAATTAATATTTTTACAACCTACCCGAATTCCCTATTTCTAGAAAATATTTACTACTGTCTGGGTATTATAATTCACAGATATGGATTTTGGAGACCTTTCCTATGGCCAGCACGTATTATATATTGACCACCAGGATGCCACGTGCAGTTCGTTGGGCTAGGTCTTCGACAGTTATTGGTAGCTATCATGCCCATAATCTCATGGATGTCTCGACGGTAAGTTACATTGACTACGACCAAAAAATTGTGATAAGTGGGGCCCTCGTGTGGATTTCTAACATGGTTATTTTTCAATATATTAGGATGATAGGATGCCACGTGATCGCCTTGTTCCGATGCCGTGGGAGGAGAGTCATGAATGGTATACGGAGAGCCATCGCTGGTTTAGTAGTACGGCGGGGCGTCGACAGACGAAGAGGGCTAGAGTTACGCAGGATGTTGACGAGGGTGAGAAGTCATTCTAAGTTATCCGATATGTATAATTTTTTTTATAAAGAGAAGTCGTTTTAGATTATCTGATATTTATGATAATGTTGTTAATTGTTGGTATAGAAGTTCAAACTGATTCAGAGGGAGACCAGACTGACGATGACGCAGGCGTCAGCAGGACACATGGGGCCAGCTCTTACGATGAGCCACCATTCCGTGCAGGGCATAGTCCAGCAGGCCACTATCAGCATAGTCCGCATGTTGACCCCTATGCTGATCGGTGGTCTGAGTTTACGCGGTGGAAGGATGATTACCATGACTTTCGGACTTCTCATCGCATTGAGCATGAAGATCTTGAGAGACGGCAAGCCGAGAAATGGGCATCTGATCGTGCATACCAAGAAAGTCTTGAGAGACGCATTGCCGAGATGGAGAGGCAGTTTAGCGCTTGGCAGGTAAGTGTTTAACTTAAATTAACGGACCTGGTTTTAAATGTTATCTTTTGAACCTTTACGTGGTTTAATATGCTTGATGCCAGATTCCATCCCAGCAGCAGGGTGGACAGCCCTCCCAGCCCGACGACATACCGCATGGGTTCGGATCTCCGTACTTCGGAGGGTCGTCCCAATACACGGATAATGTTAGTTATTTCAATCGTTTTTAAACCACATATGACATCATTTTTAAACCACATATGACATCACTTAGATTAATGTGCAGAGTTCATCAGGCTTAGGCACGTTTGATGACCTATTAGGATCTCAGTTCGTTACACAACCACAACAAATTATACATGTAAGTTATTCAATTTGGTGGGTAATTTGATTTTTATATTATGAATGGAAACTGAATATCCTCAATGTTATTTTGCAGGGCTCTGGGGCAGCGTACACGGGGCTTACACAAGGCCAACATACTCAGCATGTAAGTTAAGAGATTTGTTTGTTACATTTGCTATTTATTTAATAGAACAAAGTTGTGAGGACCCAACATATTTTGCAGGGCACATTTGGGGCGTTGCTCCATGATAGTGGAGCGCAACAGATGGGTTTGGAGGGGTTTGTTGGGGCTTTGTTCCAGGATACGCCTCATCCTGCAGTGTCCCAGGACACACAGCTTCGTCCGTCGGCCGTTGTTATCCAGAGGCCGCAGCGCGAGAAATATCCCGGGAAATCATTGCGCCCTCCTTTCACCGCTTTGCCTCCTACTACACGCCCACCTATCCAGCGCCGCCCATCGAAGGTCCCTCATCCTCGTCAGCAAGCAGATGCTGCCACCACTTCTTCTGCTTCCAGTTACACTTCATCCGCTATTGCCAAAAGGTGGCATGATAATGATTTGCCGGATTATTGGCTTAGGTGCATACCCACCCATGCTGTCGGACGGGACTGGTGGGGATTATTACTCGGTCTGCAGGGCTCGGGGTGGCTCGAAAATGATGTTAGTACTAAAGCATCATTTCAGTTTGTCTATCATAATGTCCATTTATGACTTAACATTTTTTTATTTATTATATAGCACATCGACGGATGGGTTCGGTTTATCCGCGAGTCGCGTTCGCCCAGTGCCACTTGGACGGTGATGACGTCCGATTTCATGCATGTCTTGCTCTTTGGTGGGGGGCCGAAATCTGTCTACAAAATGTTGAAGGAGCCGGATGGTGTACCATGGTGGTCTGTTGAACATGTATGAATTTCAATTTCTAAGAAAAACTTGTTATTTATAACTTTCTGTATAGTTTAATGTTATTCACTGTTGGTTTGTTTTTTAACAAATATTTCAGGTATTTATTCCCATTTGCATCGACCAAAAGCATTGGGTTGTTGGCGACTTAAACCTAGAAACCATGAAGATGGTTATATATGATAGCTTCAGGAGCTCGTCATATGTGGACACCTTTAATGAAATGATGACGAAGTTCGCCAACGATCTACCGGGACTTCTTACCCTAGCTGTTTGCCAATCACTTGCAGCTGCAAGCCATGACTTCACTTGGGTACACGCAGATGGGGTACCACAACAACAGGGTTCTTTGGGCGATTGTGGTCCTTTGTCATGCATGTTCCTCACCCATTTAGCGAATAACGAGGTCCCAAGAGCCCAGGAGGATGAGTCGACAAGGGCGGCAGCATTGAGGTGTCATATGACGGATGTTTTTTGGTCCATGATACAGACAAATCGAAATGTATGATTCATTTTAGGACCTTTTTAGGACCTCGTATATTTATCTACGTATATAAAATTTTTGGAAGTTTTAGTTAATTTCAAGACAAGCATCATTTCAATAAATTGAACATATCTAATAACATTGAACGGATACAATGCATATGAACTAAACAACCAACGAAAGAAATACAACAACACAAGCACCATGAAAGAAAGTGATAGCAATAAGGGTACAAACTAGCAACATAGAAAATCCAAAAATGCTAAGGATAAAGTGCTTTACATTGATCAATCCAATTTTGTTTCTGGGTAACCTGCGCTTGCAGTACTGCAAAATCTTGCATAAGCTTGTTTACTTGAACGTTGTCTTGGCGAATACGGTCTTCTTTCTCTTTTATCTCCCTCTTCAACCTTCTTATCTCCTCCTTGTCCGCGTCGATCCTTCGCAAGTGGCCATCCTTCTTGGCCATCATTTCCTTCCACTCTTCGGTGAGTTGTTCGATCTCCGCTTCACTTTTCTCTATCGCTTTTTTCAGTCTGGAGGGCATTATTTGTGAAGACGGTGGGTTTGACGATGATGCATTTCCAGCCATGTGTTTGGTCAAAGAGGGGACTATTATGCTATGAAAATGTTGTATGGTGTGAACTATAACTTTGGTATAACCCCGTTATTTATAGCCAAAATCTAAGGACAGGGGCGCAATTGCGCCTGGACGCAATTGCGCCCCTCTACATTTGCAGGGGAATCGTTGTCGTTTAATGCTTTACAAGGGAATCCTGACAACAGGTTTTGCAGGGGAATCGTTCCATAACTTTGCAGTGAATCCTGTCAGGTAAGTAGATTTTATGGTGAAGTAGTAATTCACAACTTGTTATCTACCCTCCACACCGTTTACAACCATTCTCTACATTTTCATAACTTAATGGCTGGTGGTTCACGTTCCAGGGATAGAAGGTCAGCGAATGGTGCTTCAGGCTCCGCATATATCCAACAATTAAATGATGGATCAAGAAGGATTAACTGGAAGGCACCCGAGACAACGGAGGAGTGGGCACAGTTTGGTAGAACTGCGGCTGATCGTCCAATTACGCCTCAGGAGTGGGAAGAGTTTAACAATGCACGAGAGGCATACTACCATGCTCATGGGGGAGAATCCCCACCAGAGTATCAAGCTCACCAACAGCCGGGTCTACCAATGTCTCAAGTACTGCCTACCAGGTTGAGAGAGTCATGTGATGCGGCGAATGCAGATATACAAAACATAAGAAGGATGTGGTTAAGCAACATGGATATTCAGAAAGATAAAGAGGCGTGTATTGCGGAGAAGGAGTTCTTGGAAGAAATGAAGCGCAGGGTTCGGGCGATGAAACGAGAGATTAATGACTTAGAAGATGAAGTGATAGAAATCAAAGACAGCTACACCGGCATGGAGGACATGATTAAGGAAAAGTCTGACTGGATCATCAGGATCCAGGAAATCTACCCGTAGTAGGCTCCTCCAAAGATGGTTGTTGTATCGATGCACTTCATCCGTTTTCTTTGGTTTCAATAAAATTTTGGTTTGATGGATACTTTTGTAAATAACAGCTTCCAACTTAAAAAACACGATAAGGTGGATAAAACGGAAGTCAACTTTATAGAGCAATAATAATATTAATAAAAGGTTTATTACATACATGGTTTACTCGTTTAGATCAACATTTAAATCAAAAGTACCATCGTGAGTGCATAAGCTTTTGCGCGCCAGGCTTGCCAGTAAGAAATATCTATTTTCAAATCCGATCTGACGTCGTTGACAATGTCGGATCCACGGTATGTCCTGCTGGTATCCTTCACTTTAGGGTAAATAAAATTACCCAACACTCTACTGTTTGCTTGATGGTGGTTGGGATGCAGCTGCGTCCTCGAGCAAGTGTGTACGTCTTCCAATATACGAACATGAAACATATTGGTATTTTCGACAGAGGTCGCATAGATACGCCAAGAACATCCGACTTGCTTACATCTGGCATCGTATCTGGTTTTGTTTGATCGATGAACTCCAAACTCAAAACCCTCTTCAAGAAACTTCAAACCGAGAGCGAGTGTAAGATCGTCTTTCGTCTGGAATACTTGACCCAAACTTACTCTTCTACTACGACTATAACGTGGGGGTAGGTTGGGTGTGATGACTGGGGTCGCTGATGGAAGTGGAGGGGGCATATCAAAGAAATCATTTATCCCACCGTATGATTTGATAGGACTACTTTCTGGTTCGTCGTCGTCTTCATCAGTATCAACATCAAATAAACCCAAGTGGTAAACATGAGACTCCTCATCATGTCTATAAACTTCGCCGTCGTCATCTTCTTGTTGTTCTGCTTCTCCTCCTTGTTGTGTTTCGAGAACAACATATGGGGTATCATCAGATTCATCCACACCGCCTCTGGCATTCGAAGTACCACCGAGATCGCTTCCACCGGACATCGATGGATCGACAAACACACAGAGTGTTGGTGGATTATTTTCACCGTCAAAAAATTGAATGAAAGACAAAACATCGTCATTGTTGCATAACTCATAAAGACCATCATTAACCTTATACGATATTCTAATCGTACCAAGAGCAGGATCGATACGAAATTTTCTGTGAATACAATTAACCAACCAAAGATGCGTAATGTTAGGTGCCACCTTGACACGGGTTATCGGTTGATCGGTAACATACTCCCACCCGTTACCATCCTGCTGCCATGAACCACCGCTTAGGAGATGTAACTTGACTTTATCATCTCCGGATCTCATATTTTCAAAAAAAACACGCACAAATACACAAGCAAAACAATTGTCTGAAATTTGTGGATGAAAATGGTGATTTACAACTTCAGTGGTTGTTGGTTTTATAGCAATAATCTAGGGAATCAATTTCAAAAAACACAGGGAATCAATTTATCTGCTAAAATAAATTTGATATCACAACTTTTTGAAAAAACAGTAAAAATCAACATGAAAAAGCAACTGGAAATCGTGAAAAATAGCAAACAAACAAAATTCCAAGGAGAAACCCTAATTAGGGTTAACCTGGGTTTGACACGTGCCCAGGGGCGCAATGGAGCCCTAGGGCTATTTCCGTAAAACATAGCAAGAATGGGCTAGGAGGCCAATCCAGTTCAATGTTTGGGCCATTTGGGTCAATTTCCCTATTTTATTTACTATTAAACTATTTTTAGTAACAATAATTATCTATACTACTTTATAAATCAGATTTCCTAAAAGTCTTAGGTGGCGTTTGTTTTTTAAGTGGTGCTGAAGTCTGAAGTCTGATTCCACTTCTGATTTTTAAGTGGTGGTGCTGAAGTCTGAAATCTGAATACAAAAGACTGTTTGTTTTTTAAGTGGTGGTGCTGAAGTCTGAAATCTGAATAAAAAAGATTCGCAATTTTTTGTATAATTCATGTCTTGGATTTATCAATATCAATTGTGTGTCATCAAGTAGCTTTATTTATGTGAGTTTTTTCAAAACAATAAAAAAAAAAATAGGCCACGTTTCCAAATAGGGACGATGTCGGAGAGGAGTCGATTTTGAGAGAGATCGATGGAGTTTGGAATGACTTTTTGAGAGGAGATCGATGGAGTCTGGAGTGATTTTTGAGAGGAGATTGATGGAGTCTCGGTGGATTTTGGGTAACAGTGGGGGAGGAGGCATTAGATGAAAATAAGTGGAAACTTTGTCACTTATTTGGTAAGATGAAAATAAGTGATAAGTGGCTCTGAAAAAATGAAAAAAACAAACGGTCTGAAACTAAAAATGTCTGACCGAATAAGTGATAAGTGGCTATTAAGTGCTGAAATTGAAAAAACAAACAAGGCCTTAAAGTCTTAAACAATTTTATTTTTGATTTATCAGCTCCTCCCCCAAGATTTCAAAAGTCCTAAAAGTAAATTGACCATTTAGTTTTCCAATATACATCATCTCCTCCCCAAACCCAAAGTGACGATTTGTTTCTCAAATGCCGCCCAAAACCGATGCTTCAAGCAACTCTGATTCTAATATATATATATATATATATATATATCGATCTCTCTCCATTATCGTTCCTGTTTCAAGTTTCATCACCGGAGCTCTCGAACACTTCCTCCATTATCGTACTTGGTTCATTACCGGAGCTTTCGATTCATCAAATGAGCTCTCTGTAAGTTCAAACCCTTTCTGTTCTTGTTTGTGAATCTAGGGATTTTCATACCTGTTGAAACCACTTAACTTACAAATTGATGCCATTGCCAACATGAAACCCACCTCTTGAACAGGGCCGTTCCTAGGAGCTACTGTCTTTTCTTTTTCAGTGGACACTCTTTCATCAAGTAGTGCCTATCTCATCCGATGCATTCGATTTCTATGTGCAATTTACTGTTTCTCTCTTAGATGATAATTCCTTAGACTTGAAGACGAATTAGGTTTGTCATGAATGATGGAAAATTCCACATGCCTCATGCACTTGAAATTTGACTTGATGAGTAGACAATATCCCCTCTTGATCTTAGATGCAAGTCTGGTAAACCTGAAGAATTGATCATTGTTTACATACTTTTTACTTTGTTATATGTAATTATTTTTCATTTTGATATGATTAAATTATTCCAGGCTTATTATTTTTTAATTGTCCACCTATGTCTACCATTGTCGCTTGAGGACACGGTGGAGATGCTGTGGGCGATCCTCCTCAACCAAATAGAATACCTACATCATGTGAGGCATCATCATGTAAATCACTTTGTCAATTTTAAAAAAATTTGAATGTGTTATCTTCTTTCTAACATGTTTTACTTCAAAC
Source organism: Arctium minus (assembly GCA_954870635.1). Lineage (NCBI taxonomy): Eukaryota > Viridiplantae > Streptophyta > Magnoliopsida > Asterales > Asteraceae > Arctium > Arctium minus. The sequence continues at coordinate 15,796,640 of OX941083.1, forward strand.
TTGTAGCAAAGCAAAAGAAGAAACGAGGGATGAGTAGAAGCGAAAATCTAGATATTGCCTTTAGGGCTAATGGAGACAAGCCCTTGCCAATTAAGTTTGATGTGAGTGAGGATACATTCAAACCGATTGGGCCAAATGCAAGTATATTTACAAGATATCTCGGAAACATGATCGGCCATCGCATCCCTCCATGTCATCCAAGCTGGAATGATGTTCCCCCCGCGTTCAAGAGATCGATAATTAGAAGACTTCGGGTATATATATATATATATATTAATTATTTATTTTATTCATAATTTTTACATGATTTCTAACAGTTTTTGTTTTGAAGAAATTCTTCATTCTTGATCCCACTGTTCTTGATTGGCCTAAAATTCTAACCGACATCGATCGAGACTGCCAAGATCGCTATAAAGATAGAAAGTTCAAACTCAAGACGTATTTTAAAAAGGTTGGCGGGTACGATGACGTTGCAAATGCTAGGAGAAATCCACCGTTGCATTTGGATCATGAAAATCGGAATAAGATTGTGGATCTTTTTCTTGACTCAAAACATAAAAACCGCTCGGAGAAAAATGCACAAAATAGGAGTCATGTCAAGTACCCAAGTCTTCACAGATTCTCATCATATGTTGCTACGCGGTACAAAAAGGTAAATATGTTAAAGTTGTATACAAGAATGTATCAATGATTTCATAGTTCTTCTAATAGTATTTTAATTTTTGTTGCAGAAAAACACGGAAACGCAAGAATTGCAACCTCCAATAGATAATTTTCGAGACATGCATTATAGGGCAAATAGTGGATGGGTAAACGATCTTGCTAGAACCGATCATGGGATAAACAATTTTAAAACTAACAGTGCAATACCATACCTTGGTGGGTAAATAGATGGTTGAACAAGCAAAGGCAGACTTTAAGGCTGTTGAAGCCAAAACTTACAGGGAGAGGATTGCTGATCTCATGGAAGAGGCCACTAACCTGATCGCCAACATCAACAAAAAGAATCCAAGTCCATGAAGGTCTGTTTCTGTTTACATTTTGCAATTTTGATTTTTGTTTTGACATTTAAATCAAAACACAGATGGTAAAGATATTTCTAATAAAAAGTTGAATTTAAAAACAATATCTATTTTGTAATCCACTTCAAAATCTTGAAAAATGATGCTTTCAAAATCTTTGTTTTGTGGTCAAGAATGGAGGGAATTGGGTGTGATAATGGTTTTGAATGCACAGATGGATCCCAAGTATGCAAGGAAGCACAATAAGCAGAGTGGTGGTGAATCTGCTCCTCAAGAATAGACAAGTATGTATATATATATATATAGGGGTTGTTTAATTTGCAACACTTAAAAAGGATGCAAACCTTGCAACCCACATCTTAACCGTCGGATTCATAATCGGCGGTTACAATAGATATGGGGCCCAATATTTTTAATTAAAAAAACAGAAAAATAAAAATAAAATAACCGCCGATCATGAATCCAACGGTTAAGATGTGGGTTGCAAGGGTTGCAACATTTTTAAGGGTTGCAAAATATCCTTCCACTATATATATATATTTATAGGACGATAATCAAATGAGAGCCAAAAAAATGTTGAGAACCGTGAAAACCGATCTAAGCTATAATTTGGTTTTGATTCTATGGTTTTAATTAAAAGTTATTTCACTTCCAACTTATTTCAAACTTGCATTGCCTTTAATGACATGGTTTAGATTGGCTCTCACGGTTCTCAATCTTTTTTTGGTTCTCACATGATTTAACACCTATATATATATATAGGACGATAATCAAATGAGAACCAAAAATAGATTGAGAACCGTGAAAACTGATCTAAGCCATAATTTGGTTTTGATCCTATGGTTCTAATTAAAAGTTATTTCACTTCCAACTTATTTCAAACTTGCATTGCCTTTAATGACCATGGATTAAAATTAATCAATGGGTTGGATTGGTTCTCAATCTTTATGTTCCAGGCTTATTCTTTTTCAATTGTCCACCTATGTCTACCGTTGTCGCTCGAGGACACGGTGGAGATGCCGGGGGCGATCCTCCTCCTCAACCAAATAGAATACCTACATCATGCGAGACATCATGTAAATCACTTTGTCAATTTAAAAAAAAAATTGAATGTGTTATCTTCTTTCTAACATGTTTTACTTTAAACTTGTAGCAAAGCAAAAGAAGAAACGAGGGATAAGTAGAAGCGAAAATCTAGATATTGCCTTTAGGGCTAATGGAGACAAGCCCTTGCCAATTGAGTTTGATGTGAGTGAGGATACATTCAAACCGATTGGGCCAAATGCAAGTATGTTTACAAGATATCTCGGAAACATGATCGGCCACCGCATCCCTCCATGTCATCCAAGATGGAATGATGTTCTCCCCGCGTTCAAGAGATCGATAATTAGAAGACTTCGGGTAAATATATATTAATTATTTATTTTATTTATAATTTTTACATGATTTCTAACAGTTTTTGTTTTGAAGAAATTCTTCATTCTTGATCCCACTGTTCCTGATTGGCCTAAAATTCTAACCGACATCGATCGAGACTGCCAAGATCGCTATAAAGATAGAAAGTCCAAACTCAAGACGTATTTTAAAAAGGTTGGCGGGTACGATGACGTTGCAAATGCTAGGAGAAATCCACTACCGCATTTGGATCCTGAAAATTGGAATAAGATTGTGGATCTTTTTCTTGACTCGAAACATAAAAACCGCTCGGAGAAAAATGCACAAAATAGGAGTCATGTCAAGTATCCAAGTCTTCATTGTTGGAATCGGTGGTCTCGGATTATTTATAATCAGGTAAATCTTATTCCTTTTAATCTATTTTCCAATTTAGTTCACATTCACAGTTAAGGCTCATATTAGAACTCCATATTATTGCTTTGTTTTACCCAAATTAGAATGACATTTGTAGGATTTATAACACATCATCACTAAGATACAACATTGATTGGCATAATTGCATATCGATAGATAGATACATACTAATGTTTGATTGATAATGAATCACACTCGGTTATATGTATACGGTTAAAAGTTGTGTTTTTAAGGCCATTTGGTTTTTTTTCCTCTATGAATGGGTTAATACTCGGGAGGAATTCGTATGTAGAGGAGCTTTCGAATCCCAACCCCAAACCACTAATCGCAACATTTTCCAATCCTTCCTTAATCCAAACCTGTCTGAAAAGTTAATGTTTACATTCCACACCTACTTTCTAAATAGTCCCTTAACTTTGTGGTTCGCATACTATGTTATCAACGTAAGCATATTATTCCGTGATTGAATTTGCTTCCAACGTTAGTACTTATACTATAAAGTTGTTTTTTTATAGTTTAAATGGTTTTGGATGTTATGATGCCTTTGTCCGTAATTGACTTTGCTTTTAACATTGCATACAACATAGACACAAACACCTCACAGGCTATATCGACCTCCACCCGAACCCGAGGTTAGACCTTATTAAAAAAACGAGAAATTCTATAAATAGTGAAAATTAGGTAGATTCCAGGACTTTAAAGCCATATGTTCAGATCCGTTGTCTTCTTTGTCTCTTCTTTGTTGAGAATATGTTTAGATCTGTTTCTTCTTTGTTTCTTTTTTGTTCTTTGTTTCTTAATACCGTGAATCAATTGATATATTTTCTGTGAGCAATATATACATATATATATACATCAATTCTCCCACCGTCCTATTTTCAATGTGTGTGTACACAGTGTCTTGTGGCATTATATATATTTTGTGTATATATGAAGTATTTATGTAATTGCATATGTTGTATTTAGTCCAAAGCATAATATTTTTTCATGTATATATTGTTGTGTATCTATATTTAGTATTTATGTATTTTCTGTATATTGTATTTAGTCCATAATATAATAATTTTTCGCATATATATAATTTGTGTGCATATATATGTATATTAGTTTTTTGGGGCTTACGCCTCACGTACCTAATGGAAAAACGCCTTGCATACATGCATGTATGAATATTATATAATATACACGCATGTATGAATATTATATAAAATACATGTATGTATGCATATTATATAATATACATGTATGTTAATAATCTATTGTTTTTATTCTTTTGTAGATGGACTTTTATGCGAAACTGGTTGGAGTGTTTCTTGTATGTTGTGGTTTTGTGGTCGCATTGTTTTTTTGTATGTTGTGCATTGTAACGTTGATTCGTAGATGGCTGTTATCATTAACGTTGACTGTTATTATAAACTAGTTTTTTGATTTTCAATATTTATGAAATTATTCGTGTGTTTTGGGGTTTTGTTATTTTGTGTATAATACTTGTAATTTGTATCATAATTTGTGTTTTTATTTTTATGTTATTTTCTGCAAACATGATTTTAGTTAGAATTTTAGGAATTGTTTAATTTTTTTATGCAAATGACTTTCTCCTGGTTACGGTATGGGTATGATGGCTTACGATGCAGTTATATTTATAGTTGTAGCGACAATCTATTTAATATATGTATCAACAAAGGTTTTGGAGTTTGTAAAACTTGATAAGTTAGTATTCGGGCTGCGTCTATTAATCTGGATAGGAATGAGGCGAAAACGAGGATTTCAATCCTAGAAGTTGATTGCCCATGCTAATAACAATCAAATTTTGATGACCATTAAGGTATAAGATATGTTGCATTTTATTTGTACTTTCATCATATAAGATATGTGGGAAAACCTTCATCTTTTTGTTAACATAAATTTAAATTGTTTCTAATTTTGCTTTTCGTTATTATGTCAGGCATTAAGCAAAATAAAAATAAACAACGAGCATGCAAAGAAGAACAATAACCCACATCACTTAGGATCACGAGGGTATCAAGGGAAATAGGATGTGCGGGCGAACGACGAGGAGCTACGTATAACGCCTGAGATATTCGAAGTAACGGTCACAATACTTTCTATTGGCAAGGAGGGTTAAAACGAGCCCTAAACAATACATCATACCAACAGTGTTGAAGCCTGGGGATGCGGAAAAGCGGCGTTGGCTCATCTACTTGTACTCCACACATCGTATCTATTGAGGTAACAGATGTGATGCCTAGAACCAATTGGCATTTACGTAATCTATGTATTTACTAACGTTTCAGTACCAAAGAAAAAATTCATTTAGTAAAACGTAAATCATTTTGTGAACCATAAATAATTTTATACGAGTTTATTATATGAAAACAAAATGCATGTTTTAGTTTCCATGAACAGTAGGAGGAAAATGATACTTGCTTTATGTGAATGCATATAACATGTAATGAATCACTAATTATGAAGCCATGTTATTTGTTTCATAAAATGAAAACTAAATCATTGATTAGTTTTCATAAAATGAATCACAAACCGCAAAATGATGTTATTTGAACTTCACAGAATCCATCTTAAAAACAGAAAATGGTAGTAATTAGGAAGCAGAAAAGGTTGAAAGAGTATGATGAAAAAAGTTGATACAGTACAAACTTTGAAAAATAAAGAAAATTGTGATTGATTTACAACCCTTATCAACAGAAATCTGTTTCTTTTTTTTTAACATCAGACCTCTCTCTTTCACTTACTATTTGTTTATTTATGAAACCCATTGATTTTAAGATAAATTATACATTGGAAATGTTTATTTGGACAGTGGAGCAAGGCATGTGTACATGAATTTCTTTCTTTCCTATGAACAGCTCCAAGATTTATTTAAACTTCACATAATGCATCTTAAATGTTGTTATTGTGGATTCTAATGCATGTACTGAAATGTGAAATGTAATTCACTAAACATGATATTTGGTTTCAGTTACAAGTCATTAAACATAATGCAATTCATGCAAATGATCATATCACATAATTAAGTACTAGTGATTAGGTTCCTTTGAAACTGATCATCCGATGCGGCTTCAATGTCTCGTAACAGATACAACATCAACAACGCTGGTGGCTTCTCCAACACCAAGTATTCCTCCGATTGCTTCCAGTTTCGCCAACTGATCTGCACAATGGTTGCCATCTCTTTTGGTATGAACGATGGTGCACCTTTGCTCCACCAACAATCCCTTAATGATCGTTATCGAGTTGTCTCACCGTAAGCCTTACAGCAGCCAGCCAGACAGTCGGTTTCAATCAACAAGAACGACATATTCTTTTCTTTGATCAAACACAGGCCTTGAAATATGCTCCAAACTTCAGCCTCTACAGCCGTATAACGTCTTCCATTCATCTTTCCCATGTATCCACACACCCATCTTCCATTGTTGTCTCTGATTAATCCCCTGAAACTTGAAGGGCCTGGATTCCCTTTGGAACTCCCGTCGGTGTTTAACTTGAGAAGATTATGGCAAGGGAAGGTCCAGGTGCATTTCAGCGGCGGCATGCGGTTGTAGTCGTCGGTTTGTATACGTAGATTTTTGAGGTCTTCTAATTCCTCTATTTGTTTTTGGAGCAGAAAGCGAGGAGGAGGTTGGTATGGAGGTTGGCAACGAGGAGGATGTGGATGAAGGGGAACGACGATGATAATTTTGGGAATTAAAACAGGTCTGATAGTGATAGGGATGATGATAGTAATAGGGTTGTTTTCCATTTCTTCCGGTGACGAGTAAAGACGACGATGATGATGTTATGAACACATAAATTGCAATTTACATGAGTGGAGACATTGCTTCAAGATAAGACCCGTGGATGTTATGAACACACCAATGACGCTAGTTTTCGGTTTAAGATTAATTTCTTGGCCCTATTTGTGAATTTAATCGCAGAATGCACCATGGGATCATGCAACCTTGTATTTCTAACAAAAATCAAAAGTGAGGATATGATTCCTAAAATCAATTGGTGCAAGTACATATACGAGAAGATCAAGACAAGCAAACAACGATGGAAGAGGGACAACGATACATGCTTCTATGCGGGACCTCTAACGTATTTAACGGGTAAGTTTCAATTTTAATATTACAAGTTTCTTAAATTTTGCCAATAGAAGTTTATCTTTAGGTTTTCATCTTCAGAAGTCTCCTCTTTATAAAGTTAATGAAATCTGGAAGTTGAAATTGCCTTTTGCCCGACCCTTGTTTAATGCTAACCTTCATATTTAGATAACATAATACTTATTCGATATGAAGTAAGATTTGGATTGTGTACGTTTTATTCCTTGCCCAATTTCTGTGTGGGATTTACTGTATCCGTTTGGGTTTACACGGAGCACTAATTTTGCAACATGAACAATAACAATCCAGATCAAGGTTTTAAAAAGTGGAATCGGGCCTCCAGGCGTTTTCCCTCAACAAGGCGAGGCGTAAGCCTCAAGGCGGTTCGAGGGGTAAGCCCCGAGGCGGAAAGTAAAATGTGTTTACATTGACAGACTCACACACAGGTATACTTTCCACACTTGCTTCCCATTGCAATAAGAGACATTCTAACAACTGTGTTTACACTTTTACACTATTGAAAACAGAGAACGAAGACCACAACAGTAATATATGCAGCTCACATTAAGTTCTTCCTAAAGACCTTCAAACCTTGTAAAAGATACTGCATATCAAATGGATACCTGCGCTTCCTTGTTAGTACGTACCCACACTCGTGGACTTTGAACAGCCGAACCCTTGTGGAGGAATACATTGAACAGATACCGCCTGTCCTCCCGTGCACTTTTCATTTCATACCTTTTGCAAAATTGGTAAAACACGTGGAAACGGAATCACATCGGAGTAAGCCAATTTACACGAAATCCTTACATTCACACTACTGAACAACTCTTTGCACAAATAAAACTTTATAATTTCCAAAAGCATTAACTAAACATTAGTAGACCATGTTGTTGTCATAGTTTCACTAGAGATCTCTGCTTGCTCATCCTCTACACTATCCCCCGTTGGTATTTAGACATGGTTTATCTTCATAGATTTCATCAAAAAACGTTTGCTTGGTTCCATTTGGATTGTATATGATTGGAGTGTCATAAGGAGGTACTTTGCTATCGATAATGCTCTCATATCTTGTGTATAAGAGCAACAGTAATGGCAAACACAAACTTTGAAGGAAAATGCAAGTCTTTTTTTGGGTGAAAGCCTTTTCTTTTTCATAATGATCAATTCAAGTTAGTCGGTAGTTATACACAACGATGCTGGGGACTTGGGGACTTTGACACCTATTCATTTTGTTAGAATCCCACCATCAATGTAGCTAGCTGGGTGAAAGAATTGTGGAAGGGTTTACGGTTTTAATTCAATAAGACGGTTTAGTAATTTAGCAATATTTCCCCATTTCCCATATTTTTGTTCCACCCATTTTTGTGGGACAAAAATACCACGTTTTTGTCCCACTCAATCCTGTCCTACCCCCGTCAAATGTTGTGTCAAACGTGAGATACCAAGTTATCAGCCTCTTCAATGGCTCTTTTCGAGAGTAATCTAATGGGATCCATAGAATCTCCGCTCATTAAACTTGATTGTGTTCATGTTGGGAAAGTGTACACATTCATTTCATAATCATGGACTCAGTTTCAATTGTGTTTATTTGTAACTTCTGTGCAGAAAGAATATCGAGTTAGAGAATAGTCCAATTGCAGAAAACACGAAGAACACAAGGGACAAAGCTGAGAAGAGAGTGTCTCGGATCCTAACCATACAAAAGACGCCCCACCCAAGGCTTTTTGAAGTAAACCTCATGTATCTTTTGTTATTGTGTCATAACTTTGAAGCTCATTGTAATGCTAAAATGGATCATGTTGCATTTGATTATTATTGTTATTATTATTATATGAACATAATAAAGACATGTTTCTGCATCATTTTTTAGGCCATGAACATCTAGTTTGTACATTTTAAAGGGATAGATATGTGGGAGTGGGATATAAAACACAAAGCAGCAACAACAAGGTAGTAGCACTGGTAAAGCCTTTGGGGGATGTAGTGGAAAATCTCATCTACCCAGGGTTCAAATCCAGGCGCTGCCAAAGCTCTTGTGGCCATGGAGGTTCACCTGTGATAGACTCCAGGCCATTCATGGTTTTGGATGTTTTGAAAAAGTGATAATGTCTTTTTTTAATAAATTTGTTTAATTTAGGCTTAATAATATAATGTTTTTTATATAAAAAAAATAAGTATTTTGTTATAATTCAATGATTATCTTATATATTTTAATGACATGTAGAAAAAATAACCAATTACATATTTAATAATATAATTAAAATAAATTTATAGTAATATAATATATTAATTAATAGTGATACATGAAAATGTCTGCGTAAAAGGAAGACTACACATACCAAATTGGTGGGTGTTAGAAGCCAACAATAGTAATATGTATCTTGTGTTTTGATATTTGTAAATTAAGAGATTTTTAAAATCTTGCATAAAATAATTGTACCTTATGTCTAATAATTTGTATTTTAGAGTTTTTTTATCCGTGCTTTATAATATTGTATAGATAGATGTATAGATAATAAAGACATGTTTCTGCATCATTTTTGAGGCCATGGACATCAAGTTTGTACATTTTAAAGGGATATATATTGTGGGAGTGGGATATAAAATACACAGCAGCAGCAACAAGGTAGTAGCTGCTCCTATCTCATTTTCCTATTAGTTAATTTTTTGGAATTTATCCATGTTGAAGGCAACTTTTAGTTGTTTTACTATGTTTCTAAATTCATTTATATTCTTGTTGACGCCAATAAAGTTACGTTTATAAACCAATTACTACTTTGGATTATGGATGGGCATTAGCATCTAAGATGGTCATTTAGGGGCTGTTTGGTTGGTTTTTCATTAAGTTTTGTATGGATAAAATTGTCTGTCTGGATTAATCTGTCTGTATAGATTTATAAGGTTTTTATTTGAGAGAGTTTTTTCATAGATAGAAGAAACGTGTTTTATAATCGAAGGGACTGGTTTGGAAAAAAACTTGGCTTTCTGCATAAAGTTTCTCCTTGAAATCTTACTGATAAGCCACTTTCTATTTCATTAAGCCACTATCAAACAGTCATATATAGCTGACTGATAAGATGTGAGTCTCATTAAGCTCATTAAGCTGCTAACAAACAACCCCTTATTTTTATAAGGTAATGTTTTTTTATTTGTCAAATAAGTCAGTAAAGTGGATCAAAGGCCTATAAAGCGCATAACCAAAAGTTTTAAAAACAATATCCAAAACACAAAGTACAATTTTTTAAAACACAACTTCAACAATCAATGCCAAGTTTGTATCGTCAAACGAATTCAATTCATGGTTCACCTTATCATTTGTTTTTCAATTCTTGGTCTTCTCTCCCTCCCCAAGACATACGATTCGTAGTCCCAAGATGCGAGACTTTATATTTGTGGTTAACCTCTCGATTTGCTTGCAAAATACATATATTACATAAAGTACTTCTTCATTGGATTGATATGATCATATTAGATTTGAAGTGTAATAGAATTTGTGATCAGTCGGTGGTAATTGGAACCATAACCCTTGTCCATTCAAAATGCTTACCGAGTAAGAGTAAGAGCTTACCAGCAATGATATTACCCTCACTTACCTTATCGTATAAAGTTTCGACCATTAAAATTGATTGTTTGTAAGCGTCTTAAACCCGGTAAGCGCTTACCGACAAGGACATTACCCTCACTTACCTTATCGTATAACATTCCTACCGTTAAACTTATTGTTGGTAAACGTCTTAACCCCGGTAAGCGCTTACCGGGTAAGAATCATTTCTCTCATTTATCGGGTAAGACTCTAGGTCCTTATTGTGGAATCTTACCGGGTAAGATTCTAGGTAGTTTCCATGCTCAATAGGTAAGGACCGTAAGGTAAGTGATACTGTTAAACGCTTACCCGGGTAAGTAGGGGTGTTCAAAAAAACCGTTGGACTGCTCAAACCGGTCAAACCAAGTCAAACCGGACCGTTTTTGGCGGTTTGAGCGGTCTGGCGGTTTGGTCCGGTCTGAAAAATAGCCAAACCGCGCGGCCCGGTCTGGTCTGCCGTTTGACCCTTTTTTAAAGTAGTCTGGACCGAACCGACCGCCAAAAATACGCACGTTTTAATCATATTTAGTTTTCATGTTGTAGGCACAACTTTTATGACTCAATTAACAAAAGTTCGTCAAAGAATTATGTCTTTAGTTTTCATTTTCTTAATTGATTGTATTATCTAAATTGACAATGTTCTAAGATCCGTTAAAAATTCAAATCTAAATCCAAATCATCCTTCGACTTTCTCAATATCTGTCCAAAATTCAACCATTGTTGGTGGACTTGTTTAACTTTTTCTCAACTTGCTCAATATTTTTTTAAATTTAATATATAAACTTCTTTTATAATTCAATATACTATTTTTTAATAATGTTATATTGGTAGAAATTTTATTTTGGATATAAAGTCTTATGTTTTTTGAATTTAAAGTTCATAAGAGGCCTAAACCGTCTAAACCGGTCAGACCAGACCGCCTTTTTGTGGTCCAGTTTGACCGATTTGGTTACTTGCTACCAAACCGCTCGGTTTTGAAAATTTTCTAAACCGCCATTTCAGTTTATGGTTTTGGGGGTTAAACCGCCCAAATCGGACCACGAACACCCCTACAGGTAAGTATTTAGTAAACGACCCCTAAGTGTAAATTGTATAATTGTAATTTTTTAAAATCTTTTCTAACAAAACCACCAAAGCTTTAAAAACGTTTACATTCACGACTCCCGCCACATTATAACATACTTGAAGATGCTCTTGAATAATTCTGATAAAGAAAATAAAAATGGTGTTTTTTGATTTTTTTTCAAAGCCAAGTGTCGGTAAAATTAACAAAAAAAATGTAAAATTATAATGAAGATGCATATATATGTGGTTTACCCTAAAGAAATCCGCCGTCACGCTTTTTACCGTCCCTCCTTCGTCTTCCCTTTCACCCTTCAATTTCACCAAATTTCTTCAACTTCTTTCCGCAAACTATTACACCATCGCCGGCGACACTGCTCTTTTTCCGATCTACATATCCACTTGATGCGAATTTACGCCATGGAAGATGGGGGAGTTTTAACTGTTTCTATACAGTTGTTTTCTTTTCACAAACCTAGAAAAAAAATGATAAGATCCCATGGGTTTATCTTAATTGTTGGAATCGGTGGTCTCGGAATTATTTATATTCAGGTAAAATCTAATTCCTTTTAATCTAATTTTCAATTTAGTTCACATCCACAGTTAGGGTTCATATTGCAACTCCATATTATTGCTTTGTTTTACCCAAATTAGACTGAAAATTTTAGGATTTGTAACATATAGCATTGCTAAAATACAACATTTTATTCTCTATATCCAAATATTTACTTGTTAAATATTTTAGGGTTGTTAAATCTGATTTTTTAGTTCATATACGTGTGCTTATAGATTACAGAAACGAGGGGGGGGGGGTTCTTATGGTTGCTTATGAAATATATATATATATATATATATATATATATATTCTCCACTATAAGATTTTTAACATATCATGACTGTTAAATACAACATTGACTGGCATAGTTGCATATCGATAGATACATACGAAGGTTTGATTGATGATGAATCACACTCAGTTATATATGTATGGTTAAAAGTTGTGTTTTTAAGGCCATTTGGTTTTTTTTTTCTTCATAAAGCCATGGATGGGGTATGTATGATTTTAGATTTCTATAACGATAAAGCTAAATTATTGTTTGTTGTAACGAATAAACCATGTGTAAGTGACCATTTTACATTTATTATGGAATTACAAAAAAAATCCTATTTCTTTTAGACATTTCATCGAACACCATCTTTGTGGTCTTCATATTACCAACTTTAGTATTCATAATTCATAATTTTGTCGTGTTTATATATTTAAATTAATATATATATATATATATTTATGTTGATTAAAGTCGTTTTTTATGACCATCTGCACGAAGAGGCATCTGTAGGATGCATAAGGGCCGAGGCGATATGTAGGATAATAGTTCAATCATTTACCAAGATAACAAAAAGCTTTAAGATGTAAGTGCAAGGGCATTAAATTTCGATAAGTTTAAGTCGAAAGGTGAAGCAAAAACTTAACTTAACAAGAAATCACGAGTTCCCGTGAACCGCCAAGTATCAATGACATCAACATATATAAAGAATGGTAAGCTTTTTTATTTTTGTATATGTAAATAAACACGTAAAAACAATAGAGGATGTTTTGCACATGACAGAGGTATCATTGGCCTTGGCTTTACTAATGATATCTTTTTTCATGTTTTCGCCATAGTTCCTCAAGAAATCATCTCTCTCAAACTCCATTTCTTAACTTTGATCTTGTTTGATGCACATGCCTTGCTAATTAAACCAAAGTAGGTGCCTTGTACCCAATTAAAAATCTCACCAAACCGATGGTCGTTGCCACTATAGCAAAGAGCCCAAGCAAGATAGGTTTAAGAGGTCTTCACAACAATTTTACAAGGGGAAACTACCTCGTTCGAGGCAGCAAACTCACTAAAGCTGCTTACAAACACAAACAACAGAGTAGCAAATCAAAGCAACATGGCAGTAGTAGTAGTCTCATAGCTAGCAAACACAAACTCATAGCTCTTAAAGCATGAAATAATCGGGAGGAATTCTTATGTAGAGGAGCTCTCGAATGCCAACCCCAAATCACTTGTCGTAACATTTTCCAATCCTTCTTGTACCCAAACCTGTCTGAAAAATTAATATTTACATTGTGCACCTACTTTCTAAATAGTCCTTGTAACTTTGCTTCGTAGATGGCTGTTATCATTAACTGGTTTTTTGATCTATAATGATTATGTAGTTGGTTGTTATTATAAACTAGTTTTTTTGATTTTCAATACTTATGAACTTATTCGTGTGTTTTGGGGTTTTGTTATTTTGTGTATAATACTTGTAGTTTGTATCATAATTTGTGTTTTTACTTTTATGTTGTTTTCTGCAAACACAAACATGATTTTAGTTGGAATTTTAGGAATTATTTAATTTTTTTATGCAAATGACTTCCTTCTGGTTATGTTACGGGTATGATGGCTTACGTTGCAGTTATATTTATAGTTGTAGCGGCAATCTATTTAATGTATGTATCAAGTATCAACAAAGGTTTTGGAGTTTGTAAAACTTGATAAATTAGTATTCGGGCTGCGTCTATTGAATCTGGGTAGGAATGAGACGAAAACGATGATTTCAATCCTAGAAGTTGATTGCCCAGGCTGATAAGAATCAAATTTTGATGACCATTAAGGTATAAGATATGTTACATTCTATTTGTACTTTCATCATACAAGAAAAAAAAAACTTTTAAGAATCTCAAAGTCGGTTCCATGGAAAAAAAAGTCCTTGTGCCACATACAATTATATGGATGAGGGATTGTGGAAACAATTTTGTGGGATGAAGTTGACGCCAGGGAAAACTTTCATCTTATTGTTAAGATATTAAATTGTTTCTAATTATGTTTTTTGTTATTATATCAAGACATTAAGCAAAATAAAAATAAACATAGAGCATGTAAAGAAGAACAAGAACCGACACCACTTAGGATCACGGGGGTATCAAGGGAAAAAGGATGTGTGAGCGATTTAGGGAGAATAATCAGAATTTACAACAACAGTTGCAGATGGTTTTGGCAGCACAATTGGGGAGGAATGATGCATGGAAGCCCGGGGTTACGCAAAAGTGGGCTTGGCTGGTTGCGTTCCAGCGATTGTAACTCTTCATTTATACATATTGACTTTTTTTGGAGTTCCGATCGAACTTTTATTTAAATCATAATGTTAATATGATATGTTTGCAACATGCTACCTAATGCGATTTGCTCTTCTGTTGCGGGAAGGCCAAAGCCCTTGTTGCTAACGGTACGACTTATCCTTTAGCGGATTGCAGTACTGTTCATGGTGTTCCCCTGGAAGATGGATTCATTAAAGTATTGGTAGAGTTGGTTATGAACGGAAGTGAGGGGTTTGCACTACCCATGCCTTTGTCGAATAAGGGTATTGAAACATTAGGTCAAGCTCGTGGCTACTTCATCCAATTGGAGCAAGAATCAGTGGTCTTGTACCAGGTACACGTATGTTTTAATTTTCAAGTTAAATTGCAGGAAGATTTTTTTTTCCATACACATCATGTTTATTGGTATTATCATTTTTTTAATAGGTTCGTACCACCGATACAAATGTCCTTTCTCGTGATATGATGCCATCAAAGAGTGCACCCATTCCCCTAAAAGTCAAGTCAACCTAAGTGCAACCAAGGAGAGAGCCAATTATTCCCCATCAAGTATACACTCAAACTTTAACTATATGTATATATGGGTAGTTTTATTTGCAACCCTTAAAATTGTTGCAAACCTTGCAACCCACATCTTAACCGTCGGATTCATGATCGGCGGTTACAATAGATATGGGGCCCAATATTTTTAATAAAAAAAACAGAAAAATAAAATTAAAATAACCGTCGATTATGAATCCAACGGTTAAGATGTGGATCGTAAGGGTTGCAACCTTTTTTAGGGTTGCAAAATATCCTTCCAATATATATATATATATATATATATATATATATATATATATATATATATAGACTTGAGATCATGTGAGACCAGGCTATTTCCGTGAGACCTATGAGACCACAAAAATGACACTAAACTTTCACATCAAAAGACTGTGAAGGTATTGTAAAGGTAAACCTTCACAGTGTTTTTGTTGTGAAGGTTTGCTGTTTTTCATTCCTTCACAATGAATCGCAAAATGGAATTTTTTCGGGATTTATATATGATGATATCACAAAATTCGAAGAACCGTTGTGCATTTGTTGCCCCGGGAGAAATTAATGAACCAACGATTGAACGAGATGGTTCATTTGTCATGGAGACAATATTCAAAACTATGATGCACAACATAGATAAAGATTTCTTTTTGGCATCGTACGCATAAGGGTGAGTTATATATATGATATATATATATATATATATATATATAGTTTATGCTATAAGTTTTACTAACATTATTATTTTAACCTTTTTGAGGCATCATTGGTTGTTGCTAATCATTCGGCCTAGACATCGCTTAGTCTATATATTGGATTCGAAGATGTCGGATGGAAAGACAATCGGAACTTATTTGATCAAAGAGATGATGGAAATGTAAGTAATGTATTACATTGATATATAAAATTTATGTTTTTTTTGTTAACTGATTATTGAAACAAAGGTATTTATGGTTTCTTTTTAGGGCTATTACAAAATACAGTCAATGTGAAAGGTTTTCTCATGCCGTAATTTCCACTCCCGTCACTTGGAAATTGAACATGGTAGAAGTCACATATCCCGACAATCTATTTCATACTTTAGTTTTTCTAATTATAAACTTCCTTTACAATAATGTAGTGTAATCAACAAAATGATAATTGGAAATGTGAATATTTTGTAATCAAGCAAATTTTCCAATATGCAATGTATGTGCAGTATCATTCCCCTCACAAGGTACTTATTTGTTAAATTTCAGTCATTTATATATTGTACAGAACACTTTTTTAGATAACTCATCTTCTATAAATTTATATATTTCAATTGAACAAATAGATTAGATAGCTTGTCATGTGGCCAAATCATTTAGTTTAAAACGTATGACATAAGGTAAAATATGGTAAAGGTATGTGTTTTATGCACTCCACTACAAGTGGCCGATGTAGTTATATATCTGAATAACATTATTCTTGTTATTATATTTGCAATATAAACTCCTATTATGTGTTCAGAAAACGTGATGCTCTTATATATAGAGCCCTTACTTGTTTTCAGGATAAGAGATCAATGAATTAAAGTATAAAGAAGAATGTTGAGCTAGTTCTAAGAAGAAAGACATATTGGGTGTTAACAAACAATTGAGAGGTAGAATTAGGGATTAATGTTTGATGATGTTTTTGAAAAAAACACAAGTTTGTGGATATTATTGTAATGACTATTGGTTTTTAGTAGGAATTAGAGTTCTATTTATATGTATATTGATGGAAGAAATCTTATGGATATGGAAGTTGTAATGGTTATTGGCTTTTAATAGGATTTGGAGTTCTACATAGGAATTCATGAAATTTTTTTGTGCATTTGGTATGTAATCTATCTATATTTATATATTAAAGGAGAAACCACCATGTATGAGGTGGCATCTCCTAAAGCCAATAAAGCCATTTATCTTTTTTCTCTTTTATTATCCTTTTAAACTTTTTTTCCTAATTTCTCATCAACATTGATTATTCATTTATGTTTACATTTAACACCATTATCTTTGTTTTCCTACCTCCTCCCAATCTCCCCATCGGTTTGTTTTTGTTCTCTTCATCTCTATCAAATCGATCTCTCAAACCAATCTATCAAATCGTTTTTTAAATTTACTTTGAGAAGGCTAATATGGGTATGCATTTCTTTTGATGTTTGTGAATTTTAAAGTTTTTTTTTTTAATTCATTTTGTATTCTATATTTTTCCTAAGTTTTTTCTAATGAAACCAATTGTTTGTTCTTGGGAGCACTCTTAGAGTTTTGATGGCAACAATAGTTCGACGATGTATTATTGAATGTCAACAATAGTTTGATGATGTATTCTTGAAAATATTACAAACTATGATGTAGCATCAACAAACTTCAACATGCTATTTTTAAATTGTTATTCTTTTTCAGTTACTTCGGGAAAACCAATCCGAGTATGCATTATTTTTTACTTTTGTTGGGATTTTAAAGCTCTTTTTTTATAATACTTGTCTCTAAAAAATTTCCTAAGCTTTTTCAATGATGGAACCGAGAGTTTGTTTTTTATAGCGGTTTTAGAGTTTTTATGACAATGGTTCAATGATGGATGTAGCCTCAGTATACTTCAACATATCCTTTTCTTGGTTATTTTTTTTTCAGGTTTACTTCGAGAAAACTAATCCAGGTATGTATTCATTCTTAAATTTGTTGGAGTTTTAGAACTTTTTTAACTAATGTCTTCTATATTTTTCCTAATTTTTTTCCAACCGAACCGATGGTTCGTTTTTGGCAATGTGTTTCAGATGTTTGATGACAACAACAATTCGTTGATGAAATCCTCAATGTATTACAATATTTGATGTGCCCTCACCAAAGTTCATTTTGCCCCTTTTTTTAAATATTTTCTACTTATATTTTCATAAAGCTAAAATCCATGTTTAATGAGAAACCATCGTTTATATTTATCTTTTTTCCTATCATTTTATTTTACGTGGAAGTGTTTTTAACACATTAATTGCTAAAACTATTATTTGTTTTTGATTTATTATTAAATATTTTCAACACATTAAATGTTAAAATTTTATTTTTAATTTAAATAATCAATATATAAAAATCATTTCATATAATAAAAAATTTAAATAACTTATTACAATTATATATATATATATATGTGTGTGTGTGTGATCGATCAAATGAAAATCACTCTAATTTTGATAACCGTGGAAATCCTCGATTTTATTGGTTAAGGTAACGAAATTGTTTCATAAAATTGTTTCATATAATTCTTTTATTGATGAAATTGTTGCATATATTTGTGTTTTTTATGTAAAAATAAAAAAAGTTTCATCAGACTGGGAAAATATATGAAACAATTTCATCAGAATGAGAAAAATAGATGAAACTACATAAAAAACACAAAGATATTAAACAATTTCATTAACAAAAAAATTATATGAAACAACTTGATCATATTAAACAACTTTATGAATCAATTTCATTAATTTAACCAATGATTGATGGTTTCCAAAGTTTTCAATTGAAACCACCTCTCTCTCTCTCTCTATATATATATATATATATATATGTAAATCATTTATTTATATTTCTTAATTTACATTAAAACAACCTTCTCTTTCTCTTTCTCTGTTTCTCATATATAGAGAGAGAGAGATAATTGCTAAAACATTTTATTTTTGTTTATTTAATAGTTAAATCTTTTAATGTTAATATGTAAACCAAAAAAAATTATTACAATCATTTGTATATATAAATAATTTTTATTTAATTTTTCGAATTTTGCATTATAATCAATCTCTTCTTTGTCTCTCTCTATAAATTAAAAATCAGTGGTAGTAAATAATCTTCATTGGTTACTATTTAAAAACATTAATTTACATTAATTTATAACTTATAAAAGAAACTCATATATTAAATCAACATTTATGTTTGTATTTAACATTGTCCCTTTGTTTTCCTACCTCCTCTTCATCTCCCCATCGTTTCGTTTTCTTGAGCTTCTGGTTCTCTCCGTCTCTATCAAATAGATTTCTCAAGTGACAAATATATCAATTTTTTTAGCACCATAAACCTACCTTTGACAAAATCTATCAAATCCAAGTTTAATGAGAAGTCATTGTTTATACTTATTTTTTTTCTTTGATTTTTATTTTACGTAGAAGTGTTTTCATTACATTAATTGTCAAAACTTTTTTTTGTAATTTATTATTAAAATTTTTGCAACATATTAAATGTTAATTTTTTAAATTTAAATAATCAATATATAAAAATCATTTCATATAACATAAAATTTAAATAACTTAGTACAATTATATATCTGTAAATCATTTTATTTTTATTTCTCGATTTACACTAAAAAATAACATTCTCTTTCCCTCCATAATATATATATATATATATATATATATATATATATATAATTGTTGAAACTTTTTATATTTGTTTATATAATAGTTAAATCTTTTAATCTTTAATATATAAACCTAAAATTTATTACAATCATTCATATACATAAATAATTTTTATTTAATTTTTCAAATTTTTCATTATAATCAATACATTTATTTACATTGATATCCAACTTATAAAAAAAAACCCATATATTAAATTAGTGTCAATATAAAATTAAATTATTAATGATAGTAAGTAAATTTATTGATTAGTATTTAGAAACATTTATTTACAATGATTTGTAACTTAGAAATGTGTACCAATAAAAATTTAATATTGTTTTTTATGTTAGTACATTATTAGTTTTTTAACAACTGATTATTCCCTTTAGTAATTCATATTAATGATCAAGTATTATTTTTATATATTATTTATAACCTAACTTTCTGTTTATACATTTTTATTACATGCCATTAGTTACCATGTCATTTACGTCTACATTTGTTTTATTTTTTAATAAAATCTCAAAGGTCGTCATTTCTATAAAAAGAAAAAAAAACTTCATTAATATTATCAATGAATACAAACAATGTATAAATCATTTACAGGCCATTGTTAATGTTACTCATTTTATTTCACTATATAACTTTATTACTTAACAAATCTCTCTCTCTCCTTCTCTACATACACACACACACACACACACACACATATATATATATATATATATATATATTAAAATTCGAAGTAATTAGATTCTGCTAATTTTTACAAACCATTTGAATATAGACAATTTCACTATATATATTATTTATGAACTAATTTATACTATATTATAAAGCATCTATAAAAACTCTTAAAAACAATTGCTAAAACTTTTATGTACCGATATTTAATGTTAATTACTTAAAACTTAAATAAAGAATGAAAACATAAAATCTCTTCTTATTTAATCCTTATCTTTAACAACTTTAACTCCCCTAAAATCACTCCTCACTTCAACTTTCCTAAAATCATTCCCTACATAATTAAATACAGGATAAAAATCAAATTTTAAATATAAAAAATCTAAAATATAATTAAGAAAAACATTATTTTATTAAACCTAAAATAAATTACATTATTATTAAACTATCGAATAAACTCTTAAAAACAAACTTTTATGCATTAAGTATTGTTTATTGATATACATTACTTAAAATTCATCTATACAATATTATAAAGCATCTATAAAAAAACTCTTAAAAACAATTGCTAAAACTTAATGTATCGCTATTTAATGCTAATTACTTAAAACCTAAATAAAGAATGAAAACTTAAAATCTCTTCTTATTTAATCCTTATCTCTAACAACTTTAACTCCCTAAGATCACTCCTCACTTCAACTTTCCTAAAATCACTCCCTACATAACTAAATACAGGATAAAAATTAAATTTTAAATATAAAAAATCTAAAATATAATTAAGAAAAACATTATTTTATCAAAGCTAAAATAAATTACATTATTATTAAACTATCGAAGAAACTCTTAAAAACAAACTTTTATGCATTAAGTATTGTTTATTGATACACATTACTTAAAATTCAAGATTACAAGTTATGATGCATGAGTACAAATTTCTAAATCTGTATGTTTGAATTCATAACTAACCGGTAAACATACTCAAAACAGGATAAACATCTTAATTTAAATATAAAGAATTTAAAATATATAAGATAAAAATAAAAGAAAAAACAAAAAGTAAAAGTAAAAGTAAAAGAAAAAATTAAAATCGTGATGTATCTCGCTGCATTGCGCGAGTACGCTTCTAGTATAAATTAATAGCTTAAAGGTGCATTTGGTACACAAACGGGACTGGACAAACAAATATAAATTAATAGTTTATGGGTAGTTTAGTAATTTACCAATCTTGTCTTATCTCCCTAACTTTTGTCCCACCTATTTTGGCGGGACCTATCCTGCCCTTGTATATACCCTAGTATATATTTATATAGACAATTTTTGAGTCTTAAACAAAATAATTCGCGCTATCGTGCAACGCGCGGTTTCCACACTAGTGGTTGTTAATATAAGTAACACATTTTTATACAGTTTTAAGAAAAGCCAAAAAACCGTGTAAAATTGTATACCTTCTTAAACGGTTTTTTAAAAAAAATGTTTAAAATGTAAACTTTTTACACGGTTTTTTAGTCATTACCATGTAAAATAATACACAATTTACTCGGTTTTTTTCAAAACCGTGTAAAAAAGTATGCAATTTTAAATAGTTTTTTTGACTTTTTTAAACGGTTTAAAAACCATGTAAAAAACGTCCTGACTTTTTCAAACGGTGCTCTTTCAAACGGTTGTAAAACCGTTTAAAAGTATCCAAAACAACCATTTAAAAAACCTATTTTTGTAATCATTAATGGAAAAGATTTGCAGTTGTTGGTTTTATCTTGTTTTCCAATAACATTTTTTCCTCAATATTCTGTGTATTATTGTATTTACTACTTTAAAGGACAAAAGAAACAAATAAATTCTTTTGGAAAAGATTTGGAGTTGGTTTTATCTTGTTTTCCAATAACATTTTATGTTCAATATTAGGTGTTATTACTATATCCCACTTTGAAGTACCAAACAAACTTATAAATTCTTTTATTGATTTGTTTCATTTCATAGATACAAATTTATAATCTCTACATTGCTTCATTTGCTAGTGTATGGATGCTGATTAGTTTGGCATTAAAATGTTATATGAGTTTATTAAAGGGTTGTTTTGCATCTTTAATTAATTGATTAGGTAGTGTAGTGCTTGCTTTGTTAAGTTGATTTTGAGCTTTGAATTAAATAGGTGTAGAAAGGTCTGGGTTTATAATTTTTGTTTTTTATTTATAGATGAGGGGTTGGATTCATATAATTGCATATATGTAGAATCACACTCGGTTATATGTATATTGTTATTGAAAACACCATTTTCTTTTATATTTATATCTATATATATAGAGAGAGGGGGGGGGGGGGAGGGGAAGGTTCAAAGAAAAAAACTCAAAAAAATGGAAAACTAAAGAACACTCTGGTAGCCCTTCATTTGGACGGTATGCACTTGTGCATACATGTAATTAAGTTGTTTTTTTGTTTTTTTATTTTATGCACATGTGCATCATGCATTTGTGCATATGCACGTGTGCATGTTACAAACTACTTGTATGCACAAGTGCATACCGTCCAGATGAATGACTACCAGGGTTGTTATTCGGTTTTCCGTTTTTTGAGGTTTTCCTATATAGAGTTGAGTTTCGATGAGAAGTCGAGGTTAACGTGAGTAGACCCATTCCTGACATTTTATAGGCCCTGGGCGAGCTATAAAAAAGGGCCCTCGATAAGTGATATGATTTTTTTTCTTCAATATATTGTTTTTTATCATCAGAAATAACATTGAATTCAGTAAGTACTAATAATTCATATAAAACCGTTTTTCCGAGTATCACTAGACACAAAATCAATAAGTAATTATATCTAAAGTAATATGTAACACCCTAAAATAGGGATAACAAAAACTTTCCCAAAAAAGATAAATGGTATATAAATTGCCTTAGCAAGAGCCTCCAAAAAATGGGGAAAAATATATATAAACCTGCTTAATCACAGTTGTAATTGAACGAACAATAAACAACAACCAACTAATCTAATTTATACAACTAGAAAAGAGATTACAAAAAGGGTGTCATCTATAAGCCCAAATGACTTCTCCAAAATGTATGTCCAAGTGCATTTCCCCAAGCTCTCACCCAAGCAACTACGCCTGCTTAGAAACGGCGCCACTAGAACCTGAGATACACATCGACACCAAACAAGTGTTAGGCCAAAAAGCCTAGTGAGTTGAACAAGAAAATAGCATGATACAACATTTACAATTCTTATCAGCAGTTATCCAAATTTCATTTAATGTGGAGTCAACGGGGGATACCCATAGCACCAATCAAGTTCCACCTTGATGCCAACTACTACGAGTGACATCTGAAAGACCCGGCACATCCGAGGACTACTAGCATGGCATTACCCCGAATGTCGGAGGTCTAGGCACATACCCACACGGTGGCACCCAAGACTACATCCTCCTAGTGTCTACTGACTTGGTTCGTCCAACATAATTTATTAATAGGCCTCAAGGCACAATATGACCAAGAATATTATCCATACCAACCATGGGTACAATATTACAAGCCATTTAATATAAAGTCCATAACAAGACCAATATAACTACAAATTTAATCATGTAGTTTTGACCCAACAAATGGAGTCCCAAATAAGATATCATCTCCTTAACAAGGTACACATATACATGTCCCAACAACTCAAGATATGATACAATACACATGGTTTCATAAAGAAAAACCCCAAATACTTTGAGTATAAAAATATGAACATTCCAAGTAGGATGCAAGATGATAGCAAGTAATAGATTATTATGTGTATCTAGTTTTAACAAAGGATTAGTAAACTCACTATCTAGGTTTTTGACCAAAACCTAGAAAAGATGAAAACCCTAGTTGAGGAAGATGAGACTTGAATCTTGAGAAAATACTCCAATCAATGCTCTCCAAGGTAGGTTGAAACTCAATTAATGAAGTGTAACCACCCAAACACTTTGAAATCAATGCTCTAAGATAGCAAGAGGAAGAAAGTAGCTCAAAAGCCTAAAAATCGCCTCTCAAATCGTGTGTGTGTGTTTTTGTGACTTGAAACCGAGAGAAAAAGGGGTTTTGGGGACCTGTAGGTCGCCCCGCGACTTGCACCCGCGGCGTAAGTCGCCCGCTTGCTCCAGGGAGAAACACTCCAGTGGGTTACGCGGCTTGTGTCGCGACTTACATCCGCGACGTAAGTCGCGTAACTCCCTGCTTCCAAAGGATGGTTCTAACACTTCCAAACCAAACAACCATTTTAAACAAAATAGCAATTAGGCATATAATTTATACTTCTATAAACACATAAACATAAGATTAACAAAACCTTATACTTCTATAAACACACCCGAGACCCATCTTGGAAGCATCACTATATACAACGAAGTCATCCGATCCATCGGGCAAGGATAGAATAGGAGCTTCACATAATTTCTTCTTGAGCGTCTGGAAGACTTGCTCCTGCACGTCAGTCCAAAGAAAGTTGACATTCTTTCTTGTGAGGGATGTGAGTGGTGAAGCTATCTTAGAGAAATCTTGAATAAAGCGTCGATAGTAGCCCGCCAAACCCAAGAAACTCCGGATTTTCGTCGGACTCGTTGGCGGTTCCCAACTCATCATCGCCTCTATCTTCGTTGGGTCCACCTTCACCCCAACTTCAGACACTACGTGGCCCAGGAATTGAACTTCTTTGAGCCAAAACTCGCACTTTGAGAACTTCTGACAGGCCCTTTTGTGTTCCTTAGGGAAGTGAAATAATACCAAAAAACAAGTATACAAATTGGTACTATGTCGCCTTACAAGTAATAAAATGGTAAAGATACCAGATATCGTCCCACAGAGATTGAACTAAAAAGTGTGTTAAAAGTATAATGAAAGATGAGATTTCAGATGACGAATTTGAAGCAATATTTTGGAAGGTTGGTTAACACAGATCTAAATAAACAAGAATAAATGAGAAGCAAGGGTGTAAGACTTTTGATGATATATGAATCCAAAATCTAGTAGGTCAATGCTACAACACTGTCATAGCATGATGCTATAGGAATGTTGCAGCATGCTTATGACCATAGCTAGTTTTATTATCGATTTTAAGACACGTTCCTCTCGGACTCTCACCATCCCATGATTCCAGTATCCATAAACAGTCTCATCTATGAGCAAAGTTCAAGATAAGGGAATGATGGGAATGGAGTTCTCAAAATATACGGCGAAACAAATTCTCTTCGTTAAAAGTTACTCTTTCGAAATAACCCTCGTACCTCCCAAGTTGATGTATTCCAAGTAGCTTATCTCTAAGTCTACTCCATTTTAACCCTTTGAAAAAGTGACCATTTATCAAGAATGAATCATTTTAAAAGACACAAGTAACAACTCTCGTTGCAAGTAACTCTTTCGATATTACCTCCCATGTCATTCAAATTGACGTGCTATTCAATGGCCTATCTCTAGGTCCATCACACTTTAACACTATCAAAGTGATCAATTTGTCAAGGAGTTGTGTTATCTTTGATAAAAATTGAGTTGGAACAATAAAACTTGTTTAAAGTCACAAGAACCCACTTTCTTTTAGATTCACATAACCACCCTTTGCCTCACACCCAAGCTAATATGATTAGCTACTCATTACCATAAGGAAAGAAAAACAACTACTAAGAATTACAAAGACAAACATAATGTAAATTGCTCTTGAAATGTAAAAGACTTGAAAATATATAAATATATGTATATGTTGCTTGAAATGTAAAGACAAAGAAATGTAAATGACAAAAAAGTAAAATTGAAAGTAAATACAATGACTTTTAATTACTAAAATCTAAATTAAAAGAATAAAAGAAAGGCTAGAGATGCAAGATGAAGAAAGAAAACATAAGAAAATAAGATGTGCAAGTGGGTGTTGTTTCAATGCTACAAGCATTCATATTCAATGATGAAGACCATATGAAGATCATAAGAACAGATGCATGAATTCTGAAAATTAAAGGGGACACGGGACTGGAATAGGACCAGTTCGTGAGTTAGACAGAAAGTAAAGGAATTACACTAATCATAACAAGATGGAGAACTTAAAGAAAATATGAAGAACAAGATGAAGAACATAAAGATTAATACTTGGAATTAAAGAACTAAAGGGTGATTTAAGATCAGCCCCCAAGCTAACTGCAGATCAGATACATAACCAAAATACATAAACTAAGATAATGTAGAGAGATGATTGATGATGTCCCCTTATGAGCAACTAAGACCTCCTTTTATAGGCAAAGAGAGTGGCAAAGTTGTAATTAAGGGGAATCTAATTGTACTTAGGCTAGTCTAAAGCTAACTAGAGTTACCAAATCTTGTCCCAACTTAACTAAACTATTACAAACCAGATTAACTAATTATTTAGAGGTTACAAAAGATTAGTTCCAAGCCAAAAATCAGGTTCGGTCTTCAAGATTTTCCATCCAAAAACGATCAGCTCCATGTTGTGCCAATGCTGCAGCATGCCCTCTGTCCAAGTAGATTTTCAAAAGACAACTAAGTTAGCCTACAATCTTAATAGAACAAGCAAATCACACAAATTCAGCTCCAATATCAAATAAATGTAAAACAAGGTAGAAAATGACTCAAAGTGGGATTTGGAAGTGAAAAATCCTATCTAAAAGACTACGAGAAATGTGCCTAAGTACTCAAAATTGAGTACTTATCAACTTCGCATACAAATTCTCTTTTCGGAGAACTTCTAGCACTTCGCGCAAGTGCTTCTCATGCTCAACCTCGTCTTTTGAGTAGACCAGGATGTCGTCGATAAAGATAATCACGAACTTGTCCAAGAATGGGTTACACACGCGGTTCATTAAATCCATGAATATGGTCGGAGCATTGGTCAAGCCGTAGGGCATCACCAAAAACTCGTAATGACCATATCTCGTCCGAAAAGCCGTCTTCGGTATATCTTCCTTCTTCACTCTGACTTGGTGGTATTCGGATCTAAGATAGATCTTTGAAAAGCATCCCGCGCCTTGCAATTGATCGAAGAGATCGTCGATGCGTGGTAAAGGATACTTGTTCTTCAACGTGACCTTATTCAATTCCCGATAGTCGATGCACATCCGCATGGACCCATCCTTCTTCTTTACAAATAAGACCAGAGCTCCCCAAGGCGACGAGCTCGGTCGAATGAATCCTTTCTCGAGCAGCTCTTGAAGTTGCGTCATCATCTCCCGTATTTCTGTCGGAGCCAAACGGTAGGGTGCACGAGCTATCGGAGCCGCTCCCGGAGTGAGGTCGACTTGGAATTCCACTTGGCGATCCGGCGGTAACCCGGGTAAATCTTCCGGAAAGACATCCGGGTAGTCTTGAACGATCTTCACGTCCCCTACAGACTTCTTTTCCTTCTTCGTGTCCACTACGTAAGCCAGATACGAAAGGCAACCTTTCGCTAGAAACTTACGAGCCTTAAGGGAGGAGATGATAGGGTTACTTCTCTTCCCTTTTTCCCCGTAGATGGTGACCAAACCGTTTCCCGACAAAGGCACTTGGATCATCTTTTTGGAGCAAAAGATGTCGGCCTTATGCCTCGTTAACCAATCCATGCCTATGACTACGTCGAACCCACCTATTGCCATAGGTAGTAAGTCTACTTCAAAAGGGTTCCCATCAATCTCCAGAGTGAAATCACAATAACAATCTCGAATGATCACTTGATCCCCATTAGCTATCTCTACTACTAGTGCATCGGGAAGGACACTAATAGGGGTGACAAATTGCTTACAGAATAAATCCGATACAAAAGAACACGTAGCACCCGAATCAAACAACACATGAGTGGGCAAGGAGTTTACTAGAAACGTACCCGAAACAACATCGACGGTCTCCTTCGCCTCTTCGGTAGTCATTCGGAATGCTCGGATTGGCGCTCTCGACGGGTGTTCGACCCGCGCCGTTGATCCAAAAGAATTTCCTCGGTTTCCACCCACAAGGTTTGGGCAATCCTTCTTCATGTGCCCCGGTTCCCGACACTCAAAACAAACCGTCCCTCGAATAGGGCAATCCCGAATCACATGAGCCTTCTTGCCGCACTTGGCACACTCAATAGAACCCAAGTGAGGTTTTGGGTCGCATGGGCGAGAGTGTTTGGCTTTGCACTTGTGGCACCGCCGTGCCTCACGACGATTATCACCAACTCTTCCTCCCGCAAATGACTTAGATTGACGAATGGGCCCAGACGGCCCTTCCCACTTCCTTTTCTCTCCTACTGCAACTCTATCATCTTTCTCTGCCTCTATATCATCTTCTATCTGATACGATTCCTCAATCACATCCTGAAGAGTCAGCCCCCTAGCATTCCTTAATGTCGTCTTCATCCTGGCCGCCAGCCCTTGTTGATAAGCCTTGATCTTTGATCTCTCATCTGGGACGAGATATCCCACCAAATTCAACTTCTCCAGGAAAAGCTTGGAGTAGTCTGTGATGGACAGAGCCCCCTTCTTCAGGTTCTTGAACTCTTCTTCCAGTTTGTCCAGCGACCGCTCGCTACAGTACTTATCCATGATCTTTCGTTTGAAACCAAGTTGACTTGGCCAAAACTTCGGGAGTGAGGGCGGACCGTGTGAGATTCCACCAGATTAAGGCCTCACCCTTTAAAATTTGAGAAGCGAACTTCACCTGCTGCGAGACATCTGTAACACCCCGAGTTTTGAAAGGTATCATTTCAAGTTATTGCAGAAACCGATATATTAAGGAAAAATAAGATATTTTATTTTGGGCTTGAATCCTAGATTTTATAGTCTAGATGGATGAAGGATTCAATTATGAGTCCAACGGTTCTTTCCGGAGCGAAAACGGAGCTATAACGAAGAAGTTATGGCCAAAACAGTGATCGGGGAAGTTTTCGGCTGCGGTACATTCTCGGTGAAAGTGCCCCGCGAGAGTGACACCTTGTCACTTTCGCCGTCACTCTCGCGGGCAGCATCTGGATGATTAAAATCGCAATTTTCAGCCCCAAACTTCATTTCTTCATATCTCCTTCATCCTAGCTCCGATTTGGGTGATTCAAGTTGCTACGGTTTCGTTTTTTAGAGTTCTTCAAGGATTTAGCAAGAGATTGAAAGTCTATTGAAGTATACTAGAGCATTTTGTGGTGGTAAGCTTCTCATCTCTCCCATTTCATCTTCTTCACCAAGGTTTTCTAGGGTTTCATCCACCCTTTGTGCTTCTTTTCATAGATTGGAGGTTTGTAACCATTTTGGTGAACTAGAAGTGTTTTGGTTGGTGGATTCAAGATTGGGTTAAGGTAATCTTCTATTCTCTTCGGTTATGGAAGTTAGGGTTCCGGTATTAGTTGGGGTATTCATGTTTATAATTGGGGAAACAATTCTTTGTGGTTGATTAGGTTTATTTGTGGTTGAACATGTATGGAATTAGGTTTTGGAAGTTTTGTCTTGAGAATCCAAGTGTTCTTCAAAGGAGATCTAGTTGGGGGGAAATCTAGATTTAGCCCAAATCTAGCAAGGTGAGTTCAAGTTGATTTATAAAAACGGTGTACATGCCAAAATGTTTATTTTAAAGCGTTTTATATGAAATTTGTTAACCGCTGATAAGTTTTGTTAACTGCTGATAAGTTTTGTTAACTGCTGATAAGTTGAGTATTTTAAAGGTGTTTAACTTTATAAACTCATTTAGCACACATCTTTGGGATTTTGGGCATTTTGGATAATTAAATCATACATTTTGGTGTCTTAATGATTTATTTTATGGAAGTAGATTTTGAGTATAAATGTGTTCATTTTGTGTTTTGGAGAAATGCATGGTATTGTGTTATGAGGCATTTTGAAAACATAAGGGTATGAGTTCATTTGGGAAATATGGTTCGTCTCAACCAACGATGAGATTTTATTTATTTATACGTTTGGTCGTGTTTGCATATTAGATGGTCAAACGGGTTCCAATATTTATATCGGTTTATTTGGGTTTTACGTAAAGTGTTGGGCCTTGGGCTTGGTTTTGACTAAATGAGTCGTGTGGACATTTGTCCGGATTTATAACCGATGTGGGTTTTAAGTATGATGACGATTGTTTATGTCATTGGTGAATTACATGCTTTGGGTGCTTTGGTCATTCATTTGGAGTCATGTAATATTAGACAGTGTCGTAATGGATCCATAGGCACGTAAGTATGTCGGTTATGTAAGGCCTGAGGTTTTGGGTTACTTTTAGTGACCGCTCGGGTTTGCTAGCGAGTGGACAACGAGTGGCACGAGCTGCAGAGGGGGAAACTCGTCTAGATTGGATAGGCACCCATGTCTGTAAGTCCTTGAAAGTGGAACTCGACGGAGTAAGGCCAGAGGCATAAACGATCCGAGGTTGTGATGTCGGTGGTGGCATGGGAACTAGGATGTCGGGATGTGTGGTGAAATCCAATAACATCACGGGTGGCCCCATTCACGTGTTCTCGCCACCCCAGATGGAAACGTTTAGAGGACATGCAAGGAAGTCGCGTGAACGGCCTACTTGCGTGTTTCTCTATTCTCAGTATTTTCGGATCTCCTCATCGTTGATTCGTGGTATTTTTTTTACATGGCAATGTCGTATTTTACCAACTTTGGTTTTTATGTGGTCGACGATAAATGATGACTTTAATATTGGGTTTTCCCCACGTATATTAAGGTTGGAATGAAACGCGTCATTTCTACGTTTCAGTATTTGGTTTATTTCCATTTTATGACTGCGTGAGTTTTGGGTCTATTGTCCGTGTTCATGGCAATATTTATTTATATAGATTTTCATCTATGGTTTATGAGTTGTGCAACATGTTTCCCTCCGTGTTGGGTATTTCGAGATATAATATTTTACCCGCGTTTTATAAAATTGGGAGTTCCCTCTTTATTCTCATTTGGAGCAAGTCTTGGTTTAAATCTAAATTTACGAAAGTACGTTTTATATTGGGATCTTCGCCTTTAAAACAGTTTGGGTTGGTTAGCGATTAACTTGGCGTCTTTTTCGTTTACAATGCATGTTTATGGGTAAACAAGTCCTTTTCATAAGAGAAGCATATCATTTTGAAAGAGTATGATTTAATTGCATCCTTCCATTTTAAACGATTTATTTATTTATGTTGAAAACTCTTGAGCTCACTAGGCGTTAAGCCTAACCTTTTTATTTGTCGGTATGTGCATCAAGTTCCAGATGGGGGTTTGGTTCTAGCAGTTCTATGAGGAGACGTGCTTAGTTTTTCACAAGCGTAAGTATTTGGTGAAGTCTTCCGCAGTTTAGAGATAGCGACCATTATTGGGTTTTAGTAACACCCGTCCTCATTTTAGACTGTTTGTATAGAATTAATGTGTGTACTGAGGTTAAATATTAAATGGTGCTTGTAGATGATTCATTTATTGGTGTACTTAGAAAATTTTAAATTAGTTGCTATTTCTGGATTTCAGGGTGTTACAACATCGCATTCGCTAGATTCGAAAGCCATCTCGACTTCCTTCAGCCAATACATACAAACGACTGGATTTGTTGAGCCCGAAAACTCCTTCGGATTGCACCCAAGAAAAGCTTTGTAGGTGCATCCCTTGGCTTTCCCTTTGCTTCCGTTCTCTGTCTGATCTTCAGTCACCACAACAGCCGGTCCACCACCCGACCCCATAACGACATTCTCTGCCATTGTCTCAGGTTGTCGGTGACTAGCATCTCGATCTTCCAGAAGCTTCATAAAGAACTCTTGCTGTTGGGCCATCGCCGAGTTCATGGCCAACATCATGTTGTCTCTGATTCTGGTCTCCATCGTCACCTCCTTCATGATAGCATTGCTAGCCGCAATGTTCGTGCGTGGGATCTGTTCGGGTCCACCTCCCAAGAGATTGGGCATGGGAGGCACAACGGAGGTATCGACCACATGAGGTTGGTCAGCAGTAGATTCTACTTCCACGCGCCTCTCTGGCGTGCTCGGTAATCTGCTCCGAGTGTTTACCATTGATAACTGCCACACATATACGAGAAGAGATTGAGAAAAAGGCTAAATGAGTTGAACTCTTTGTACGTACTAATACCTTCATCAATTATCATAATAATAATAAATCAAGTATGCTCATGTAACAATGCATTCATAATAGCAGTAGCTAAGTGAAATTATGAACGAATCATACACAAGAATTCTTGTCAACATCATCACAACTCTCAATTAGTGTAATTTCGTGAATCCTAATGCACTCCCCACCTAGGATTTCTACCCCAAATGGACAGTGAAACCATAAAGTCTAAAGATTAAGTCTAGATATGCTAAAACAACATCTAGTTCACTTTAACTAAAGCTCTGATACCAACTTGTAACACCCTAAAATAGGGATAACAAAAACTTTCCTAAAAAGGAGAAATGGTATATAAATTGCCTTAGCAAGAGCCTCCCAAAAATGGGGAAAATATATATAAACCTGTTTAATCACAATTGTAATTGAACGGACAATAAACAACAACCAACTAATCTAATTTCTACAACTAGAAAAGAGATTACAAAAAGGGTGTCATCTATAAGCCCAAATGACTTCTCCAAAATGTATGTCCAAGTGGATTTCCCCAAGCTCTCACCCAAGCAACTACGCCTGCTTAGAAACGGCGCCACTAGAACCTAAGATACACATCGACACCAAACAAGTGTTAGGCCAAAAAGCCTAGTGAGTTGAACAAGAAAATAGCATGATACAACATTTACAATTCTTATCAGCAATTAACCAAATTTCATTTAATGTGGAGTCAACGGGGGATACCCATAGCACCAATCAAGTTCCACCCAAAGATCCGATCTACCTTGATGCCAACTACTACGAGTGACATCCGAAAGGCCCGGCACATCCGAGGACTACTACCATGGCATTACCCCGAATGGCGGAGGTCTAGGCACATACCCACACGGTGGCACCCAAGACTACATCCTCCTAGTGTCTACTGACTTGGTTCGTCCAACATAATTTATTAATAGGCCTCAAGGCATAATATGACCAAGAATATTATCCATACCAACCATGGGTACAATATTACAAGCCATTTAATATGAAGTCCATAACAAGACCAATATAACTACAAATTTAATCATGTAGTTTTGACCCAACAAATGGAGTGCCA
Source organism: Arctium minus (assembly GCA_954870635.1). Classification (NCBI taxonomy): domain Eukaryota; kingdom Viridiplantae; phylum Streptophyta; class Magnoliopsida; order Asterales; family Asteraceae; genus Arctium; species Arctium minus. The sequence goes on from OX941083.1 coordinate 15,830,039, forward strand.
AATAAGATATCATCTCCTTAACAAGGTACACATATACATGTCTCAATAACTCAAGATATGATACAATACACATGGTTTCATAAAGAAAAACCCCAGATACTTTGAGTATAAAAATATGAACATTCCAAGTAGGATGCAAGATGATAGCAAGTAATAGATTATGATGTGTATCTAGTTTTAACAAAGGATTAGTAAACTCACTATCTAGGTTTTTGACCAAAACCTAGAAAAGATGAAAACCCTAGTTGAGGAAGATGAGACTTGAATCTTGAGAAAATACTCCAATCAATGTTCTCCAAGGTAGGTTGAAACTCAATTAATGAAGTGTAACCACCCAAACACTTTGAAATCAATGCTCTAAGATAGCAAGAGGAAGAAAGTAGCTCAAAACCCTAAAAATTGCCTCTCAAATCGTGTGTGTGTGTGTGTTTGTGACTTGAAACCGAGAGAAAAAGGGGTTTTGGTGATTTGTCTGCTAGAGTTGTAAGATTTGAAATTTTAGCTCTCTGATTAGGTGTCAACCTTAGTGCGATAACCCGTCTTGAATGGGATTTTGGGCGAGATGTCCACATTTTCGAGGTCACCGTTTAGTCCTAGGCGTCGACTTGTTTTCTTGAGGTCAATGGATCTTGGAATGGATGGATGTAACCCGGTTGGATTATGGAAAATAGTGACCTTTCGGTAATGGATTTTTAAAAGGAGTTTGGGTATTGAGGATTGAGTATCGAGGTACCCAAGCATTCCTGTGGTGATAAGGATGTTACTTTAGGAATGTGGTGAGATTGGTGTTGAATCGGAGTTGAGTGACAGCCGAAGCTGTGTTAACCGGTTACATGAAGGACGTATTGGTGCGCCTTGGAAGGATATCTTTACCAATACTAGGAGTGAATCAGTAGGAGTTGTTGATTCCTGGGAGTTTGGTTGCGATCTGTAACTTGGGATTGTGAACCGTGTGGATTCGAAGGGAATTGGTCGGTAGGAAGTTGGAGTCACAAATTACCTGGAGGTGGTAACTGTCATCCAAGGTTGGGAGACGACCGTAATCTTGTGGGTAAAGGTTACTTTGGGGAGTTAAGTGTTCACTCGGTTGTGAGTATAATGCGCCTATGAGGGGCGATTGGTGTTGATATCAGTGCAAGGGTCATGATAGTGGTGCTGGCAGATGTGTTAAGGGCAACCCTTCTACGTGTAAGGTTTCATGGGAACCTAGATTTTGGGGACGAAATCATTCCAAGGTTGGGAGGATTGTAACACCCCGATTTTCGAAAGGTATCATTTCAAGCTAATACAGAAACCGGTATATTAAGGAAAAATAAGATATTTGATTTTGGGCTTGAATCCTTGATTTTATAGTCTTGATGGATAAAGGATTCAATTACGAGTCCAACGGTCCTTTCCGGAGCGAAAACGGAGCTATAACGAAGAAGTTATGGCCGAAATAGTGTTAGAAAATTTCGATACATCTCGCGCTACCCTGCCTCGCGATTGTGACATGTCACAGTCGCATGTCAGGGTCGCGACGAACCTCCAGTGCGTAAAAACGGGTTTCTTCTTCATTTGGTCATAACTCTCTCATTTCAACTCCGATTTGGGTGATTCAAGTTGCTACAGTTTCGTTTTTGAGAGCTCTTCAAGGATCTAGCAAGAGATTGGAAGTCTATTAAAGTATACTAGAGTATTTTGTGGTGGTAAGCTTCTCATCTCTCCCTATTCATCTTCTTCACCAAGTTTTCTAGGGTTTCATCCACCCTTTGTGCTTCTTTTCATAGATTTGAGATTTGTGGCCATTTTGGTGAACTAGAAGTGTTTTGGTTGGTGGATTCAAGCTTGGGTTAAGGTAATCTCCTATTCTCTTCAGTATGGAAGTTAAGGTTTCGGTATTAGTTGAGGTATTCATGTATGTGGTTTGGATTGTATGAATCTAGGTTTTGGAAGTTTTCGGCTTGAGGATTCGAGCGGCCTTCAAAAGAGCTCGTTGGCTGAAACCTAGATTTAGCCTAAATCTAGCAAGGTGAGTTCAAGTTGATTTGTGAAAACGGTGTACATGCCAAAATGTTTATTTTAAAGTGTTTTACATGAAATGGTTAACTGCTGATAAGTTTTGGGTCTTTCGAAGTAAAATATGTTTCACTTGGTTATTCGTCAAAGTGTGAGTATTTGATAAGTTTTACATTTGGTAAACTTGGGTTGTGTTAACCTCTTAAAATGCTTATATTGGGTTTGAACATTTTAGCAACTAAATAGCATGATTTACGTATTCTTAGTGACTTTGTACAAGTAAGATCTATTTCATGATTCATGCATCTTTGAGGATTTTGTACAAATGGATTTTGAGCATTTTAGCTCGGGGTTGGCTTAAAAGAGTCTTATGGACAATTGTCCGGATTTAATAGCTCGATGTAGAGTCCTATTTCATGGCTTACATCTAAATGCATTTTATCGCATATTTATAATTACAGGCTCGAGTGCTGTTGTCATTCAGGTATAGTCGTGTAATCTTAGACTGTGTTGCATTGGATCCATAGGCACATGAGTCAGTCTTATTTGATGGTCATTTGGGTGGTACGGGGTTGGACTCCGGGACACATGTTTTATGACCTTGTCCGTTCAAGGAGTACACTAGGAGGACTGAGTCCGGGTGGTGCTATCATGGCGTGGAGTAGCCATTGGATGGGCGTTTTGGACCTCCGCCAGGTGGGGCAATGCCTTGGTTGTATCCCCCTTGGGTCGGGCCTTGGAGCGGTATTCTCGTTGTTATATCGCTAAGGTCAGTTGACTCTTTGGTGTAGCTTGAAGGGAGTCGTAGGGACACTTGGGCTTGTGTGTCGTGAAGTGTCATACGATTAACGTTGTATGAGTGGCATACTTTTGTGTTCCTCCACTCTCAACGGATACGGGAAGTCCCCGTCGTCGGCCCGTCGTATTTTGGATATTTAATTGTCCATGTTTTAATATTGGGATTTCATTCTACTTTATGGTCGCGTGAGTATTAAATTGGGTTACATGTTTTCGATGACGTACCATATTATTTAAGAATCGTTTTCCTTTATTTATGGGCCGAGTATTATGTCCCGCCCGTGTCTTGGGTGTTTTGGGATATGAGGTTTTATTTACAATTTCATAATTGGAATATCGAACTATGACCCCATTTTGGGTGAGTTCCGGATTGCATCATTTTACATGAAGGGTGTGTTTGGGAGCATTATCTTTAAAAGTGCATGTTGTGGGAAAAATGTGTCGTTTCCATTTTAAAGTATATCATTTCGAAAGATCTCGCTTTAAAACTGATTTCCTGTCTTTCAAAGATATATTCATTCATGTTAAAACTCTTGATCTCACTAGGCGTTAAGCCTAACCTTTTTATTTGCCGGCATGTGCATCAGGTTCCAGTTGGGGGTTCGGTTCTAGCAAGTGCTTTGAGGATTGAGCCTTAGCTTTATACAAGGGTAAGTAGCTGGTGAAGTCTTCCGCAGATTGGAGATAGTGATTGTTATTGGGTTTAGTAACACCCGTCCTTTTCCTAGAATGTATGTATAGGATGAATGTGAGCTTTGGGGTTAATTCTCAATTTATGTTTGTGATTTGATGTATTTAGAAAATTTTTAATAAGTTGCTATCTTCAGACTTGAGGGTGTTACAAGTTGGTATCAGAGCTTAAGTTTGAGAGAATTAGGTATTGATTTTAGGATGCCTAGACTCAAGCTAGCGTTCTTATAAGTGAAGATAAGTGGAGTTGCACATTAGGAAACTTAAGATAAGATATTATGGAGTTGATCGAGTCACTAGAAACGGGAAACTTGTCGAAGGTCGCAAGGATGAGCATGTGTGGTACGTTCATAATGGCACCTGGCCAGTGTTATGGTCAACCTACATACTACATGTGTATACTTGAACTACCTTGGTATGATTACCGTTGGGGTAGTGAGAAGGTTTCTAAGTGAGTAATCTAAGGAAACGTTGATGTTTATCGCAATGTCACGTTGAAGGGATAGTTAAGTGCGCTGAATGCATTAAGATTGATCGTCTTAAGTAAGAATAATTGGTTGGAGTAGAACCTTCAGCTTATGGAATTGACGTTATACGAGGAGAGATTGTAAGGTGAACCGATGAAATATCCGAGTGTTGCTTTAAGATGTGGAGTATCCGGATGACAATAGTGGGAAATTGAGATTGTTGTCCTAAGATGCTTGATACACCCGGATGACATTAGCATGTCGGGTTGTTGAGAAGCGTAGTCCAGAGGGGTGAATGCCGACCAAATTATTGCACTAAAGTTATTTCTAAAATGAGTTTGCATAAATTGTTTCTCATGTTCGCCAAACTTAAAGTGTTTTGAATTATAAAGTTTTAGTAAAACATTTAGCCCTCCTCAGATTTTGAACTGTGAGCTTACGCATGCATGAAATTGTCTGTTGCACGTAATTGCAAAGGATTATCTAAATTATCTTCTTTCACGCCTCATGTTTAATGCTATTTTCGGATATTGTAATATTCATGTTTTAATGTCATTTGGGTGTTGGGCAAGTAACTATGAGATTTTAACCTAGACATTGGATCACCTCCACGTATGTTGATGGTTTTAAAGGAAAGGTTAATCCCACGTTTTGAGTCGGAATTTCTTGAGGATTTTTAGTTTGTGTGAGTTTTGTTGAAATTTCATGGAGTATTGTTTTATGCGATGTCTTTTCATGCGTGAGTTTTAATTTTGATTTTGTTAAGCTTGCGAGTTATTTGGCGTCGTGTCCCATGTGAATTTTGTTAAAGGTGTCATTTTACTTTTCATTGCATTAAAAGAGGAAACTCTTAGAAGATTAATATTTTAAACATATAGTCGTCTTGCACACTTTGTTGAGAGATGAAAATTTGACACTGCATGATTTTAGCATTAATGAGTTTTGCGGAAAATTCAGTTGGGTCCATGGTGTCTCATTGCACGTCCTTTTGCGTTACATAAATAAGGTTGGAGCATGTGTTCATACATTTATGCATGCGTCTAAATGTAGATTTATTAATCGGTGTCATCCCACATGTTGTTTTGGGGAAATTCCCTTATCATGCAATTTATCTTTGGGCTTTATTCAAATGTCAATCGTTGCATACTATTTGCATTTGGGTTTAATTATAACGTTGGTATGAGTAAATATATAAAAGATTTACATCATTTCAAACAGGACTTTTGTTTTGTTCATATTTCAATCAATTACTCTTACCGTTAAAAATTTCCGCAATACATTTATTGAGTTAGCAATGTTTATATCGTTGCAGTTACTTTTTGGTCAAAGGTGTTTATCTGTACGATCTGAAGCTTTAAACTCGATTTGAAACTTTATTTGTATTCCCACTATTTTACCAAGCTTTGAGGATTAAACTAATGCGTTTGGGATCGTTGATAATTTTAGGCCACAACGTCTTTTGGTTAAAGAGGAAGGATTTTAAAATTAAAGTTGTGAATTTCTCTTTTAGAGTTGTACAAACCTTTATTGCACGTGTTGTGGTGCAAGAATCTATTTTCTCTTATATAATGTAAATTGTTGCGCATGTTTTATTGTTGTCTTTACTAACGTAAGTATTGCACGAACGAGTTTTTGGAAATGTTTTCATATGCGTTGTGTGGTTAATCAACTTTGAAACCTATCGCATGGACGGTAGTGTATTTTTCCGCACGTCTAATTGTTATAAAACTTGTGTATTTGAAAGTTTATAAAAGTTTAAATTGGCATATTATTTGAAAAACCTTGAACTCATTAGGCCTATAGGTTTAACCCCTGTCGTGGAAAGAAGTTGCAATTAAGGGACTAGGGGAGTCCTTGAGAATTGAAGCGTCGGATGATCCGACTTGCGGTCAGTCTTGATTGTTTGAGGTTTCGGTTTGTGAATCTGCGCGCGTTTGTATTAATGGAAATAGTAGATTTAAGTCTTCCCAGTTAATTAAGGAAGTAATGTTATCCCTCGATAATCATGCGGGATAAGGTCTTAGGTGATTACCTGCGATTAGATTGGGTTCGTTTTGGTGGATTGCTCGTCGGTGTGACACCATGGCTTATGTGGTCGGTGTACCGTCTTAGCGGGTTCCGCGATTAAAGGAAATTTTGGTGATCTGTCTGCTAGAGTTGTAAGATTTGAAATTTTAGCTCTCTGATTAGGTGTCAACCTTAGTGCGATAACCCGTCTTGAATGGGATTTTGGGTGAGATGTCCACATTTTCGAGGTCACCGTTTAGTCCTAGGCGTCGACTTGTTTTCTTGAGGTCAATGGATCTTGGAATGGATGGATGTAACCCGGTTGGATTATGGAAAATAGTGACCTTTCGGTAATGGATTTTTAAAAGGAGTTTGGGTATTGAGTATCGAGGTACCCAAGCATTCCTGTGGTGATAAGGATGTTACTTTAGGAATGTGGTGAGATTGGTGTTGAATCGGAGTTGAGTGACAGCCGAAGCTGTGTTAACCGGTTACATGAAGGACGTATTGGTGCGCCTTGGAAGGATATCTTTACCAATACTAGGAGTGAATCAGTAGGAGTTGTTGATTCCTGGGAGTTTGGTTGCGATCTGTAACTTGGGATTGTGAACCATGTGGATTCGAAGGGAATTGGTCGGTAGGAAGTTGGAGTCACAAATTACCTGGAGGTGGTAACTGTCATCCAAGGTTGGGAGACGACCATAATCTTGTGGGTAAAGGTTACTTTGGAGAGTTAAGTGTTCACTCGGTTGTGAGTATAATGCGCCTATGAGGGGCGATTGGTGTTGATATCAGTGCAAGGGTCATGATAGTGGTGCTGGCAGATGTGTTAAGGGCAACCCTTCTACGTGTAAGGTTTCATGGGAACCTAGATTTTGGAGACGAAATCATTCCAAGGTTGGGAGGATTGTAACACCCCGATTTTCGAAAGGTATCATTTCAAGCTAATACAGAAACCGGTATATTAAGAAAAATAAGATATTTGATTTTGGGCTTGAATCCTTGATTTTATAGTCTTGATGGATAAATGATTCAATTACGAGTCCAACGGTCCTTTCCGGAGCGAAAACGGAGCTATAACGAAGAAGTTATGGCCGAAATAGTGTTAGAAACTTTCGATACATCTCGCGCTACCCTGCCTCGCGATTGTGACATGTCACAGTCGCGACGAACCTCCAGTGCGTAAAAACGGGTTTCTTCTTCATTTGGTCATAACTCTCTCATTTCAACTCCGATTTGGGTGATTCAAGTTGCTACGGTTTCATTTTTGAGAGCTCTTCAAGGATCTAGCAAGAGATTGGAAGTCTATTAAAGTATACTAGAGTATTTTGTGGTGGTAAGCTTCTCATCTCTCCCTATTCATCTTCTTCACCAAGTTTTCTAGGGTTTCATCCACCCTTTGTGCTTCCTTTCATAGATTTGAGATTTGTGGCCATTTTGGTGAACTAGAAGTGTTTTGGTTGGTGGATTCAAGCTTGGGTTAAGGTAATCTCCTATTCTCTTCAGTATGGAAGTTAAGGTTTCGGTATTAGTTGAGGTATTCATGTATGTGGTTTGGATTGTATGGATCTAGGTTTTGGAAGTTTCCGGCTTGAGGATTCGAGCGGCCTTCAAAAGAGCTCGTTGGGTGAAACCTAGATTTAGCCTAAATCTAGCAAGGTGAGTTCAAGTTGATTTGTGAAAACGGTGTACATGCCAAAATGTTTATTTTAAAGTGTTTTAAATGAAATGGTTAACTGCTGATAAGTTTTGGGTCTTTCGAAGTAAAATATGTTTCACTTGGTTATTCGTCAAAGTGTGAGTATTTGATAAGTTTCACATTTGGTAAACTTGGGTTGTGTTAACCTCTTAAAATGCTTATATTGGGTTTGAACATTTTAGCAACTAAATAGCATGATTTACGTATTCTTAGTGACTTTGTACAAGTAAGATCTATTTCATGATTCATGCATCTTTGAGGATTTTGTACAAATGGATTTTGAGCATTTTAGCTCGGGGTTGGCTTAAAAGAGTCTTATGGACAATTGTCCGGATTTAATAGCTCGATGTAGAGTCCTATTTCATGGCTTACATCTAAATGCATTTTATCGCATATTTATAATTACAGGCTCGAGTGTTGTTGTCATTCAGGTATAGTCGTGTAATCTTAGACTGTGTTGCATTGGATCCATAGGCACATGAGTCAATCTTATTTGATGGTCATTTGGGTGGTACGGGGTTGGACTCCGGGACACATGTTTTATGACCTTGTCCGTTCAAGGAGTACACTAGGAGGACTGAGTCCGGGTGGTGCTATCATGGCGTGGAGTAGCCATTGGATGGGCGTTTTGGACCTCCGCCAGGTGGGGCAATGCCTTGGTTGTATCCCCCTTGGGTCGGGCCTTGGAGCGGTATTCTCGTTGTTATATCGCTAAGGTCAGTTGACTCTTTGGTGTAGCTTGAAGGGAGTCGTAGGGACACTTGGGCTTGTGTGTCGTGAAGTGTCATACGATTAACGTTGTATGAGTGGCATACTTTTGTGTTCCTCCACTCTCAACGGATACGGGAAGCCCCCGTCGTCGGCCCGTCGTATTTTGGATATTTAATTGTCCATGTTTTAATATTGGGATTTCATTCTACTTTATGGTCGCGTGAGTATTAAATTGGGTTACATGTTTTCGATGACGTACCATATTATTTAAGAATCGTTTTCCTTTATTTATGGGCCGAGTATTATGTCCCGCCCGTGTCTTGGGTGTTTTGGGATATGAGGTTTTATTTACAATTTCATAATTGGAATATCGAACTATGACCCCATTTTGGGTGAGTTCCGGATTGCATCATTTTACATGAAGGGTGTGTTTGGGAGCATTATCTTTAAAAGTGCATGTTGTGGGAAAAATGTGTCGTTTCCATTTTAAAGTATATCATTTCGAAAGATCTCGCTTTAAAACTGATTTCCTGTCTTTCAAAGATATATTCATTCATGTTAAAACTCTTGAGCTCACTAGGCGTTAAGCCTAACCTTTTTATTTGCCGGCATGTGCATCAGGTTCCAGTTGGGGGTTCGGTTCTAGCAAGTGCTTTGAGGATTGAGCCTTAGCTTTATACAAGGGTAAGTAGCTGGTGAAGTCTTCCGCAGATTGGAGATAGTGATTGTTATTGGGTTTAGTAACACCCGTCCTTTTCCTAGAATGTATGTATAGGATGAATGTGAGCTTTGGGGTTAATTCTCAATTTATGTTTGTGATTTGAAGTATTTATTGATGTATTTAGAAAAATTTTAATAAGTTGCTATCTTCAGACTTGAGGGTGTTACAGCGTAAGTCGTCCGCTTGCTCCAGGGAGAAACACTCCAATGGGTTACGCGGCTTGTGCCGCGACTTACACCCGCGACGTAAGTCGCGTAACTCCCTGCTTCCAAAGGATGGTTCTAACACTTCCAAACCAAACCAAACCAAACAACCATTTTAAACAAAATAGCAATTAGGCATATAATTTCTACTTCTATAAACACATAAACATAAGATTAACAAAACCTTATACTTACCTGAAATTCCGGATGTTACATAATAGTATCTACCATATCAATTTTATGTAGCATCATGCATTCGTTCTACCGTCAAATACATCATATGATATATCTCTATTATATAGATTGACATCATTTTAGATCACAATATTGATTATTTGGAGTAACACTCTATGTAAATCAATATAAATCATTTGCATTTCCATGTCACCACATGTTAATGTTCCGTCACCATAACTTGGTTAAAACAAATTTTTTAGGAACTATCAATCTTAGAATCAAAAGTCCATGTTGGTTATAGTTTGAGATTTTATTCTTGTTTTAGAGATAGGAAAATACTTAAGTTTATACACTCAATATTAGGTGATAAGGAGTCAATAATGTATGATAAAACAAAGGTAATTTTGAAATCCTAAGTATAGATTTAAGTTGGATCATTTCATATGGTAGGTAAAAAAAAATTTCAAAATGTAAGAGTTTTCTTAGTTAATATTTAATAACAAAAAATCTACTATATTCTAATATGAAAATAAAATGCATGTGGATGGAATAATCAAAAGAATCGGTATGAGATGAATGATGGAGCATATATCAAGTTTTTCTAGGTAAAAGTAGTTCTAGATTTTGGTACTAAATAAAAAACTTAGAAAAGTGATAAGCAAATAATCAATAATATAAAATGAACAATCAATTAACTTTTTACATATTTATTTATCTAATGTAATTAATTAACACAAGTTTGGGTCCTTAATATAATGCTAAACTCTTTTTGGTCCTATTAAATACTAAAAAAATTGTGTCTTTTTTATTTATTAATTTTTTTGAACTGCTACTGTATACTATATAATAGATACTAAAAATTTTGGGCCCCTGATTCTTGTGGGCCCTGGGTGTGCGCCCGGCCCGCCCTCCCTCCCTCAGGAACGGCCCTGAACGTGAGAAGCGTGTTGGATGAGAAATGGATGCACATTAGGATGAGATACACCGGGATAAGATGCACCAGATCAATTCTCTTCTAAGCCGCAATTCATGTGAGACATTTGATTAAAAGTGATCAACAATTCAGATCCACTTCTCACATTTTTCACATTAGCCTCAATTTCTCACACGATTTTTCGCATATAATACTAGGAACATTTTAGGTGATACTTGAGTGCAAGAAGTGTAGTGATCCTCTTCTTTTGATGGGTGATGGTGTGCGTTGTAATCCATTATTTTTCTTTTCTCTTCAGGCGACAACTCTTCTGTTGTTCAATGCTTCGAATAGACCAAGTTTTCCGGATATCAAGACACAACTAAATCTTGTTGTTGAAGATGTGGTGAGATCACTCCAATCACTATCCTCTGCCGAATTAACATGAGGTTCTAACCAAGCAGCCAAACACATAAACCATTTCTATTGGGTTGATATTGAGTTAGACTCAAAGTAACCCGACCAACCCGTTAAACCCATAAACGTTTTAGCGATTTCTCTAAAATTATTTATATTTTCCTTTAACATGTATAAGTTACCAAAAACAACTTGGCGATGACGAGCAATGGAACTCATAAGAGGACATTATTGGAAAGTTATATGTAATACATAAATATTTGATCAACTCGTATATTCTTTTGAATAATGATCGTATTTCAAATAAAAAGATTCTTATTTTTATGTTTTCAATATTGTTTTTACTTTGTTTAAACATAATCCGACCAACCCGGGTTGGGTTGCATTTTTGTTTGGGTTGGGTTGGGTTGAAAATTTTCAAACCGCCAATATTGAATTGGGTTGTTGAAATGCATTCAACTTGATCAACTCAACCCGTGAGCACCCCTAATTGTGAGTCTGATACAATAGGAGAACTGAATATGCTATGAGATAGCCAAATTTCCAAATTACTCTCAATATTTACTAGAGTAATCTTGTGCACCAAAATTGACACCAATGCTTCATAGTGAATTGGTGATTATTGGTGGGAAAGAAGTTATTTTTGGATTGAAACTTTGCCAACAAAAATAAAATGGTGTGTTTACATGGGGATATCGCAAAAAATGAAAACGGCAAAATACTTGAAGGACAATAGGCTAGCATCACTTTGATGCTTGTCTTGTTGCTTTATAAAGCTTATCCCCCTTGCAAATATGGGTTATTTAAGGGTCCGTTTGATTTGTAGGAATGAAATGAATTGGATTGGATTTCATATAGGGATTTGAATTCGGATTTGGATTTGAGAGGATTTGGAATACTTTTGTGTGTTTGGTTTGTAGGATTGGAATGAATTTGAATTCCATTATTTATTAAAAAAATTTGAAAAAATATAAAAGTAACTAAATTACTTTTTATTTAACTGATTATTAGAAAACAAGTGTTTTTAACATATATTTAAACATTGTTATATACAAATCCTATGAAATCCCTTGAAATCTAGTCATTCCCTTGGGATTTCAAAATCCTATGTTGGGGGATTTCAAAGAAATCCTAGGATTTCAAATCCGGATAATCCTGCAAACCAAACATGGGATTGGAATGGATTTAAAATCCAAATCCCTCAATTCCAATGCGCAACCTAGTGACACTGAAATCAAGATGAGTATCAATCAACTTATCGATAAAGAGTACCTGGAAAGAGAAAAGAATAACCATCAACTTTATAAACATCTGTCATGATCTGAAAAAGCAAAGTCCATGGAAGCTAGTATTTGACAATCACATTTTGTTGCAAAGGAGTAGAGCAAGGGTAAACAAGTCTGAATGGACACAAATGCTGGTTATCTTAATGGTAAACAAAGGAACACTAATGCCTCTTCTAATGCTAGCTATTCCTCGTTTACTTGTTCTGGGTTTTACTGAAAAACTACGAAAAAACAAATGAAAAAACATATCAATGTGGATGTCAATGAAATGTCGTTTTTATAATATATATATATATATATAGGGGTGGTATCAATTGGAAACCAAGTTTCATTGGAAACTTTGGAAACCAAATTTCAGCCATTGATCTTTATAATCAATGGTTAAGATTCATTTGAATTATATATGGTAGTAAATTAATTAATTTATTAATAATAAATAAAAATAATAGATGAAAAGGGTAAATATGTCTTTTGATTTTGTGTCTCAAATATGGCAAGAAAGATTTATTTTATTTAGATTACTTGAAACCAAAATAAAATTTTCCACGTAAATCTAAATTTTGTTATTTTTTTACTATGAAAATGAGGAGCATTTGTCTTTTCATCAAAAAAATTATTTTTCTTTTAAAATGTAAGAAAATATTTTTTTTAATTTCATTTTATTATAAAATTTCCCACGCAATCTAATATTGTGATGAAACAGAATGAATTTGTGGATTACATATTTCATCAGTTTCATCGTGTTAGCATTATTGTTTCATAATGAAAATAGATTCATCAGGTTCATCGTGTTAGCATTATTGTTTCATAATGAAAATAGATTCATCAGGTTCATCGTGTTAGCATTATTGTTTCATAATGAAACATGATGAATTTGTGCCATTATTGTTAACTTCCCATTTTTGTTTCATTACCTATTCAGTTGCATATCCGTATATGAACATAGATTCATCAGGTTCATCGTGTTAGCATTATTGTTTCATAATGAAAATAGATTCATCAGGTTCATCGTGTTAGCATTATTGTTTCATTATTACCATATATAAGCTAAATTAAAATTAAATAATTTCATCAGGTTCATCGTGTTAGCATTATTGTTTCATTATTACCATATATAAGCTAAATTAAAATTAAATAATTTATCTAAATTAAATATCTCATTTTTAAATTAATCAATGATTATTATTACCATATATAAGCTAAATTAAAATTAAATAATTATTAATATAATAATAATAACAGTTACCATATATATTATGAAATAATGTAAAAGACAAAAATAACCTTTTCAATTGAAAATAAAAATAAAAAAAAGAAATTCACTGATTGGTTGATTTCGGTTTCCAAAGTTTCCAATGTAATACTGATTTCCAATTGATCGCTCCCCTATATATATATATATATATATATATATAATGGTCAGGTTCAGGGGAAAACCTCAAAAAAAGTGGAAAACTGAGGAACACGTTGTGACCCTTAAAGAAAATTGACAACATGATAGGAAGGAAACGCTAAATAACTAACATTTTTAACTAGTGTTAGTCAGAGGGACCAAACGTGAAACAAAGTGATAACTACATCGACCAAAACTGTAATTAGTTTTAAAGAGGACCAAACTTGATAATGGGTGACAACCACAAGAACCAAAAATGCAATTTATTCTTTATATTATCAATAACTATTTTATATTTTTATTTTTATTTGCAAATATCTTATAAAATAATGACCCATCGTCTTCGCTCCCTATCAGAGCCCATCACTGTGGTTGATCTCTGCCATCGATCTTTTTTTTATCGCTTTTGTTTTGTTTTTGATTATCCATTAAATTGTTGTAAAAGAAAAATGGGGTAATCGAAAAACAAAAAAAGTGAAAAACCCAATCAAAAAGAGGATCGATGGCAGGGGCAAACAACGGTGATAGAGAGAGACCACGATGGGGCAACGAGGGGAAGCCATGGTGTTGGGTTCAAGGATTTGAATGACTTAGGATTTAGGAAGGGTAAAACTGATTTAGAGTTTTTTCTTTAACTTTAAAACATTCTTAGTTGATTATAGGTAGTTTTATGGGGTTAAAATGATCTAGGTAACCAAATTTTAAAAGTTTGACAGTATATATATTTAAAAAATATCAGGAACTTTATCACTCAAAAAGAAAAAGTTCAGTCGTTTATTCCTTCAAAAAAAGTTCACATACTTAACCATTCAAAATAAGAAGGTTCGTTATGTTTTTCTGGACATTTCTGTCGAGAATCCAAGTTTTTCTCTCCAAACACTTTACTAATAAAAATTACAATATTCACATTTTTTTTGTTATTCTATTCATTTTCTCATCTTCTCGTACCTTAACTCGACTCAACTTCAATTTTATCCTGGCGTATTGGTTAAGGTCCTGGGGGATGTGGTGGAATATCCCATCTGTTCAGGGTTTGAATTCAGGCGTATACAACAATTGTGGCCACTAATCAAGACTGATGTCTTACAGTCATTATTTGCCGAGGAATTAGTATAGGCATAGCCTAAGACACTCTTCCAAAAAAAACTTCAACTTTCTCTCAATGTTTCATGATAATTATGACAATCGGCATTAGTCGTATGTCTCATACCAAAATCTCGTTATAATACCTTTAATCAACAAGTTAATATCATTTTATTTAACTCCCTCATATATATTAAAATTCTATTACAAAAAGGTAGTTTTTGGAAAAACGGTTTTTGAAAAAATATTACATTTACCACCCTTATAATTAATTATTTAATTTACTTTATATCCCTTATTTTTTTCATTTTTTCATTTTACACCCTTATCATATTAACACACATAATTGTATATGAACAAAAATACAATGAAAAAATACGTTTTTTTTTTACAAATTATACCATTATAATCGTCTCGTCAATACCTTCAAAACGAGTCCAATATTGAATATTTTTTAATTTAACCGTACTATTAAATATCGTGAATATCTACGAATTAAATTGTTTTATATCCATACATTTTATTCACATTAAAAATACATAATCGTAAAATATATTAAAAATACGTTTCATTCTTATTATAAATAAATCACGGTAATCTCTACTATATTATAAAAATTCTAATACAGTTTTTTACAAACCTTTGAAAGCCAAAAAAATTTCTCAATGTTTCACTTTCTAATTCAATTAAATGTTACGTTTATCACCCTTACAATTAGTTATTTAATTTATTTTATATCTCTTGTTTTCTTATTTTCTATTTAACATACCTATCATGTTAACATAAATAATCATATACGAACAAGAATGGAATAAACAATACGTTTCTTCTTTTTACAAAATATATCATTATAATCGTCTCATCGATATTTTTAAAACGAGCACAATATTGAATATTTTTTTAATTTAACCTTACTATTAAATATCATGAATATCTACGAACTAATTTGTTTTCTATCCATACGTTTTACTTTTTTCCACCGTTAGCACATTAAAAATACATAATCGTAAAATACGTTCCATTCTTATTATAAAATATATCATTATAATTTTTTTCATCAATAATTGTAATATAAATTAATTATTGAATATTTTTATGGGTTTATGATTTCATAAGTTGTGATTCTTAGGTCATGGTTGATTGTTGATGACATGTCTATAATGAAATAAAATTAATTGTTCCTTCTTTACTTACATTCCGCTGCATCGTGCGGGTATGTGCCTAGTCTTAAATATAAGTGTTAGAGCATAAATATGTTGGATTCAAGATCATTAAGATTGAATACAAAAGATCAAGAAGTCAAAGCTGGAAAGTCAACTTTCATCAAAGTCAAAGTCTTTTGTAATAAAAGTCAAAGTCAATGTAATTGTAATTTTGTTTCTTTGTAATTGTCAAGGGTATAAATACCTTTGTTGTTTTTGTAATCAGATGTACACAAATCATAGAAGAGGAGATTAGAATATCATTCTAGTGAGAGAGTTTAGAGAGAGAAAGCATATGAGATTGTAAAATGTGAGATATATGATTGAAATCAATGAATGTGATTTAGATTCTCATCTTGATTTCGATTTGGATCTGCTCTAATACCAATTGATATTCCCAATTTCAAGTTCTAATTGCTACACAAACACAATCAAGATGAGAATCTAAATCACATTCATTGATTTCAATCATATATCTCACATTTTACAATCTCATATGCTTTCTCTCTCTAAACTCTCTCACTAGAATGATATTCTAATCTCCTCTTCTATGATTTGTGTACATCTAATTACAAAAACAACAAAGGTATTTATACCCTTGACAATTACAAAGAAACAAAATTACAATTACATTGACTTTGACTTTTATTACAAAAGACTTTGACTTTGATGAAAGTTGACTTTCCAGCTTTGACTTTTTGATCTTTTGTCTTCAATCTTAATGATCTTGAATCCAACATATTTATGCTCTAACAATCTCCCCCTTTGGATTCAAGATCACTGTTGAAAGATCTAGTAATTCAGTCTTCACTTTAAACTCTGTCAGTACAAACTTCCCTTTTTCTTTGATGGTATTCTTTCCAAAACTGTCTTCAAATGATTAACAAAAAAGTTTATCTAAACGAGAAGAAGATAGTTGAGCTGAAATGTTTAAAGCTTTCTCAACAAGTTTCTGATTTTGAGAAAGTGATCATTATTGAAAGAGAAAAGTTTGCAAAGGATAAAAAAGGAGATTGAGCAAAAGAATGTTGGATTCTTTAAGGAGATATCAGATGGAAGAAAGGATGTTGAGAAGGGTTTTGAAGATGAAAGAAGTATTTTTGAGGAAGAAATCAAGAAGCTTACTAAGAAGTTATCTGAACTGTCTGAGAGTGCATTGAAAGAGCAGATAACGAGGTCTGAATTCAAGAAGAAGATTGACCTACTCATTGAAGAAAGAGACAGTTTATCTTTAAAGGTAAAAGATCTTGAAAAGATTGTTTCAAAGGTGGTGGTGACTGAGCATACGACTCCAGAGTCCAAAATCCACTCACCTAGAAATAGTTCAGTTGGTTCTTTCAAGACAGCTGCAAGCTCACATCAGAAAACTGTTTCTTCAAAAAGGTTAGTTAATTCATTTGATCAGATTCGTACAACTAACATTTTCTATGATTGGAAAATAGATGGTTCAGGTACACATAGAAGGAGAAGAAAAATATATGAAAAAGAGAAGCTGGTTTGGAAGATAAAACCAGTTGAAGATGAGAAGAATGATGAGAAGAAGGAAGAAAAGAAAGGAAAGAAGGAAGAGAAGAAAAGTAACAAATCATTTGTATATGTCTCAAATGCAAAGAAGAACAAAGTGCTGAAAGGTAAACCTGATCTTGTTTACTCGAGAAATCAAATGATCAAGTTATCTAAAAAGAGGTATTGTTCTTATTGTCATACATATGATTTTGTTCATAAAGCAAGTGATCATTACTGGTATGGTTCTTATTCAGTTACTCCCATTCGAACTGCAACTAACACACATGGACCCAAATACCAGTGGGTACCAAAGCCGAAAACTGATTCTATGTTACAGGCACCACAAGTCAAGGGGGAGTAAAAGAACCTAGGCTTCTAAGTAAATCATCTTAGGACCCGTACTTCAACGGAGTATGACTTCTAAACAGAACAGTTTAGGACTCGTACTTCAGTGATCAAAAGATGTGATACTCCCGGGCGGATATGAAGATGTACTCCGATACTCAAACGAGGATATCAGCCTTCAAGGGGGAGTACATATTTTTCTGAAATTTTTGCATCCGATAGATATGACGAACTACATTCCAAAAGGAGTTGTAGATCTCTATCATGTGCTTTATAACTGACATAGTTTAGATGTATAATTTCAGGGGGAGTAAAAGGATTATGACTTCTGATTACTCAGATCAGAACTCGTACCATTACTCGTTTTACTGCTTTATGTCTTTTACATTTGAATAAATTTTGTGAATAAATTTGCTTTGACTAGACTTTGAAACTTATGCAGAATGAGAGAGGATGGCACGATCATATCATTTTTTACTTCAGCTGACTTTATGAGTATTAAGATTGAGCGAAAAGGTAAATTTCTTATCTTAATCTCAAATGTATCTGAAAGAAGGACAACTTTCAGATATAGAAAACATGTTCTTAAATGTTCAAACCACTTCCCGATTTTTTAACAGATTTTATAATTTGGTAGTGTGATTTTAAATGTTTTTATTTTATTTTTTGTGCTTCATTGATAAACAAACCGTGTGTTATCTTAAGATTAATACTTGTGTATTGTTTTTTCTATATACTTTCAAGTATTCACACACATCGGTTTGACTTTGTTCAAAATGATCTTACCATGTCTCATATTGTAACCAATTTTTTTTTCGATGGTAAGACACCCCGCTTGTACTTCAAAGAATTTTGAGCGATATTTCATTTCGAAACGTCATTTCAAGAATGTCTATATTTTGTTTCGTATGGACAATATCTATTATTCTTGACCTTAAGCTTTGATTGTTATATCATTCATTTCTGATCATTTTCATACAATGTCAGATTTTCAAACAAGTCTCTTGCATTCATGATTCATTCAATATACTTGTTTGAAAATACTTCAATGCTTAAAAATGCTCTTATCTTCATGATTATTTTCTGAGCATATTCACATCTGACATTTGTATATGAGCTTTAACTGATAAAGTTAAATCATTTTGAGCAACATTATGCTTTCATAGGATTACATGGGTTCTTTGTGCTAGGACTTAAATGAACTTCTATGGATTCACGTTAACCAGTGTTTCCTACCCAAGAAGTTAAACCGTTAGTGATTGAGTGTGAGGTGTCGAAAAGAAATGAGTGTGGGTGTGATGAGGTAAAATGTAAAGGAGAGTTTGGTTAGTAGTGAGTTTAATGATTAAAAGAAAGAGGGTGAGAGATCAGAGTAAAAGAATATCAAACTCTGCACCAACTACTTTCTGAGCCGGGCAGCCACATTACTTATGTTTCACAATTTTTTCGTGAACATTATTGAAACAGGCAAATAGCCCATGCCAACTTTTGTCTAAACCCCACCAACCACTCATTTTCTTCTCAAAAAGAAAATGTTTCATATTTTTCTGGGGACGCAGCATATTATCTATCTGGTTTTTATTTGGAAAATTTGGATATTGAAAAAGAAGGAAGTCTGCCCCACCTTCGCACTTCAATCATGCACATTGAGTCTGTGTTTATCTACTGTTGTCTCAGTGGTTTACACAACTTTGAGCCTTATTGAAAAGCAATCATCGTGCTTAATTTTTTCTGCACATGCACGAACACACAAAGAATTCGTTTTTTTGTCATAACATTCATAGAAATTGCCTTTGTGGTATTTCGATGATTGGATGGTAGCCCTGGGGGAGTGAACATCAGAAAGTTCCTTTATATTGTGTATTCGTTACACATAGTGACTTCGTGTTACTGACAGACATTTTAACTGATTCATTTGTTGATTCAGGGGTTACATGTTCTTATTTTGTCTGGATTTGCAAAGATCTAGATGAATACTTGGTTATGGATCACAGAATCAGAGGCTCAGTTTGACATATCAGAATGGTCAAAGACATTTCTTGGAATAAAAGTTTTGATGATATAGATGCTCTAATCATCAAAAAGGGGGAGAAGAGTTCAAGAAATGTGTATTTCAAAGAAATGTTAAAGTTAAAAGAATTGCCCGGAAAGAAGTATTTGTATTGGATATGGAGAGAGATATTTCAAAATTGAAGTTTGTTCAAAGATGATAAGCGAAAGTTCAAAGAATTTCGAAAGCAAGCAGATTTTGAAGAAATTTTATTTGAAGAAAGTTGGATAAATCATTCAGAGCTGAAAATGAAGATAATTTCTTTCAATGTCTGAAAGAGGTTTGCTTATAACCTTGGGGGAGATTGTTACTATTTTTGAAGATCAGACGTTGGGAAGATTGTTGAAAGTTTTTTGAAGACAAAGCTAAAGAAGAATTTCATTGTGTTAAGGGGAGTTTGTATATCATGTTTGTTTTAAAAGGAGAGATTACAAGTGAAGATACAGATTGTTCAAAGGGGAGTTACTTTAATCGAGCTTAAAGAAAGAAGATCGCATTGCTAAATCTTTTAGTAATGATCTTGATCCAAAGGGGGAGATTGTTAGAGCATAAATATGTTGGATTCAAGATCATTAAGATTGAAGACAAAAGATCAAGAAGTCAAAGCTGGAAAGTCAACTTTCATCAAAGTCAAAGTCTTTTGTAATAAAAGTCAAAGTCAATGTAATTGTAATTTTGTTTCTTTGTAATTGTCAAGGGTATAAATACCTTTGTTGTTTTTTTAATTAGATGTACACAAATCATAGAAGGGGAGATTAGAATATCATTCTAGTGAGAGAGTTTAGAGAGAGAAAGCATATGAGATTGTAAAATGTGAGATATATGATTGAAATCAATGAATGTGATTTAGATTCTCATCTTGATTGTGTTTGTGTAGCAATTAGAACTTGAAATTGGGAATATCAATAAGTATATAACTGCACTATGTCTCAAAAATGCACTCTTTCCATCTAATAATAAATGTCCACAATGAAAATGCATACAATGTTATGAATACGCAATTATTACACTTTTTAAATAACTAAACAAATTTTTACTATTGATAATATAGAGAAAAAAGCTTTCTCCATCTAATAAGTATGGGTACAATGAGAAATTAGAAACTTATTTTTGAAAGTAGACACTTATTTGGGAAATTGGCTCAATAGGCAAAGAAGAGAAAAAATTGGTTTCTAACCATTTCTCTCCCGGTTTTGCACTCATGTCACTACGTCCGCAATATCCAGGTCCGCAAATTGCGGACCTGGGTAGAAAATGTATTTTTTTTCAATTTTTCTAATTTTTTTTATGTGGTTCCGTAAATTTTTT
This sequence comes from Arctium minus, assembly GCA_954870635.1. Classification (NCBI taxonomy): domain Eukaryota; kingdom Viridiplantae; phylum Streptophyta; class Magnoliopsida; order Asterales; family Asteraceae; genus Arctium; species Arctium minus. Next base: position 15,851,013 of record OX941083.1, read on the forward strand.
TTGTTTTCTAAGCCAAATGACTAGATTCGTATTTTTCTTTGTCGTTTAACCATGTTGGATATTGCGGATGTAGCAATATTTGTGTAAAATCAGAAGAAAATTGCTAAAATACCAATTTATTGTCTACTTTGATTATTTAAATCAATTTCTCCAGTTATTTTGAAACAAACTAAAATAGTGATGTGGTGAGTGTCCAAGAATCAATGAATCCTAGAGAGAGAAAGTAGAGAGAGAGATATTGAAGCACAAAGTAACAAATCAGATTAATGTGTGTGTCGAACTTACAAGACACAAAGACCAAAGGGACTTAAATACCCTTGGTCAGATACAACACAGATAAGCACTAAACACAGTAATTGACCAAGACCTATAAATACAATGATTACTATAAAATCAGACCTAACAATCTCCCCCTTAGTAATCATTGGCGCTTTGGTCTTCAAAAATGATCTTCTAAATCAGCACAGACCAACAAAGCGACTTTATGAAGCTTCCTGACTTTTTAAGAAAAAAATTTCATCTCAGCATCTTTCAGATAAAGTTGTCTTTACTGTATTGAGCTCTAGACGATACACCTCTTTTGAATGATCTTGAATGAATTGTGGTGTTCGGAGCAGAAACAACAAAAGAATTTATTGTAGCTGAGAGAATAGAATCTTTGAGCGAATCTTGATCAGCAGAAAAACATTTGAGCTCTTTGTCTCTTTAAAATCTCCTTGATTTCTCCCCCTCACGACCTTGATGATCTTGATCAACTTGGTCATGCAAATGTTGGAGACGAGACAGCGTAAGATCTGCAAAAACAAAGAAACAGAGAAAATAGAGGAGGTTTGCGCTTCATGAAGGATGCGCAAACTGAGGTTTGCGTGTCAAGCTAAATGCACAAAACAAGGTTTGCGTTTCATGCTTGAAGCGCAAAACAAGGTTTGCGTTTCATGCTTGATGCGCAAAGTTGACTTGGAGTCTGAAAATTTTACCTGATTAGCCCTTTGACTCCCCCTACACAAATGCACTAAATTTGACAATTCAATATAGCATTTATATAGAAAAACAGAAACTCCCCCTCAAAAACAGATATAATATTTGAAAACCATTCTCTTTGTTCACTCCCCCTTGAATAATGCATAAACCCATGAAAATATTTATGAGAACACAATGATCAAATGTTAATGTAGAAAGAAAAAAATATACTGAATGTAAATTTTGAAACAACTAAACATATAAAATTTTAAATACTAAACAAATAAAATTCTACTCAGTAAAATATCACAAATTTATCAATCATTTGAAATCAAACATATGTTGTAGAATACAAGAACAAGTTTCATTGCATACCAAGTTAAGACATGTTCAGTTTCAAAAACTTCCAGCAGTCTATTCAGTGTGCTCACATGCGAATCTTCGATTAGCTTCAGAAAAATGCAATTCTAAAAATATTATAGAGAACTTTGCATGCACTGACACTAAGTCATCAAAAATTAAGACTTTCACAAATTTACAGATTTATCGCAACTTAAACATATCACCAAGTATCATGAGATGTGTGCTCATTGGCATCTTTTAGCATTGTGCACATTGGCATCTTTTTAATCAAGAAGTTAATTAAGTAAAGAACATGTCGTAAACGTAACTTTCTATCTGACCCTATTGCAGGATTTGGGTCAGCCACTCCCAGACCAGCTGTCCTTAGGGGACTAGGTGTCAAGCACCCCTTGGAACTTACTTTCCCGGATCAGAAAGGCTACATCGACATATCCTAAACCCATTCATACCAGTAAAACATGACTTTCGATCTGATTCTATAGAAGGATTTCTGTTCGATCACTCCCAGACCAAATGACCTTAGGGGACCAGATGACAAACATCCCGAGGAACTTACTTTCCCAAACCAGAAAGGTCACAGGTACAAACTTTTAAACTCAGAGATTTCTGTATTTTAAGAATTTATAATTCATCTCAATCACTCAGATCAACGTCTAAATGCTTAGCCCATATTTTCATTCCGATTTATAATTCTGATTAATTAGGTAGTCTAAGCAAAGTAAACTATAAAAATTCCGAATCACACAACTTTAAAGCAGTAATAAAAGTTTCAAACATGTTGCTGACTTTTCGACTTTTGTAAGACTTGAAATTTGATCATATAAAAACTTTAATATAAACAAAAGAACTTGAAAATTTGTCCTAGACACATATTTTATTCAAAAGAAAGAAAAAATGTAAAACTTTACTTTATAGAATAAAATTTGTAAAGATTTAAACTTTTAAACTCAATATGTCGAAGTTAAAATTTTTTCCTTAAAGACAAAATGTAAAGAATTCGGCAAATTGATATTTAGTTGGAACAAAATAAAATTCAATTATTTCATCTTTCACATTATAAAAAATAATTTGTGTCTCAAATTAAAAAAAAATGGGTTATACAAAATTAGAAAAAGTTGAACAAGCTCAGATTTTTGAAAAATAATGAGAAAAACTGGAACACATCATAATCAGAGATAAAATGCAGCGGAATTAAAATTGATGTACTCACAGTATCTCATATAGTCAGAAGCTTAAATAATTGAAGAACGAGTTCTAAACTGATTTGTTTAGAAGTCGTAGTCTATGAAGTACGGGTCCTGAGCTGAAGTACTCAGAAGCCAATTTTCTCTTACTCCCCCTTAACATGTGATGCCTGCAACTTTAAATCAGATTGAGATTTGGGTACCCACTTAAATTTGGGCCCGTGTTTGTTAGTTGCAGTTCGTATGGGGAAATAATAATCAGATTTGATATGAGAAGAACGAGAAAGATAGTCAGAAAAATAATCACAACCATCAGAAGAGAAAGCATAATCATCAGAACTAGAATCTGAGGAAGAACATGAGACATGTTTTGAAATTCGAAACATTTGCTTTATAGAGTATTTGGAAATTTTATTACATTTAGCAAATGAATCACTGTTATAAAGTTTGTCTACACATTTGTCCCCATCAACAATAGATTCATCAGATGTCCGCATCGCTCTCCAGATTTGCTTCTTTGACTTGCTCACAGTCCTATCTGAAAGAATAGAATCGGAAGAATTAGAACAGTCAGAAATAACTGTATCTCATTTCTTCGACTTCTTTGACCGTCTTCTTTTACGCTTAGGTTTATAATATTGATCATTTAGCGTAAAAGAATCATCAAAAATTTTAGACGAAGTATTTAAATCAGAAGAAATAAATTTACCCAAACAACCAATCTGATCAACTAATAAATCTGAATTTGCCTCGGAGTCTGAAGAATTTTGAGAAAATATTTTAAAATTTGAAACTTCCTTTTTATTTTTCTTAGAATCGTAAGATAGGCTAGAAATAGAATCTGATTTTTTTAAAAATAAATTTTCTTCAAGACTAGACGTCATGAAAGAAAGAATAATATCAGATTCAATTTTCTTCAAAATATTTTGATCTTCTATCTGATCTTCAAGATCTATGATTTTTCCTTCTAATATTAATGGAGGAGTATATTTCTTCGAATCATAAATGATTGGAGAAATATTTTCCTTATCAGTATCAGGTGCATAAGGAGCAATAAAATCATTAGATATTGAAGATTTGATAGGAGATATATCATTTAAAACTCTTTTTCCTCTTCTTGATTTTTCAGGAAAATATTTTGCATTTTCACTTGTATAAACAAAAGGAATTTCATTTTTCTTGTTATTTATCCTTTTCTCATTTTCGATTTCTAACATTTGCTTCTCATTCATCCAATCAATTTTAAATTGAGGAGCATAATGAGCAAGAGTCAGATAATCGTATTTATATAAAGTTGGGGATTTTTCAATCGCATTGTTTAAACAATGAGGATTTTCAAAACGAAGTCCCCACCTTTGTTTTAAAGCCTCTTCACTCCTCGGTTTGTTCATATAAATTGTTTGTTCAGATTGGTCTCTTCGATAAAGCTTTTCTTCTAACTTATTTATTTTTTCTGAAAATTCATCTTTTAAATTAGTCATAGCTGTCAAAGATTCAAGATAAGTCTTATTTGAATTTTCCAAATCCTCCAATTTCTTTTGAAAGATGTCTTTTGTATTTTTTAAAATGGATTTTTTATCTTTCAAAGAAATTTTCAATTTGTCAATCAAATCTGACTTTTCAGAATTTAGATTCTTTTCAGATAAAATCTTTGAACGCAAATCAGATAAAACAGTTATCATGATATCAAACTGAGAGGTAATAAATTTGTAATCAAATTCAGAGTAGACCTCATCCTCATCTGTTTCAGAGTCGTCTGACTGGTCATCTCCGATCAAGCACATCTGAGCGATCTCGACATTTGAAGCTTCATCATCGGAATAATCCAGCCAGAATTCTTCCTCGGCCAGCAAAGCAGTTCCGTTCTCTCTCTTTTCAACCAATTCCACTTTCTTTCTGTAGTATGCCGAATCCCTAACCACCTTTGCTCTACACTCCTTTGACATGTGACCCGGCTTTCCGCAGTTGTAGCAAGCAGCATTCTTTAGCTCGGGTACTTTCACTTTAGGACCGGAAGTGAAGCGAGAAGAGTTGGAACCCGATTTTGGTTGGAACTTCTTCTGGTAGTGCTGAGAAAGAAGGATCATTGCTTTCTGTAAAGCCTCGCCATCATCTTCAGTTGATCCGGTGTAAGCATTTTCAGACAATGCTTGTTCAGATATTTGCTTCGTGAGAAGAGCAACCGGATCTACTGTTTTTTTCTTTTTATCCATCTTGGCCTTTTTATCTACCACCAAACTTTCATCAGTCATCAGAATCTCGTAAAGTTCTTGAATCTGCATTGTGGAGATTCTGACATCATTCCTTAATCTGTGGCATGATTTATTCCACTCAGACTGAAGAGCATTAAGGAATTTCAGATTCGTTTCAAGAGCAGTCTTTTCCACTTTAATCTTTCTGAGATCATTAATCACAGTGCAAAACCGGTCAAAAGTCACCTTCAGAGATTCATTGTCCTTTGCCTTAAATTCCTCAAAGTTATTCATGAAGCGAGTCTGGCGTATTTGAGTAGCAACTGATGATCCAAGCATGATCTTTTCTAACTGAGTCCACATCATATTTGGATTATGTTTGAAACAATCAATTCGATTGTAGATTGAGTTAGGCAGAGCTAGCATCAAATTGGACTTTGCTTCTCTATCGGCTTTTTCACGTTTGATTTCATCATCAGTCAAAGGAATGTCATTTTTCGGTCTGATGAATGGTCCTTCAGTAAACGACTTCATCATATTTTCTCCATTTGTCTGACGCTCAATGAAATTTATGAACCTATCTTGCCACTGTGTAAACTCATCTTCATTGATTAAGACTGGTGGACGAGTATCTGTTCCCAATTACATCATCAGATCATTTGAGTATAACCTAGCTTGGAAAGCAAACTTGGCAGAATCAATTGCTGATGTACCAGAAAAACAAAAATCAGATTGAATTGAAAAAAAAAGAAAAAAAAATTCGAAAAATATTAAAAAATATTAAAAAATGAAAATTTGAAAAACACTTGTTATGACACAAAGTTTAAAAAAAAATAAAGATGACACACTAAAAAAAAAATCCAGATTTTTTTTTAACTAAGACAGGGAGACGCGCAAGATGAGGTTTTCGGATCACAGAGGACACGCAAGATGAGGTTTGCGTTTGCTTAGAGAGACGCAAAGTGAACTTTGCGTTTGCTTTGAGAAACGCAAACTGTGACTTTGCGTTTGCTTTGAGAAACGTAAAGTGAACTTTGCGTTTGCTTTGAGAAACGCAAACTGTGACTTTGCGTGTTAAACTAGAGCCGAGAACTTTAAGCTTTGCGTTTCCAACGTGAATCGCAAACCTAAAAATTCACTATTACACGAGTTAGACACGCAAAATATATGAATGACACGCAAAGATTATGAATGAAACGCAAACTTTAGATCTTGAACAAACCGAACACAAAACACAAAAACTTCTAAAGAATCGATTTCAACACTAATTTTTATGAAATTTCCTTTTACAAATAAGATCGAAAACACTTTTTCAACTCAAATCAATCAAAAATTTCGATTAAAAACCATAAAAACGAGATTTCGATGATAGAACAGTAACCAAACTCGTTTTTTTTTCCAGAAAACTTTTAAAACTCAAAATCGATGATCTAACACTGTTTTTCTTGAAAAACAACCTGAAACAAAAGTGATCGATTATTAAAAACGAATCTAATGAGACCAAAAACAACCAAATTCGATCACAAACAGATCCAAATTTTATGAGAAATCAAGAAAACGAGATTTTCTTGAAAAAATCAAGAAAATCGATCAAATTTTCGATTTCAATCACAAATTCAGATTAGAAAATCAATCTCTCAATCCTCTCAAGATTCAGTTGGCTCTGATACCAATTGAGAGTCCAAGAATCAATGAATCCTAGAGAGATAAAGTAGAGAGAGATATTGAAGCGCAAAGTAACAAATCAGATTAATGTGCGTGTCGAACTTACAAGACACAAAGACCAAAGGGACTTAAATACCCTTGGTCAGATACAACACAGATAAGCACTAAACACAGTAATTGACCAAGACCTATAAATACAATGATTACTATAAAATCAGACCTAACATGTGGAACTCAATTTAGGAGAGGGAAAGTAGCATTTTTTTTTGTAAAAAAGGAATTTTATTGGATTAAACTATAAACATGAATCGTATAAATTAAAACAATTTGCAAATAAATTATGAATCCTTATACCCATGAAAGAAAATGGTTTCTTTGTAAACTCAAGTGTCAGCCAACACGCATTCATTTCATTCATCTTCCTTTTACCGTCTCTCCTTCGTCTTCATTTTCACCCTTCAATTGCACCAAATTTGTTGAATTTCTTTCGGCACTTTTAGGATTTATAACAAATGACAAATCATTGCTCAAATACAACATTTTATTCTCATATCTAAACTTTTACGGGTTTTTAGAATTGGGTTTTTTAATTCATATATTTTTGCATGGGATGGTTATTGAAAAGTGGGGTTTCTTTTATATGATTAAAATGACCACATTGAATATATATAGTTGATTTGATTACTTCTAATTAGTGATGGCCATTTTGGCCCGGCCCGATCAATTAACTGAAGCCTGGCCCGTTCAAATAGATCTGGCAAAAACTGATACGACACGCTAACCCGACACGAACTCGACACGAAATAAACGGGTTTAGGTAATACATTTCAACCTGTTTAAGTAAACGGGTTGACACGACACAACACGAAAACTAAACGGGTAAGGTCAGGGTCAAAAATTTCAACTCGAAAATGACCCGAATAACCCGTTTATATATATAGAGGAAAGTTCAAATGAAAACTCATTTTTCATTGTGCACGTGAGTACAAATCTCAGCCACTCGATCTCTTTTGATCCAACAACTCATATTAAATAGAGTTTTTAATTTTAAAATGTTTAGGGGTAAAAATGGAAGAAAATTTAAACACACGCTTACCATATTTGACTTTTTATTTTCTTTTTTAATTAAATTTTTTTTTCCCAATTAAAATTTAAAATAAATTATCTTAAAAATTACTAATATTTTAATCAAACAAATTACATCAAAAAAACGAGAATTTCGTACTCTTCGATATGACATCCATCTCGATATAGTTTTTTTTGTCGTTTTAACAGTTTTTTACGTGAAATGCTATATATGTGTTATATTCATTATGAATATTTATGTACGTTCAAGTTTGTACAACGCTTCGACACCGTAAGTATGTAATTCGACATCACCTTCTTCAGCATTTTCTTCAACGTCGTAAGACATCACGTTTCTTCAGCACCGTAACCCAACACCCATGAAGACGAATCGAGAACCTATCGAGTAATTCTGTTGTGAATCGGGGAACAAAAGAGAGTGCGCCACGTCTCCACATCACAAGTCATTCATGTGTTATTCATCATGAATAATGTATCATTCAGGATGAATAATACAACATTCAGGGTGAATAATTCACGATTCATGAATTTGTGTATTATTCGTCATGAATGTTGTGTAATTCATCCTGAATACTATATTATTTATCATGAATAATGAATGAATGTTCACATTTGTTATTCATACTGAATGTGGGACATCCGGGGATACGCATACATATTCATAATGAATTAAACCAAATTTCGGTTGTGAATTGGGAAACAAAAGAGAATGCGCCATGTGTTTACACCTTCACGGGTCATTCATATATTATTCATCATTAATAATGTATCATTCAGGATGAATAATATACGATTCATGATAAATAATACATGAATCATGGATTCGTGTATTATTCATCATGAATAGTGAATGAACGTTCACCTTTGTTATTCATACTGAATGTGGACACCCAAGGACGTGCATGTATATTCATAATGAATATATAACACATATATAGAATTTCACGTAAAAAACGGTTAAAACGAAAAAATCTTGAATATTGTATTAATCATCCTGCATACGGTATTATTTATCATGAATAGTGAATGAACGTTTACCTTTGTTATTCATACTGAATGTGGACACCCGAAGACGTGCATGCATATTCATAAGGAATATAACACGTATATAGAATTTCACGTAAAAAACGGTTAAAACGAAGAAAAAAAACTATATCGTGATGGATGTCATATCAAATAGCACGAAATTCTCGTTTTTTTAGTGTGATTTGTTTGATTCAAATATTAATAATTTTTAAGATAAATTATTTTAAAGTTTAAGGGGGTAAATTTTTTTAATTAAAAATAAAAACAAAAAGTCAAAGAAGGTAGACGTTGATTCAAAATTACAATTTTGTCATTAATCACTTCCCAATTAACCTTATTATGTTTTAACCATTGATTATTTTTCTAAGTTTTGATCAATGGTTAAGATTTGTCCTCATGTGCACAATGAAAGATGAGTTTTCATTTGAACCCACCCATATATATATATATATATATATATATATATATATATATAAAATAAGTTTTCTTTTTAATGTTTTGGATTTTTAATGTTTTAGATTTGGTTAGACTTTATACGTTTGAACTATAAAATTTGTATTTCTAATGCTTTCATTTGAATTTTGTATTTGTATTTCTTTTTGTGAATTTTCGATTTTTAATTTTTAGTTTTATAAATGTTAAACGGGTTAAACGAGTTAGGCAGGTTGTGTCGGGTTAGGCGGGTCGGGTTAGGGTTGGGATTTTCTGACCCGTTTATTAAACGGGTCGGGTTAGGGTTAGACACTTTCAACCCGTTTAACTTTGAACCCGACACGACACGACACGTTTGCCAGGTCTACGCTCAAAGCCCCGGTCGGCTCAGCCCGGTACTAAACCGGTTTAGAGCCTGAAAAACCAAACCGGTCTAGGATTTTGGAGGTTTTGCCGGCCCGACTCGGCCCGAGCCCGGTTCACAGCCCGGTTTTTGGCCCGGCCCGACCCGATTCGAGTGTTTAAAAAAAAGAGCCGTTATAGATCCATTACTAACCGTTTATAGCCGTTTTTTTACCGTTTTTTTGGATTTTTTACGGGTAATCTTATTGGCACTCTTAGGGGGCGTTTGGTTCGCAGAATGTTTTTGGATGGAATGGAATATGTCAAAGGAATTTGACTTTGATGGAATTTGAATGAAATGTTGTCAGGTTTGACCACCTGTTTGGTTGACAGAATTGGAATGAAATCTGTTAAATGAATTGGAATTTTTCTGTTTGGTTCACAGATTGTAGCTTCGGAATTGGAATGGAATTTTGGTAAATGACCAAAATACCCTTTTTGATTATTTTAATTTTTTAAACAAAAATTACTTTAATAAAATAGTCATTAAATAGTTTAATTTTTAACAAAAATTGTTTTTATTATTTTAGCACATGAATGATGCCGAGAGAGTGAGGAGAGAGAGGGAGAGGGAGAGAGAGGAGAGAGAGGACGAGAGAGAGGAGAGAGAGGAGAGAGAGAGAGAGAGGGGGGAGAGAGTGGAGGAGAGAGAAAAGAGATAGAGGAGAGAGAGAGAGATAGAGGAGAGAGAGGGAAGAGAGAGAGAGAGGAGAGAGCAGAGGAGAGAGGGAGAGAGAGGAGAGAGAGAGGAGAGAGGGAGAGGGAGAGATAGAGGAGAGAGAGAGAGGAGAGATAAAGAGAGAGGGAAGAGAGAGAGGAGAGAGAGAAGAGAAAGAGAGAGGAGAGAGAGGAGAGAGAGAGGAGAGAGTGGAGGTGAGAGAGAGGAAAGAGAGATAGAGAGAGGAGAGATAAAGAGAGGAGAGAGAGAGGAGAGATAAAGAGAGGAGAGAGAGGAGAGAGAGGGAAGAGAGAGGAAAGATAAAGAGAGAGGAGAGAGAGGGAGGAGAGAGAGATAGCGAGGAGAGAGAGGAGAGAGAGGGAGATAGAGATGAGGGAGATAGTTGGTGTTTGCTGATAATCAATATTAGTAGGGTTTAGTTTGGAGTAAAGGGTAAATTTGGAATTATCAAAATATAAGATTCCATTCCATTGAAATCCTTGGGTTTTAGGATGGAATGTTCAAATCCTTCATTGGTGGAATTTGGTGGAATTCACACATTCCTTCCATAGAAAAGAATGAACCAAACAAGAGAATTGAATTTGGTCAAAGGAATTGGACATTCCAATTCTATCAAATTCCATCAGAATCTGCGAACCAAACGCCCCCTTATAATCTTATTTACACCCTACCCCACCCCACCCCCATACCCACCCTACCCATTATAATTATTAATATAATCATTACTTATTTTTTTATTAATATAATTATAATCATTACATAATAATTACTTGTTTATTTTTAATTTTAAAATAATTATAATCATTCCTTATTTAACTTTTAATTTTAATAATATAATTATGAATTATTTATTCATTATTTTAGTTTTAGTTATATTTTAGTTTAATGTAATTATGTTTTATTTTATGAGTATTTTATTTTTAACAATAATTATTTAAAAGAGAGAATTATATATTATTTTTAAACCTACAAAGATAAAATAATTTAATATCAAAAAATATCAAAATAACATAATTGATAAAGTAACAAAAATTACTAAAAACTAAAATTATTACAACTCAATCAAGTGAAATAAAATCCGGAGTACGATTACTAGATAACAGTTGCTCGTACATATTTATTCGACTCATGTAATGAGTAGCCCATCCGGTTACGCAATCATATTTGAAACGGGACCATTGTTGCATGATACGAGGCATCGGGTACCCTTCGGTCAGTGATATTTTAACATAATGATTACCATTAACGTGCCCAATTGCAATAGCGACATGTTCAAACCATGGTGGCGGACTAGATCGAAGTGGTAAGAATGTCATGCTACCTGCAGTTGTTAAATAATGTAGTATCACATTATACCTTGAAGCAACCAACACACCCGTTTCAGGCATATCAATCCACTTCTCGTAGGGTGCAAATTTGTCTAGCTCAAAAAAGTTCAAAGAGTTGTAAACCTGACACCATCTTTCAATACCAAACATCTCAACATATTATGTCTTGTACATGTCCAACTCCTCCATTAAATTATATCGAATAGATGGCCATTCATCGCTTGAGAACTTCGATTATGTATAAAATAATGAATATTTAGTGCATACCATGTCGGTTGAGAACTTCGATTCTGTATTTTCATCGCTTGAATCATCATTCCATTGCAAGTCTTCTTTCCAACTTGTCATTTCAAGTATTGAAAAATGTATAAACGAGAGAGAGATAAGAATGTTTGATGATTGTGGTATGATAGTAGATTGGGGAGAGATAGTCAATTTATATAGATGAAATAGTGTTGGTAGTTATATACGTTATAGAAAAATGATATTCGTAAAAAAACGACATTTGTATAGAAACGAGATGTATATAAAAACGAGATTTGTATAGAAACGAGATGTGTATAAAAACGAGAATTATATAAATACGAGATTTGTAAAAAAATTAGATATAAAAAAATGAGTTTACATCCTTAGAAATGTGTAAATAATGAGACTCATCTAAAATATAGTTTTATCTGAACTAAATGTTTATTTTTTTTAAAACTTGAAGTTTTATAATTTTTATTTTGAATAATTTAAAAAAGAAGTTTAAAATGATTTTTAATTTAATTATATAATAAATATTAAATTTAATTTGGAAAAATGAGATGGTATTGAAAAATAAATGAGTTTTTGGAAATGAGTTTTTTTCTTAAAAAAAAAAAAGTTGTCAATTTTTATGAAATATTGCATGAAATGTGATTGGTATATGACATCCGAGAAATCCTTCATTTTTTTTACTTTTTCTATCTTTGACTTTTCATTTGAACAATTTTCCATACAATTTACATAATCCCATCTTTTTTTACCTTTTCTATGTTTGACTATTGATTTGCACAATTTCCCATACAATTTACACCCTTAAAAGGGTGTAAATAATAGGACCCATTTTTTACCCACAAACCCCTATAAATACTTGTGTTGATTATGGATAGTGACACCAACTTACAAAACGCAAAAAACGCATACAATTCTCATTTCTCGCTATATTCGTTTCTCGCTATATTCGTTTCTCGCAAGTTCTAACTCTAGTTCTCTGCTCTCTACTCTCTACTCTCAAAATGGCCGAACAACGAAGTGGACGAAAACTTAGCCGAAAACGAAGTGGACGAAGGACTTAGTACACCGGGAACCGTAACGGAGGACGATGCTAGTAGTGTCGGTGGCGTCACATTACAACGATGAAGAAGAAGAACCAAACAACGACCACCTTGATGATAATACGGTCGTTGAACAACTGGAAAAGTACGGAACTCTTGAAGACTACAATCCGGAGTACAATCCATACTACACTTCATACAATCCATACAATTACAATCCATGGGGATGGGGTGATGAGGGTGGGAGTTCGGGAGCGGGGCCTTCGGGTTCTTAAAATTTATGTATTGTAACTTAAAATTATAAATAAAACGTATTTTTAAAGTGTATTTTAGTGATCCAATCCAATTTTTATTTTTTAAAGTTTAGTAATTAATTATTATATAAATAAAACGTATTTTTAAAGTGTATTTTAGTGATCCAATCCAATTTTTATTTTTTAAAGTTTAGTAATTAATTATTATATAAAGAAATTATTAAAAAAAATGCATGGCCCGATCACGACCCGGTTTTGGGCCCGGGCCAGCCCGGTTTTCTAAGAACCGGTTTATTCCTACATTAACCGGGCCACTGATATTTGGGTGAAACCCGGCCCGGCCCGAAGCCCGGTTTTGACTTTACTGTTTGGGCCCGAAGCCCGTTTTAGCCCGACCCGGACCCGATATTTAGCCATCACTACTTCTAATGAATTTGCCAAAATGACATTTTTTAGTACAAACTTGTAAAAAAATGTTTTTTTGGAAGTTGCCCCCACTAAATAAGCCTTTTTCAAACAATGGTCATACTCTCTTTGTCTAAAATTCGAGTTTTTCTCAATGAATATGCTTATATATGCTTGTATCATCTCAGGCTTGATTCGTAATGGCAAACAACTAGATAAGCTATAGATTTAGGTGTCGTTTGTTTTTTTAAGAGGTCTAAAATCTGAAGTCTTATTTTAGTTATAATTAATAAGAGGTAGTGTGTAAAAAGGTCTGAACGATTCAGACTTAAGAGTCATTAAGATCTGTTTAAATGCAATGTTTAAAAGCAAAAAAAGGGGTTTTCTTAATTTGCGAGTTTAATAAGATCTGTTTAAATGCATTGTTTTTCAATATTTCGTGTAGTTTGTGGAATAGAAATGTTAACTTATCAAATATCACATATTGAGACATCTATTATTGTAGGTCACACAACCCTAAAATTTCCTACTTTGCGAGCTACATTATTTTGCTATAAATACAATATTTTGCCTTCGTTTGATGCGTAATCTATGTTAATAAGCTATAATAGTTCTTGGCTTAGAAATGTAGTTCACAGAATATGAAATCCGCATTCGTATTTTGCGAGTTACACAAATCATCTTAAACTATGTTTTAGACATGTTTTGGACAAAATAAACTGCATTTGCATTAAAAACTGCAACTCACAAGTCAATAACTTCACTCTTATTTTGCGAACTTTGTTCATGTTTTTATTTTACCTAAACTATGTTTTTTTTTTGTTATATATGTTTGTTAGTGTCAATTAGAGATGGGGAAATTGGGTTAGCCGGGATCTTAACCGATTACCGAAGACCCGCTTAAATGGGTGATGCTTCGATAACTGGTTTCCGGTCCAATTCTTATTATAATCGGTCCTCTACAAAAATGTAAGGCCCGTTTGAAACTAAGGTATACGATGTTATAATATTTAATTTATATTATATTTAGATGATACACATGATGGAAATGTCAAGCTTGGTAACTTGGTCACTAATTCACTCATAATCAGTGGCGGATCCAGGATTATTTCCTGGTGGGGGCACCTTTAAGATGGATTAAAGGGCCGCAAAGTCGCCCGATATATTTTTAGCTTAATTTCATTGTTTCGAGGAATTTTTAAAGTTTTATTGGTTGATTTCATGGATTTCTAAGTTTTTTTGACGATTTTGAGGGACTTTGGTTTTTTTAGTTGATTTTGAGAGTTTTTTTTGGTTTTTTGATTGATTTCAAGGTACTTTTTTTGATTGATGGGGTCCCATATGAAAAATCAGTGGGGGGAACTATGGTAGAAATTAAAAAAAAATGTTTTTAACCTTAAAAAATTGGTTTTTTGAGTTTTTGACTGGGGTCCTTTCCCCCACCTTTTATACTTTAAGTCTGCCACTGCTCATAATACTTGGTGCCTACTCCTCCTCCTTCCTATAAATACCCCCTCCCCTCCAACTATTTTGATCATCCCTTCCAAGCTTCTTCTAGTTGCTAAACACCAAATACTCTCCCTAGTATATCCTTTCGATATACTTAGTTTATGTGAGGTCGAGAGTGTTCTTAATATTCGGTGGTGTTCATGAAGTTTTTGTTAGGCAATCGTGGATCTCAAGATCCTTGTACAAGCACTTTGTAATCTCCTTGGTTGATAATAATATTCTTGCTCTCTTTCTTTGGTGGATATACACTATCACACCGATAGTGGAACCACGTTAAATTACGGTGTTATTTGTTTTGAACTTGCTATAATTATAGATAATAACGTTTTGTTATTATCTATATTTCGTGGGTTTATTATTCTACGTTAGAGGAATTATTGTGCAACATCTAGATTATTGTTATCCGCATTCATTGTTGGGTTAATTGTGCACTTGGATTTCTACCCGTTTGGGACCTTAGAAATCACTCACTAACATTTACATTTGCGAGGCACAATTTGACCTAACAATTGGTATCAGAGCTTCGGATCTAGATTTGGGTTTTTGTAGAAAATATACATAAACCAGTTTGCACTTTTTTTTCTATGGCCGACGTAGAAAACCCATTTGGTGTCGGTTCCTCAAACCAGTCCCAAAAACCGTACCAAGAAGGTACATTTAATCTGTCTGGGGCTGTGATTCGTATGCAGACTTGGAATGGGGACGGTGACTTTGGTAAATGGCAGTTCACAATGTCTGTTGCACTTAGAAAAAATGGAGTCCATCCCGTAGTATTTGCTAAAAACGAGTTAGACCCTAACATGTCTGAACTTAAGGCTAAAGAAATAGAAGCATGGGCATTTACTACTTTGCATATGGCTAGAGGAGAAAATGTTATATCTGAGATTGTGTCTGAAAAAACAGCTGCAGGTTTTTGGAGCAAGCTTGAGAATTTATATCTCAAGAAAACTTTGACCAACAGACTGTTACTGACGCGGTCGTGTCTCTTCTTCAAAATGAAGGAAGGCACAACCATTAAAACTCACATGACCGAATTTGAAGATATTATTATGAAGTTGAAGACAACAGATGCGCTTCTTGCTAAAGATAAAGAATCACTTGCTATTATC
The DNA here is from genome assembly GCA_954870635.1 of Arctium minus. Lineage (NCBI taxonomy): Eukaryota > Viridiplantae > Streptophyta > Magnoliopsida > Asterales > Asteraceae > Arctium > Arctium minus. The sequence continues at coordinate 15,866,905 of OX941083.1, forward strand.
TTGTTGTATTCACTTCCCGAGAAATATTCCCAATTCACTAACAACTTTATATATGGAAGAGAAACTCTTTATTTGTCTGGTGTGAAAACAGGAATGATTTCTGAAGATCAAAGAATTCAGATGAGGATCGGTAACAATCACATGGAGAACAATTATTGTCAAGGCCTATTTACTGACAGAGGCCGAGGGGATCAACAGTCTTCAAGAGGAAGAAATCATGGGCACTCTCAGTCCCGTCGGCCTGGCTCTCGTGGGAAATCAAAAACACGTGGCAACTGTAACTATTGCCACAAGCCACGTCATTGATTGTCTGAGTCTTAAAAACAAAGACAATGACAAATCATCAGTTGTTGCAGCCGAAGAGGAGCAAGATGGCTTCTCTGGCAGAGTTACACCACCGCAAGGTGACAGGCGATCGGGTGTTAGATACTGGTGCATCTTTCCATATGATACCATTTCGGGACTATTTTTCTACCTTCGAAAAAGTTAAAGGTAACAGTATTTATATGGGAAACAGTACTTCGTGTGTTACTAAGGGTATCAATACTGTACAGATCAAGATGTTCGATGGGTGTATTCGGACATTGAATAATGTCAAATTTGTTCCATCCATGACTCGTTCCTTGATCTCTGTTGGACAACTGTCTAAATTGGGTTGCAAGATTCGGATTGAAGATGGGAGTTTGCGCATCTCCCGATGGAGTATTATTGTAATGAAAGGCGAACGGGCGGAAAATAATCTTTTCCATTTGATTGGCGAAACTATCTCTTCTGAATCGTGTGTGGCCGAAAGCTTAAAGAATCTCGATGGTGCTCGCTTATGGCATCTTCGTTTGGGCCACACATCTGAGAAGAATTTAGAGATTTTGCGCAAGCGAAAACTCATCAAAGTCGTCATACCTGCTAGTCTGGAGTTTTGTTCGGGATGTGTCAAACGAAAGCAGACACGCGTTTCTTTTGGTGTTGGAAAGCACAACACTAAAGGAATCCTCAATTATGTTCATACAGACGTCTAGGGACCATCCAATACTCCATTTCTCAGTGGAGGTAAATACTTTGTTTCGTTTATTGACGATTTCTCACATAAGCTTTGGGTGTATGTGTTGAAGTTAAAGTCAGATGTCTTCGATACGTTCAAGACTTGGTTGGCACGAGTAGAGGTCGAGACTGGCAAGAAGTTGAAAGTGCTGAGATATGACAATGGTAGAGAATTTACTAGTGGTAACTTCAAGGACTTATGTTTGCGTAAAGGCATCCACCGTCACTACACCACACCTGGAGACCCTCAATCTAATGGGGTTGTCGAGCGGATGAATAGGACTTTACTTGAAAAGATCTGATGTATGTTGTTGACATCGTGCTTCCCCAAATCTTTCTGGGCCGAAGCACTCTACACTGTAGTGTACATTATTAATAAGTTACCTTGTTTGGCCATCGGGGGAAAGATTCCAGAAGAGGCTTGGAGAGGTAAAAGAAACATTTGTCTAAAATACATACGTGTATGTGGTTGTCCTGTTTATTTTCATGTTTCAGGCCAGGACAAACTGAATCCTAAAGCCACCAAAGGATTCTTGCTCGGCTATACAGATGGTATCAAGGGTTACTGAATCTTGAACCCCTTGACTCGTAAAGTGATTCATTCTCGACATGTCACATTTGATAAATCAGTCCTGTTGAAGTCACAGGATCTGTAACACCCCGAGTTTCGTTTGACCATTTTGGAAGAAGAAGCTAAGGCAGTGGCCGACGCGAGTTGTCGCGCGGCTTAGCCCGCGCCATAACCCGCGCGGTGCACTGCTTGTTTGGGGATTTCCAGTGAGCGGCGCGAGTTTCGCCGCGAGTGTACCCGCACCATAACCCGCGCGGTGCACTGATTGGTTGCGAGTTCCAGAGGGTGGCGCGAGTCACGGCGCGACTTAGCCCGCACCATAACCCACGCGGTGGCCTCAGTGGGTTAAATAGATATTTTCTGGAAAATATCTCATTTGGTTTTCTCTCAAATCTCTTTTTCTCTCTCAAGTCTCTCTCTCCTTCTAGATCTCGTTTATACCTCTTATGTTGCTAGTATTTAGTGCATCTAGCAAGGGTTCGGTATAAAAAGCTTCGTCTTCTCTCGGTGGTCGATATCTGGTTTTTCGGGTTTTCGTCTAAAACCTATTTGGTGAGTTCCTACTACCTTTTTCAAAACTTTATACATGTCAAAGATTACATTTTGAACTCCTATATATCTCCACGGTTTTGGATCTAAGTTTACTTCATTTTTGACATAACTTGAGTTTTTGGGAGATTTTAGGGTTCCCGATCATTTTCGACTAAAATGATGGGTTCCATCTTATTTGAAGTAAAAGGAGGGTTTACTTGCACATTTATGTGGATTATTTGAAAGAATGTATATAAACTCATTTTATGATTTTCATTCTTACCAACAGTTAAACTTGAAGGAAAACATTTTGTTTATAAAGTGTTTTTAAACCATATGACTATCTATGGTTGGTCACATATGTTATTGTGACAAGTCTGTACCATTACTAGTGGATCCCTAGGTTTTGAGTCGGCTGTTATTATTGGGATGTCTATTCCCCTTTTTGTAGCTATGGATGCATTTGACCCTCGGGGGCCTTTGGTACGGTTATGTGAGATCGGTTACTAGCCATGGGTCATAATATAGTCCTAGTGAACGAGTATGACTTGGTTTCCTCGGGGGTCCTCCCTCACATCTTAGTACGGACCTTGTTGTTCGTGGCCATGGATTCCAAGTATTTAGCTCACAACTCGGATTGTGGCCTACTTTTGTGTTCCGCCGCAATCCTTGGTAAATCGGGTTTCCCCCGTCATCGCAAGATGAATTTTTGGACCGATCAGTCCTTATATGGAAAAGATTTCTTTTGTAAACCAAAACTTATTGAAAAAATTTCCTTTTGATGAAATTGTTTATATCTCTTGAAATTATAAACTGTATGTTCTCACTAGGCTTTAAGCCTAACACTTTTTCTCAAATGATATGTATAACAGGTTCCCATTAGCGGTGGGTTTCCAAGGGCTTGAGTGACGAGCTTGGTCTCGGGGGCTTTTGAGATGACTAATATTTGATGTTGGGCAATTGTTTAAGTCCCATTCTTTTGGTGATATTGGATTAACAACCGATGTAATCTAGATAGTTTGTGTTTAGATTAGTTTGTTGTTGAATTCCATATCCGTATACATATTTTGTAAAGGTTAAGTACATTCCCCTTTTTGGGAGGTTTATACCAAGTGATGATGTCTGATTGTCCAGTTTCCGCATTTTTTTTTAATTCACTCTGGTTTTTAGGGTGTTACAAGTTGGTATCAGAGCTCTAGTTTAAGTGATATAGGCATGAATGTAAGATGTCTAGACTTAGACTGAGTATGTTAAGCATTGATTCGTGAGTTTGGGTAGAACTTCTAAGATGGGTTGGTCTTAGAGTCGACGGAAATTATAGTTATCGAACGTTGTGGCGACGGTATAAAGAACCTTTATGTATTATATGTTCATAATCTCACTTAGCTAATGTTATTATGACAATATTTATACGTGATTGTGCTTAAAGTACCGTTACTATTACAATTGGTAACGTAGTAGTTCGTTCTTCTGTGCTTATTCTGTTGATCTATCTCTTATTCTTTTCGTGCTTGTGTGGCAACCATTACTTAGGTATGGTGAACACACGTGGTCGTCCGTCGGGCGGCGGGGATCTTCGCGATGTTAGTTCGCGTGAGCTGAATCCTGTGGTTAGAGTGTCAGCAGTTGTTCCTCTGGGCATGCCACCGATATTTACTGGGGAAGTAGAGCTAGGGCCAAGAGTGGATTTGGCATCCACCAGCCCCGTTGTTCATGTGGCAAACCCTCAAGCTGATATGATGGTCAGCGTCATGCAAATGGTGACGTCGGCCATGGAGAAACAGGAAGAGGTTTTTAAGAAGATGTTGAAGGACCGGGACACGAGCCTCAGGAGGCATGAGGCAGTGGAGGAGAATGTGTTGGTTGGCTTTAGGGGCACTGGGAACAAGATCAAATCCGAGGAGCAAAGGGTTGTAGGTGCTCCGAAAAGTGGGAGAAGTTGTTCCTACAAATCTTTTCTGGGTTGTGGACCACCAGAGTTCTCTGGTTCCGAACACCCAGTTGTGTGTGTTAAATGGATCCGAGCGGTCGAACAGGCCTTCGGTTTATCCGAGTGTGGTGATGACCAGAGGGTAAGATTTGGTACTCAACTGCTCAGGGATACGACGCTGACGTGGTGGAATGTTATCCAGTCCACCCTCTCTCCTACTGTCTTGGCCCAACTGACTTAGGGCGAATTCAAGGTAAAACTGTTGGAAGAATATTGCAACGAGAGGGCTATGGATCGGATCGAGGCAGAGTTCCGAGCGCTTGAGAAAGGGAATTTGACGGTGAGAGAGTATACCCGTCAATTCATGGAAAAGTTGGGGTTAGTGGGGCATGTGGCCTCAACTGAGAAGGAGAAGATTAAGGCCTATTTAAAGGGTCTACCGTCGGACATGATGACTATGGTCCGAAATTCGAAGGCTTCCAACCTTCGTGAGACTATTGAAGAGGCACAGTTTATGGAAGAGGTTTACGCGAGAGGTAAACCGGAGAAGGTTGTGGCAGTTGTTGAAAAGAGGAAATGGGAGAGCAGTTCAGTACCTCCCAAGAGAACCTGACCTTTTTGTCGGAAACCGAAGTTTCAGCAGTTATCAAGAAGCTAGGTGGTGCCAGAAGTGCAGAACCAAGCACCACGGTAACTGTAACACCACTTCCCAAACTTGTTGCAAGTGTGGTAAATCTGATCACACCACCCACGACTGTCCGATCAGAGGGCTCGTCTGCTATGAGTGCAAGACACTGGGGCACATGAAGAGAGATTGCCCGAAGCTCATGTCGGGTAGCGCGCCAGTGAAGAAAGAGAATCCATCTAGGGTTCCGGGTCGAGCGTTTCAGATGACGGCCGATGAGGCCAAGGCATCAGCTGATGTGGTATCGGGTACATTTCTTCTAAACTTCGTACCTGTGCGTGTTTTATTTGATACGGGTGTCAGTTTCTCTTTTATATCTGAGTTGTTCCGTCAAAAGATTGTTATGCCCACTACTAGTCTTGAGGTTGCATTAGTGGTTGAGATAGCAAATGGTAGTCAAGTTCTGATCCGAGATGTTCTGAAGAAGTGTACTCTTGGAATCGAAGGGAGAGATTTCCCTATCGATTTGTTGCCGATGTTAATCGGGGGTTTTGATGTTGTGGTCGGCATGGATTGGTTAGCGAACAATCATGCCGAGTTTGTATGTTCCAAGAAATTAATTCGACCTCCCAATCCCAGTGGCAAAGTTGTTGTGATTTATGGTGAAAAGAGGAAGGGAGATGTGGCAATAATCACCATGACTAAAGCACGCAAGTGTTTGGTGAAAGGATGCTCGTCTTTCCTAGCCTACATGATCGACGCCAAGCTAGAGAAGTTAAAGCTTGAAGATGTGAAGATTGTGCGTGAGTTTCCAGACGTCTTTTCGAACGACTTGCCCGGGTTACCACCCAATCGTCAAGTGGAGTTTCGGATTGATCTCGTACCGGGAGCGGCTCCTGTTGCTAGAGCCCCTTACCGTTTAGCGCCAGCGGAGATGCAGGAAATGATGGCACAACTCCAAGAGCTTTTGGAGAAGGGTTTCATAAGACCGAGCTCGTCGCCGTGGAGAGCTCCGGTCTTGTTTGTCAAGAAGAAGGATGGCACAATGAGAATGTGCATCGATTATCGTGAGTTGAACAAAGCTACAGTGAAGAACAAGTATCCGCTTCCAAGAATTGACGACTTGTTCGATCAACTCCAAGGATCGGGGTGTTTTTCCAAGATCGACTTACGTTCGGGTTACCATCAGGTGAAGGTAAGAGAAGAAGACGTTCCGAAGACAGCCTTTAGAACGCGTTACGCCCATTACGAGTTTCTTGTGATGCCTTTTGGCTTAACGAACGCACCAGCGGTATTTATGGATTTGATGAACAGGGTGTGCCGACCATTCCTCGACAAGTCGGTCATCGTATTCATTGATGATATACTCGTGTACTCTAAGAGCGAGTTAGAGTACGAGCAACACCTACGCGAAGTTCTCGATGTGTTGAGAAAAGAAAGATTGTACGCCAAGTTTTCCAAGTGCGGCTTTTGGCTTGAAGAAGTGCAATTCTTGGGTCACATTGTCACTCGATATGGAGTGAAAGTGGACCCCTCCAAGATTGAAGCTATGATGAATTGGGAGCCTCCCAAGAGTCCATCCGAGATCCGCAGTTTCTTGGGTCTGGCGGGGTACTACCGGAGATTTATTCAAGACTTTTCGAAGATTGCTTCTTCTTTGACAGTTTTAACTCGGAAGAATGTGAAGTTCGATTGGACCGAAACGCAAGAGAAGGCGTTCCGAATTCTACAAAGGAAGTTGTGCGAAGCTCCAATATTGTCGTTGCCCGAAGGGTCAGAAGACTTTGTGGTCTATAGCGACGCTTCGAAGATGGGATTAGGATGTGTGTTGATGCAAAGAGGCAAGGTAATCGCTTATGCCTCGAGGCAACTTAAAATACACGAGAAGAATTATCCTACCCACGATTTGGAGTTAGCAGCGGTGGTGTTCGCCTTGAAGCTTTGGCGACATTACCTCTATGGCACAAAATGTATGCTCTACACAGATCATAAGAGTTTGAAGTACGTCTTTGATCAAAAGGAGTTGAACATGAGGCAAAGGCGGTGGCTCGAGTTGCTAAAGGATTACGATTGTGAATTGCTTTACCATCCCGGTAAAGCTAACGTTGTAGCCGATGCGTTAAGTCGGAAGGACTATAGCGGAAGTATTCGGGCTACCAATTCGAGAATCGAGTTAGTATCTAGTCTTGTTGAAAAGATCAAGACGTCGCAGGTTGAAGCTTTGTTGGAAGAAAATCTCAAGGAGGAAGCCATGACGAAGCATCGTTTGCTCTTAACGGAAGATAGCCGTGGGGTAAAACTGTTTAGCGGTCGTGTGTGGGTGCCCAAAGTTGGGGGTAACTGTGATCTGTTGCTTTAGGATGCTCACAAGTCCAAGTATTCCATTCATCCAGGAAGTACAAAGATGTACAGGGACTTGAAGTTGCATTATTGGTGACCAGTAATGAAGCTTGATGTGGCACGCTACGTGGAGCGTTGTGTGACGTGCTCGCAAGTTAAGGCCGAACATCAACGACCGTATGGGAGTCTTCAGTCCTTAGAGATTCCCGAGTGGAAGTGGGAACATATTACCATGGACTTTGTGACGAAGTTGCCTAAAACTCTTCGAGGTCACGATACCATTTGGGTAATAGTCGATAGATTGACTAAGAGAGCTCACTTCTTGGCTATGCGCGAGACTTTACCGATGGACAAGTTAGCAAAGCTTTACATCGATGAAGTGGTCTCGAGACATGGAATACCCTTGTCGATCGTGTCGGATCGCGACAACCGGTTCACTTCGAACTTTTGGGATGGGTTTCAGAAAGAGCTTGGTACGCGAGTTAAGTTGAGAACGGCTTACCATCCGCAATACGACGGGCAAAGCGAGAGAACGATCCAAACGCTGGAAGACATGTTGAGGTCTTGTGTCATCGATTTCGGGGGTAGTTGGGACTCTCACCTACCTTTGGTGGAGTTTGCTTACAACAATAGCTACCACTCGAGTATTGGAATGGCACCTTTTGAGGAGTTGTACGGGCGTAAGTGCCGAACTCCCGTGTGTTGGCTTGAAGCGGGAGAGAAACAATTCGCCGGACCTGAAATCGTGCAAGAGATGGCCGATAAGGTCAAAATCATTCGTGAAAGACTGAAAGAGGCTCATGATCGGCAGAAGAGCTATGTCGATAAGAAGAGGCGACCGATGGATTTTCAAGTGGGCGACCGTGTGTTGCTTAAGGTATCGCCATGGAAGGGCATTATCAGATTCGGAAAAAGTGGGAAGTTGAGTCCCCGTTTCCTTGGACCTTTCAAAGTGCTTAAGCGGGTGGGTTTGCAAGCCTACTAATTGGAACTACCGCCGGAGTTGAGCAAAATCCACAACACGTTCCATATTTGTTACCTTCGGAAGTATTTGGCGGAGGAAGAAAGCGTCATTCCCCTCTCAGAGTTAAGAGTGGACGAGGGTAACCGTTGTGTATAAGAGCCTGGCGCTATCTTAGAGAGAAAGTCTAAGAAGTTGCATCACAAAGAGGTCACTATGGTCAAGGTGCAGTGGAAACATCATCGGGGAGCCAATGTGACGTGGGAAGCTGAAGAGGATATGAAGCGAAGATATCCTCACCTTTTTGGATAGTTGGGATTTCGGGGACGAAATCATCTCCAAGTTGGGGAGGATTGTAACACCCCGAGTTTCGTTTGACCATTTTGGAAGAAGAAGCTAAGGCAGTGGTCGGCGCGAGTTGCCGCGCGGCTTAACCCGCGCGGTGCACTGCTTATTTGGGGATTTCCAGTGAGCGGCGCGAGTTTCGCCGCGATTGTACCCGCGCCATAACCTACGCGGTGCACTGAATGGTTGCGAGTTCCAGAGGGTGGCGCGAGTCACGGCGCGACTTAGCCCGCGCCATAACCCGCGCGGTGGCCTCAGTGGGTTAAATAGATATTTTCTGGAAAATATCTCATTTGGTTTTCTCTCAAATCTCTTTTTCTCTCTCAAGTCTCTCTCTCTTTCTAGATCTCGTTTGTACCTCGTATGTTGCTAGTATTTAGTGCATCTAGCAAGGGTTCGGTATAAAAAGCTTCGTCTTCTCTCGGTGGTCGATATCTGGTTTTTCGGGTTTTCGTCTAAAACCTATTTGGTGAGTTCCTACTACATTTTTCTAAACTTTATACATGTCAAAGGTTACATTTTGAACTCCTATATATCTCCACGGTTTTGGATCTAAGTTTACTTTATTTTTTACATAACTTGAGTTTTTGGGAGATTTTAGGGTTCCCGGTCATTTTCGACTAAAATGATGGGTTCCATCTTATTTGAAGTAAAAGGAGGTTTTACTTGCACATTTATGTGGATTATTTGAAAGAATGTATATAAACTCATTTTATGATTTTCATTCTTACCAGCAGTTAAACTTGAAGGAAAACATTTTGTTTATAAAGTGTTTTTAAACCATATGACTATCTATGGTTGGTCACATATGTTATTGTGACAAGTCTGTACCATTACTAGTGGATCCCTAGGTTTTGAGTCGGTTGTTATTATTGGGATGTCTATTCCTCTTTTTGTAACTATGGATCCATTTGACCCTCGGGGGCCTTTGGTACGGTTATGTGAGATCGGTTACTAGCCATGGGTCATAATGTAGTCCTAGTGAACGAGTATGACTTGGTTTCCTCGGGGGCCCTCCCTCACATCTTAGTACGGACCTTGTTGTTCGTGGCCATGGATTCCAAGTATTTAGCTCACAACTCGGATTGTGGCCTACTTTTGTGTTCTGCCGCAATCCTTGGTAAATCGGGTTTCCCCCGTCATCGCAAGATGAATTTTTGGACCGATCAGTCCTTATGTGGAAAATATTTCTTTTGTAAACCAAAACTTATTGAAAAGATTTCCTTTTGATGAAATTGTTTATATCTCTTGAAATTATAAACTGTATGTTCTCACTAGGCTTTAAGCCTAACACTTTTTCTCAAATGATATGTATAACAGGTTCCCATTAGTGGTGGGTTGCCAAGGGCTTGAGTGACGAGCTTGGTCTCGGGGGCTTTTGAGATGACTAGTATTTGATGTTGGGCAATTGTTTAAGTCCCATTCTTTTGGTGATATTGGATTAACAACCGATGTAATCTAGATAGTTTGTGTTTAGATTAGTTTGTTGTTGAATTCCATATCCGTATACATATTTTGTAAAGGTTAAGCACATTCCCCTTTTTGGGAGGTTTATACCAAGTGATGATGTCTAATTGTCCAATTTCCGCTTTTTTTTAATTCACTCTGGTTTTTAGGGTGTTACAGGATCCTCAGTCCTCTCATGATCCGAAAGTCACTACTACTGTTGCTCCTACTGCCGATGATGTGGAGACAGTAGACAATCCTTATATTCCCAGTTCATCCACTCCTGATATTAGCTCAGAATCACCTGTTAGTGTTGAAGAAGTCATTCCGCCAATGACTTCTACTAGTGATTCTGAAGAAGAGATTTTGAATGATGGTGGAGACGATGGCGATACAATCCCAATTATTGCACCTACCAGGCATAGTCAAAGGACTATTCGTCCGCCTAACAGGTATGGAGATTGGGATTTTGCTAACATGAGTTTTACAGATCAACTGGAGTTGCTTTGAATGTAGGGCAAGGTGAGCCGCTTGATATAAAGGAGGTGTTGGCCTCGACCCATAGTTCGAAATGGCTTGGAGCCATGCAAGAAGAGATGGAAGCTCTCTCGAAGAACAACAATTGAGACTTATGTCCATTGCTGGCAGCCGTGCTATTGGTTGCAAGTGGGTTTTCAAAGTCAAAGATGACAATCGGTTAAAGTCTCGTCTCGTTGCTAAAAGCTTTGCACAACGGAAAGGTATCGAGTATGACGGTATTTTTGCTCCTGTTGTACGTCATACATCTATTCGTGTTCTTTTGGTGATCGTGGCTATTCACGATTTGGATCTAGAACAGTTAGACGTGAAGACTGCCTTCCTACACGGAGACTTGGAGGAAACTATCTATATGAAGCAACCTGATGGTTTCGTTTCCGAAAGCAAACCAGAATATGTGTGTAAACTCAAGAAGTCCCTTTATGGACTCAAACAATCGCCTCGTCAGTGGTATAAGAAGTTTGATTTATTCATGCTCAATCAGGAATTTGAGCGAAGTGAAAAGGACGCTTGTATCTATCATAGACAAAGTGGTGACATTTTCACTTACTTACTTCTTTATGTAGATGACATGCTTATAGCCTGCAGGGACTGGTCAGAGATCGAACTTCTGAAAGATAAGTTGAAGTCAGAATTTGAAATAAAGGATCTTGGCACGGCACAGAAGATTTTGGGCATGGAAATCGTACGAGACAGAAAGTCCCGAACACTTAGATTGACACAACGAGCGTATATCCAAAAGATATTGAAGCGGTTCAATCTTGATGGTGCCAAGACGTCTAGCACTCTGCTACCAAAGCACATCAAGATTACAAGTGAAGATTGTCCGAAGGATGACAAAGGAAAGGACGAAATGTCAAAGGTTCCATATGCTAGTGCGGTCGGAAGTCTCATGTACGCCATGGTGTGTACCCGTCCCAATCTCGCACATTGTGTCATAGTGATGAGTCGGTTTCTCGCGAATCTGGGTCGATCACATTGGGCAGCCATTAAAACGACATTCCGATATTTGAAGGGAACAGAGACACATGGTCTTATATTTGGTTTGCACAATGACTATGAAATTGTTGGATTTTGTGATTCTGACTATGCAGGTGATCGAGTAGGTTGAAGATCCACATCCGGTTATGTATTTACATTGGGTGAAACAACCCTCAGTTAGAGATCACTGTTACAGTCCATTGTTGCATTGTCAACCACAGAAGCCAAATTTGTCGCGACGGTTGAGTCTGCAAAGGAAGCAGTCCATTTAAAAGAATTGATGAATGACTTAGGCTTCGAGCAACCTTCCGTGCGCATTTTATGTGATAATCAGAGTTCCATCCATTTGGCAACTAATTTGGCTTTTAGCTCCCGGACAAAGCACATAAATGTGTGTGATGCATATCTTGTGAGATTACATGAAGCGAAGATTATCTATCTGAAGAAAGTCCTGACAGATGACAATTCCGTTGATATGTTCACTAAGTCGCTACCGCCAGCTAAGTTTGAGCATTGCTCAAACTTGATCCAACTCCGTTTGTGTTAGTGTCGTTGGGCGCACTTTGAGAGAGAGAGAGAAGATATTACCACAGGTGACAAAATGACATCTTTGAAGGAATTACTTTGTTAAGTGCTTAGAGCTTCGCTTATGCTCTACCTTGTTTAGTAGATTGTGCATTTGAGGTTATTTGTTTGCTTGTAACTTTGACGGGTGATGGCCATGCCGAAGCTCGTCACGGTTGGGATGCAATTTTGCTACCTCATGCCAATTTACTTTGCTATCTACTTGTTATGATCAACCGTTGGAAGAACTCGTATTGGTTGGATTGGGATTCGTTTCGCTATCGAGGATCACGTGCATCATGGTGGAGTGTTATAATATTTAATTTATATTATATTTAGATGATACACATGATGGAAATGCCAAGATTGAAGTCCAAGCTCGGTAACTTGGTCACTAATCCACTTATAATACTTGGTGCCTACTTCTCCTCCTTCCTATAAATACCCCTTCCCCTCCAACCATTTTGATCATCCCTTCCAAGCTTCCTTTAGTTGCTAAACACCAAATACTCTCCCTAGTATATCCTTTCAATATACTTAGTTTATGTGAGGTCGAGAGTGTTCTTAATATTCGGTGGTGTTCGTGAAGTTTTTGTTAGGCAATCGTGGATCTCAAGATCCTTGTACAAGCACTTTGTAATCTCCTTGGTTGGTAATAATATTCTTGCTCTCTCTCTTTGGTGGATGTACACTATCACACCTAGGGGTGTAAACGAGTCGAGCTTTTAACGAGCTACTCGAGCTCGAGCTCGTTTATCTCGAGCTCGAGCTTAAGTATTCTCGAGCTCGAGTCGATCTCGAACAGAAAATAGAACTCGTTTAACTTATCGAGCCGAACTTTATAACACCAATGTTCAACTCGGCTCGTTCGAAAACTTGATTCAATTTTTCGAGTCGAGTCGAGCCGAGCCATTCGAGCATATACTCTTTTTCGAGCCAAACATACTCATATATTTATTAATCATACAATAAAAATATAAAATTATCAAGCTCAAGCCGATAAACGAGTTAATCGATCGTGAGCTCAAACCCATAAATGAGCATCGAGCTTGAGCTCGATAACTCAAAAAATATTCGAGCTCGAGCCCTACATTGAAAAGTTAATGGAGCTCGAGCTCGAGCCCAGTATTAATTTTTTGAGCCCGACTCGATTAACCTACTACTCGACTCGACTCGGCTCGTTTACACCCCTAATCACACCGATAGTGGAACCACGTTAAATTACGGTGTTATTTGTTTTGAACTTGCTATAATTATAGATAATAACGTTTTGTTATTATCTATATTTTGTGGGTTTATTATTATACGTTAGAGAATTATTGTGCAACATCTAGATTATTGTTATCCGTATTCGTTGTTGGGTTAATTGTGCACTTGAATTTCTACCTGTTTGGGACCTTAGAAATCACTCGCTAGCTTTTGCATTTGTGGGGCACAATTTTACCTAACATACGAGTGTGCTATTTCGGCATTCGATGGACCGAAGTAAGTATGATACCAATAAAACTTTACAATTTACAGTTAGATAATACCAAGAAAAAGATTCGTCTAGATTACTACACTAATAAAATGTTGTGTAATGCCAAAATGCTTTATCATATCGTATAGATTCACATTCTAACCCACTACACTAAATCATTGATCAATTCTCTTGTCTTTTGCACACCATGTGAGATGAGGATGTTTAGAACATCGATTAAAAGTCTTGCAACAATGACAAATATCTACTCCAACCTCATCGACGGTTGGATAACTCACTCAACTATGAGAAACTGTACTAAAGCAAGGGACTCACCTCACAAGTTCATGAACACAGATATATTGGTAACACCACAAACGATTTTTTCAATTTGTTTGATATTTTCACATTATTTAATACATGATATTTCTGTTACTATACACCTCGGACAAAAACAATACTAGACGGAAATGTACACCCCAAAAAACGATATGAAATGTTTAGAAAGGATATAAAGGCCGTGTCAAACAATAATGAGGAATATGTTCACATGAAGATTATCGAGTTGGTACGTTGATATTACCTATCATCTTATAATGTCTTTTCTTGTTAATACCCAAGTTAAAAAAAGAAAAACAAAAAATTGCAACTATTCTTTCCAATAATAGATGCAAATCGATTATTACTTAATCTAAAACATCCATCTGTTGAGATAATTGACAACAGGGCAACTTTCATTGAGAATGAAGAAAAGCATGGGACAATGCCCGATAAACTGATAAACAAGCCCATAAAAAATTGCATATATAGGTATATTGAAGTATGACTAACTTAAATTAAACCTTCCCTGTAGAAATCATTGATGATAAGGCACTTGAATAATGTCGACCAACGAGTGCGGTTATTAAGGAATTGGATGCAGATAGGCTATAAATGAAATGGAGGACATTGACCAATTTAATTGATTCTAGTGTGTTTGTCATGCGACACAAGGAAACTTACAAGGGGAGAACGTGCAATGGTGGAAGAATGGTCTACATAAGGAATGCCCAAGACAAACAAAATAATTAATCGATTTGCAGAAGATGTTGGGGAGGCGGTCGCATAATATAGAGGAAGAAATAGAGAGTGATCAGAACTCGGATAAAGAATTCTAGATCGCATGAGAGCTCACTTTCCTTAAGCGATATTTTGACCCTATTTTGCCCGGGTATCACGAAATTCACTCGAGGATAATCTCAATTCACGGTATCGATATAGGCAGAAATCGATCCTATTTAAACACCTTGAGAATCGTAACCGGCTCTATATTAATAATGATAATAACTTCTCATTAAATGAGATTGATTGTGGACATTAATGTTGGCGGTTATAAAAAGATTTCATAAAAAGGGCGGTTACATTATTGAAATCAGTTACAGTGCATGACGCGGGTAGCCCCGTGGGTTAACCCATGGCACAACCTGCCCGCGTCACTGAAAACTAGATACCAATTACGAAACTGATAAAATCGCCAAGCATGACCATCCAACAATCCCGGGTCATAGATAGCTTACACGAGTGTGCACTCCACACCTCCTAACTCGTGTTATAGCTTAGCTACCAACCCCATTATTATATTGTGAATCCAATTACATAAAATGAACCGATGATTTCACTAAAATCACCAACAATCCTCCCCCATTTTAGTTCAATCATTGATTCACAAACAAAAGTTAATATAGGAAAACAAACTCATGCATAAATGAAAATATCTAGAAGATTGAATTTTCATCTTAGTACATTACACATTTCAAATACTCGAGAATCCGGGTGTCCTATGGATTGAACCCTTCAACCCATTTGAGTACCAGAAAATAACATACACATGAATTTAAATGGTTTTCTAAAGTTTAAACTTGACACTATACATGCCATGTGTCCTTATCCATTCGTGAGTGCATCAAAGCAAAGTCCAAGCTTCTTGAAGCAGTCACACTTCACACTCATATAGGTAGTTCTTTTCATCATGCACATGCACATGCACTTTTACAGAAGAACTATTACCTCCTTCACTTGCAATACCGAGCACATACCTTGGGATGATTATCTTGTGCTTCAATCCCTTAGGGGGCGTTTGGTTCGCATAACGTTTTTGGATGTAATCGAATTTGTCAAAGGAATTTGACTTTAAAGGAATTGGAATGCAATGTTGTCAGGTTTGACTACCTATTTGGTTGACAGAATTGGAATGGAATTTTGGTAAATGACCAAAATACCCTTTTTGATTATTTTATTTTTTAAACAAAAATTACTTTAATGAAATAGTCATTAAATAGTTTACTTTTTAACTAAAAATGCTTTGATTATTTTAGCACACGAATGATGTGAGAGAGAGATAGAGATAAACAGAGGAGAGAGAGAGAAGATAAAGAGAGAGGAGAGAGAGAGATAGAGGAAAGAGAGAGGAAAGATAGAGGAGTGAGAGATGAGAGAGAGGGAGGAAAGATAGAGAGGAAATAGAGAGAGAGAGGAGGGAGAGAGAGATGAGAGACAAGAGAGAGAGAGAGAGAGGAGAGGGAGAGAGAGAGAGTTGGTGTTTGCTGATAATCAATATCAATAGGGTTTAGTTTGGGGTAAAGGGTAACTTTGGAATTATCAAAATATGAGATTCCATTCCATTGAAATCCTTGGGTTTCATGATGGAATGTTCAAATCCTATATCTATGGAATTTATTGGAATTCAAAGATTCCATCCATTGAAAACCTTGAACCGAACAAGGGAATGAAATCTGGTCAAAGGAATTCAACATTCCAATTCCACCAGATTCCATCAAATTCTGTGAACCAAACGCCCCCTTAGAGTGAGCTTTCCCATTGAATTCAACTTCTAACGTTGTATTAGAAGGGAATTGGATATCTCACTGTTAGAGATTTAGATGGACTTTAATCTCATCCCTATCACCGACTTGTGAACCAAGTCCCTAGCTAACCCCTTCGTCAAATGGTCCACTAGATTTTGTTGTGATCGAACAAAGTCAACCGAAATCACCCCATTCATGATTAGCTCACGAATCATGCTATGTCTAACACCTAAGTGTCTAGACTTGCCATTATATACTTGACTATAAGTTTTAGCCAAAGTAGTCGCACTATCACAACGGATAGAAATGGGTGATATTGGTTTCGACCATAACGGAATTTCATGGACTAAATTCCTTAGCCACTCCGCCTCTTTACCGTCAGCAGCTAATGCTATAAATTCCGACTCCATAGTTGAACTCATGATGCAAGTTTTCTTCTTGGAAACCCATGAGATGGCACCTCCCCCAAGCAAGTACACCGAACCACTTGTAGAAGAGTGATCTTCTAAGTTGGTAATCCAACTTGCATCCGAAAATCCCTCTAATATCGAAGGAAACCCGACATATGATGAACCATAATCAATGGTTTTCTTCAAGTGTTTAAATACTCGTCTAATTGCTTGCCTATGATGAATACTAGGATTACTAGTATACCTACTCAACTTTCCTATGGCAAAAACGATATTTGACCTAGTGCTTGTCATAACATACATCAAGCATCCAATAGCCTTTGAGTACTCGAGTTGTGACACCGCTTCACCCGAGTTGGGAATAAGCTTCACACTCGATTCAAATGGAGTACTCACCAGAGAACAATCAAAGCAATTAAATTTCTTTAATACTTTATCAATGTAATGAGATTGCGTAATTGCAATCCCTTTGTTCTCACGCTTGATCCTTATTCCAAGGATCACCTCCGCCTCTCCCATATCTTTCATGGAGAAACTTGATGACAAAAACTCTTTGGTTTTATCAACTTGATTTTGGTCAGTGCCAAAGATCGACATGTCATCAACGTATAAGCAAATGATTGCTCTGTTACCGGATGTGTCAAATTTGCTATATATACACTTGTCTGCTTGGTTTAACATAAACCATTGGACAAGATAACCTAATCACATTTTTATGCCATTGTTTGGGTGCTTGTTTCAGCCCATATAATGATTTTACAAGTTTACACACCTTATGCTCCATCCCGGGCATAACAAAACCTTTCGGTTGTTTCATGTAAACATCCATTTGGTGAATCACTAAATTGTGGATAACTCCTAAGGTTATCAACAATCTAATCGTGGAGATCCTTGCAACCGGGGCATATGTATCGAAATAATCGATGTCTTCCCGTTGCTTAAAGCCTTGGATTACTAATCGAGCTTTGAACTTCTCGATTGATCCATCATCTTTCATCTTCCTTTTGAAGATTCACTTGCATCCCAAAGGTTTACAACCCGGTGGCAAGTCCGATAATACCCAAGTATTATTCCCCATGATGGAGTCCATCTCATCATTTATTGCTTCTTTCTAGAAAGCAACATCTTGAGACTTCATAGCCTCATCAAATGATTTTGGATCCTCCTAAATACTATAACAACAAGAGAATTGTGACCCAATCTCATCTCTTGATCCCTCTACCAAGTATACTTGGAAATCGGGACCAAAGGATTTTTCAATCCTTCCTCTTTTGCTCATTCGAAGCATCGAAGATTCGGTTGGAACAATTGCTAGTTCTTTAACTTCACTAGTTCTACTAGTACTTGGAACTATATCCTTCGGCCTAGGTATTGAAGAGAATAAAGTCTCATCAAATAATGCATTTCTCGATTCTATAACGGTGTGAATCACTATAGAATCATTAGGTTCGATAACATAGAACCTATAGGCCTTGGAATGCTCGACATATCCAACAAAGATGCAATCAATACCTTTCTCACCCAAAGTTTTCCTTTTGGGTTCGGGTAGTCGAACAACCGCCCGACAACCTCAAACTCGAATATAACTCAAGTTAGGCCTTTTCATGAACCAAAGTTCATATGGGGTAATCTTGTTCCTTTTATTGGGAACTCGATTTAATAAGTAACAACTGTTAACATGGCTTCACCCCAAAATCCATCACTTAATCTCGAGTAGGATAACATAGAGTTCACCATTTTTTTTAGAACTCTATTTTTCCGTTCTGCCACACCATTTTGTTGTGGTGTATAAGGCGTCGTAGTCTCATGAATGATTCCTATGGATTGGAAAAACATGGGGTCATAATATTCCCCACCACGATCGATGCGTAAACATTTTACAAAATAATTCATTTGCAATTCAACCTCCGTTTTATAAATTTTAAATTTGTCCAACACTTCATCTTTTGAGTGTTACAAAAATACATAGCAAAGACGTGAAGCGTCATTAATAAAAGTAACAACATACTTTTTATTACCGAAATACGGAGTTAAATGCAAATCACAAAGATCACTATGAATTAACTCGAGCACCGATGAGTCCCTTTTCACGTTAGGAAAAGGTTGCCTAGTGATCTTTGTTAACATGCAAGTTTTACATTTTTTGGTTTTAGTGTCAAAGGCCGGAATAAGACCGTCTTTTGACATTTCAACCATTCTTTTAAAATTCACATGACCAAACCTTGCATGCTATAATCAAGAATCAACAAGATTTTCATTTGCAACATAAACAAATTTTGAAACAAAACTCTTTTTATTTAAATTGAACATAAACATATCATTCATCAAATAGTTGAATCCTACAAAAGAGCCACCTTTTGACAAGACAAACTTGTCGGACTCAAATACTTGCTTATATCATAACTTATTCAAGACACTACCGGAAACCAAATTCTTTCGAATTTGTGGTACAAGCAAAACGTCTAAAAATTCAATTATTTTGCCAGAACTAAACTCTAGCCTAACTAAGTCGCGTCTAAGAATGGGAGCACTTGACTCGTTCCCCATGTATAGCACGGATCCGTCTTCAACCGGTTCCAAAGAGGTGAATCAACGTTGATCCTTGCACACATGACTCGAGGCACCCGAGTCAATCCACCAAGCATCATCATCATTCTGCACGTAAATGATTCGGATATTAGTGGTACATAATTCAAATTTGAATTAAAACCAAAGTTAAGAAATTAACCTTGTCGTGGGTTTTGATCCTTAGATCCTTGCTCACCACCACTTGTGCTTGCTCCACTCTTATTCTTGACAACCCAACAATCCCGCTTGAGATGGTCGGTCATACCACAGGTCCAACAGGTTAATTTAACCTTTTTGTTGGGCCCTTTCTTAGCTTCATTGAATTTGCGTTTTCCCTTGAAGTTGTTGTATTTTCCCTCTTCCACCATGTTCATCGAAGGGGCAGAAACCTCTTTTATCTTAGGTTTCTCAGCCTCTTGCGTCCGAAGAGATTCTTCTATGCTCAAGTAACTACCGAGTTGTACAAGGGACAACTCTTCCTTCTTGTGTTTCAACATGTGTTTGAAATCTTTCCAAGAGGGTGGCAATTTATCAGTTATGCTCGATATGAAGATGGATTCGTCCATCTTCATATTATGTTGAGAATATTGGCCTAGAATGCGTAGGAGCTCAACACGTACACGACCTTCAACATGGTCAACAAGAAGTGCATCTTCTTCTGCCATTGTCGAAAATCGACGCCTTCGAACTTCTCAAGTTTGGTGAACTTGGTCGTCATATCTCTCATGGATTGATCACTCGCCATCTCTTGTCACGAAGAACAAACTATCACTTAAGATTGTTGGGGAGGCGGTCGCAGAATATAGAGGGAGAAGAAGAGAATGATCAGAACTCGGATAAAGAATTAGAGATCGTGTGAGAGCTCGCTTTCCTTAAGTGATATTTCGACCCTATTCTGCCCGGGCATCACGAAATTCGCTCAAGGATAATCCCAATTCACGGTATCGATTTAGGCAGAAATCGATCCTATTTAAACACCATGAGAATCGTAACCGACCCTATATTAATAATGATAATAATTTATCATTAAATGAGATTGATTGTGAACATTAATGTTGGCGGTTACAAAAAGATTTCATAAAAAGAGGGGTTACATATTGAAATCAGTTATAGTGCACGACGCGGGTAGCCACGCGGGTTAACCCGCGTCACTGAAAATTAGATACCAGTTATGAAACTGATAAAACCGCCAAGCATGACCATCCAACAATCCCGGGTCATAGATAGCTTACACAAGTGTGCACTCCACACCTCCTAACTCGTGTTATAGCTTAGCTACCAACCCCATTATTATCTTGTGAATCCAATTACATAAAATGAACCGATGATTTCACTAAAATCACCAACAGAAGAAGTATACAACAAAATTGTTGTTGTCAGATTTCAATATCCGGCATGAACACGTAATCGAGGAAGTTAAGAAATTTCACCCTTTAGGGGTTCAAGCTGAATAAGAAATAATAAAGCGTGCAAATGCTACAAGTGAACATAGGTTGAACCTAGGCTACGAATTGAAGCATATTGTTAGGCTTAGGGGTGTAAACGAGCCGAGTCGAGTAGTAGGTTAATCGAGCCGGGCTCAAAATTAATATTGGGCTCTAGCTCGACTCGAGCTCGATTAACTTTTTCAATGTAGGGTTCGAGCTCGAATATTTTTTGAGTTATCGAGCTCGATGCTCGTTTATGGGTTCGAACACGCGATCGATTAACTCGTTTATCGACTTGAGCTCGATAAATTTTATATTTTTATTGTATGATTAGTAAATATATGACCATATTTGGCTCGAAAAAGGGTATGCTCGAATCGCTCGACTCGAATCGAAAAAATTGAATCGAGTTATCAAACATTGGTGTTATAAAGCTCGGATTGTTAAGTTAAACGAGTTCTATTTTGTGTTCAAGATCGACTCGAGCTCGAAAATATTTAAGCTCGAGCTCGAATAGCTCGTTAAAAGCTCGACTCGTTTACTCCTCTAGTTAGGGTACATAAGTGATGCACAATGTCAATTACCTAGGATTGATGTGTTATTCATATGGGTGGCAATTTTATACCAAACTAAACTAACCAACATGTGTTCTAGTCGTACCAATTAAATTAAAAACTTAATTGGTACCAATTACAATTGGTTGGTAGTTTCGTACCAAGTATACAAACTTGGTTGGTGCACAATATTGAAAGTTGTGTACCACGGTAGTACCTTGGTACCAACTTATTTAATTATTTATTAGTTTGTGATTTTTTTATGTATTGGATATTAAACTTTGTATTTTTGACTATTTTATTTGAACATTTGAATGTTTGTAAGTTTTATTCTTTGCAATTAAAAACCTTTAAACATCACATGTGTACCTAAAAACTCAAATAGTCACTTAAAATTTGAACATAATAGCAAGTTCTCATATATGTAACTTGAAGTTGGTACAAACCGGCACCAACATGTACCAACTGAAAAAAGTTGGTAGAAGTTAATGCATGATATAATATTTTGAGTACCAGTTATAATTGGTTGGTAGATGGCATTGGAGAAAAAAATTGGTACCGTACCAACTCCACCCTTAGCGCTCTATCACCGTCCATTACCGTCGTTGACCTCTGCCATCGATCTCCCTCTTTTTGATTGTTTTTGTTTTGTTTTTGATCATTTCCTTTGTTATATGTCTGTTTATACTCCATTAGATTGTTATAAAAGAGGAAAAATAGAAAAAGGGAATAATCAAAAAACAAAAAAAAAACCGATCAAAAAGAGGGAGATCGATTCCAGTGGCTAACTACAGTACATGATAGAGAATGAACGACGGTGGGGCGACGAGGTGAGCAATGGCGTTGGTTGCAAGTATTTGAATGACTTAGGATTTGAGAATGATAAAACTGATATAGCGTTTTCAACTTTAAAACATTTCTACGTGGTTATAGGTAGTTTTTTGGGGGTTAAAACAATGTAGGTAACCAAAATTTAAAAGTTTGATAGTTTATATATTTAAAACAAGTGTTCAGGAACTAGATCATTCAAAAAGAAAAAAGTTCAATCATTTATCCATTTAAAAACGTTCAAATACTTAACCAATTTAAAATGAGAAAAATTGTTAGATTTTTATGAACTTTTCCATTGAGAATCCGAGTTTTTCTCTCCAAACACTTTAGAAACAAAAATTACAACATCACAATTCTTTTTGTCATTCTATTCATTTTCTTATCTTCTCAATCGTTCACTCAACTCAACGTTCTCTCAATGTTTCATGATAATTATGATAGCGAGCGTTAGTCGAATGTCACGTATCAAAATCTTGTAATAATACCTTTAATCGACAAGATAATATCATTTCATTCGACTCCCTCATATATGATATATCTTAAGGACAAGTATATAACTACACTACGTTTCAAAAATATACTCCCGTGTTCCAAAATAAATTTCTACAATAAACATGGACATAATTTTAGGAATGCCCAATTATTATATTTCTTAAATAGCTAAATGACATTTTAGTTTTGATAATAGAGAGATAAACTTTCTACATCTTATAATTGGAAATTGAAAACTTATGTTTGAAAGTGGACACTTATTTTAAAACAAATTAAAATAGTAACATGAACACTTAATTTGAAACGAAATGAGTAACATTTTTTTTTGGTAAAAGAAGGATTTTAATTGATTAAACTATAAACATGAATCATCTATACTATATTATAAAACACGGATAAAAAACTCTTAAATACAAATTATTAGGCACAAAGTACCATCATTTTATGCAAGATTTTAAAAATCTCTTAATTTACAAGTATCAAAGCACAAGATACATATTACTAATGCAGGTTTCTAACACCCACCAATTTGGTATGTAGAAGACCTTTCTTTTATGCAGACTTTTCCATGTATCACTATTAATTAATATGTTATATTACTATAATTTTGTTTTTATTATATTATTAAATATGTAATTGATTATTTTTTCTAGATGTCATTAAAATATATAAGATAATCATTGAATTCTAACAAAATACTTAATTTTTTTATATAAAAAAAATTATATTATTAAGCCTAAATTAAACAAATTTACAAAAAAAATTATCACTTTCTTAAAACCATCCAAAATCGTACTGTAAATTAACAAAAAAATAAAATGAAACATTAAAATCATGATGTATCTCCCTGCATTGTACGAATACGCCTCTAGTATAAATTTATGCACCTTGCAAAGAAATTATAAAACGGTTTCTTTTTAAACCCATGTGCCTGTAAAAATTAAAAAGTAAAAAATGAAAATAGAAAAAGTAAAATTATAATAAAGATACATATATATTTGGTGTGCCCTAAACAACTCCGCCGACGCACTTTCACCTTCTTTTTCACCCTCACTTTCGCCAAATTTCTTCAATTTCTTTCCGCAAATTCTTTCACGGTGGCCGGCGGCGACCCTGCTCTTTTTCCGATATCCACTTACTTTTGAGGTGCTTGGATCAACCTAACAAACATACGAATTTATGCAGTAGCCATGGAAGATGGGGGAGTTTTCTCTTTTCTACACAGTCGTTTTCTTTTCACAAACCTAGAAAAGATGAGATACCATGGCGCTGATCTTGTCCTGATTGTTGGAATCGGTGGTCTCGGAATTATTATTTCAAATTATAATAAGGTAAATATCTAATTTTCAAATTTTATTTCACAGTCACAGTTAGGGTTCATTTTGCAACTCCATATTATTGCTTTGTTTTACCTAAGTTAGACTGGTATTTGTAGGATTTATTACACATTATCTCTAAAATACAACATTTTATTCTCGGTCTAAACTTAATTTGTATTTGTGAAATATTCTAGGGTTTTTAAAGTTGGGCTTTTCAATTCATATATTTGTGCATATAGGGGGAGGGAGGGAGGGTTGGTTTCATATAGTTGCATATGGATATGTATAATCACACTCGGTTATGGAGGTGTTTGGGATTGCTTATTTAAAACAACTTATGTTTATTTTAAAAATTGCTTATCAACTTATCCTGTGTCAAACCTGAGTTTTTTAAAAAGGTGTTTGGATTAGCTTATTGCCGTGTGGCACCGCAATAAGCTGATAAACTCTTTTTAAGTGTTTGATAAATTTAGTTTATGTATGTAAAAATGACCAAAAATGACATGCTTCAATATTATTGATTTTTTTTTTGTATTTTTAACATATAACAATTTACTTTTCATTATTTATAATAATATTTTTGACAAAAAATTATTCAATAACATTAGTAATTTATTAAAAAAATTCTAACTTATATAACAAAAATTTATACCAATAACATTAATAACTTATAATAAAAATAATAGATCTTTAGAACCAAAAAAATATATAAATCTTTAGAACAAAAAAAAAAATACTAGATTTTTAGAACAAAAAAAATATATTAGATGATTAGAACAAAAAAAAATTAATAGATCTTTAGAAAAAAAAATACTAGATCAACATTCATAATGTAATATTTTTACAACCAAAATATCAGTAACACAAATCGATTGTCATTCACAATAGATCTTCATCTGGAGCGATTCATCAGTTCTCCAACAATCATATCTCTAACTGCACTCATATATAATAGTTCAACATTCTTACGTTGTGAACTTGTGTTTTCATGTGTTTCATTGTTGCTACCAAATCCTTCATCATCACCATCCGTACGAGGATTGTACAATTCTTGTTGCACCATGTCAAATGCTTCGTCGAAACTACCGTTCAATCTAATATAATTGTGAATTGCCATCGACGCTATTACTATGTTTACTTGTGTCTCGTAGGCGTAATTGACATGCATATCCTTTACTTTGCCCATCTAGCTTTCCATACTCCGAATGTTCGTTCAATAACATTTCTGAGTGATGAGTGATGATAGTTAAATGTCTCTTTTGGTCATTTGGGAGCACGTATTGCAGCAGTTTGTCCACGACGAAAATCAGGTATGTGATAACGAATATCCGTTCCTTTGTATGACCCAAATAACCTTTAGTATTTGGATATTCGACATCAACAACATAATACTTGTTATTAAAAATAAACAAATTATGTTATTCGTTTGTAATGGTAGGAAAACGTAATAGTTGCTATTACTAAAAAAAATAAAATACTAACCATCGGTTGGATGTGGAAATTTAAGCTCAAGTCTACGTAAGGCTTCGCAGAATATTCGTGTGTCATGTGCGGTTCCCACCCATCCGGCCCATGCAAATGTAAAACACATATTGAAATCACAAACTGCCATGATATTTTGCTTCGCATATCCTTTTCGGACAATGTATTTCGCTTGCTTGTGCTCTCGAACTGATGCCCTTACGTGTGTCCCATCAATAGCGCCAATACAATCCTACACATATAACATAATTTATTATTCTATTAAATGTTACAATTAAATAAGAAGCAAAAGATAAGAAGTACCTTGAACATTGGATAATAACGAGGGTTAGTTAAAATATGCACGGGTACATCTTCATTGTAAGTTGGATTTGGCTTTATGATGTCCGCACTTAACCGAAGCACAACTTTCAAAACAGCGTGGAAATGCCTATGAATAGTTTCTCCAGAATGATTAAAAGTTTCCTGAATTAACCTATTCCCACATCCTTGTGCTAAAATCATCAAGAAAATACCAACAGACTCCTCAACACATATATTACATGTTGGTAACCCGTAACGTGTAACAAGATCTGAACATAACATTCTCCTCTTCCAAATAATTTACTTGATTATCATCATTCGAATAAGAATCATCACTATCCATCCTATCAATATATACAAAAATAAAACACATTCCCAAACAATAATAAAAAGATGGTAAATAACTCTAAACGTAAAACACATTCTCAAACAATAATAAAAAGATGACAGATAATCCCAAACGTAAAACACATTCTGAAACTATAATAAAAAGATGGTAGATAATCTCAAACGTAATACACATTCTCAAACAATAATAAAAAGATGGTAGATAATCCCAAACGTAAAACACATTCTCAAACAATAATAAAAAGATGGTAGATAATCCCAAACGTAAAACACATTCTCAAACAATAATCCCAAACGTCATACATAGTGTTAATCGATAATAAAAGATGATAGATAATCCCAAACGTAAAACATAGCGTGAAACGATAATAAAAGATGATAGATAATCCCAAACGTAAAACATAGCGTCAAACGATAATAAAAGATGATATGAATCATCCCTCCATAAGAAACTTGAGAAACTCCATCTTTGCCACGTGGCTCGTTGGAACCATAAAATTCACACGGGCTTGCTCTTTTAGGAAGATGCCTAATGCCTTGCAATACATCCTTGAACCTTCTTCAAACCTTGGAAAACATGTCACAATATCCATGCATTCTTGTGGTGTTGGAACGAGAATACGTGGTGGAAAAGATTGTGTGCTTCTTGTTGATAGTGCCTCCAATATGGTATCTAGTTTTTCCTCATATGTGGAAGATACCGAAGATTTTCCCTTAGTTTAACGGGTAGGAGCGACATTATTCGGCTTCTTCCTTTTACTCGAACTACTTTGAGGGAAAGGGGAAAGAGGTTCATCATCTTCATCTAAATGTACTTCTGTCACTATCTCCTTTCCCCTCGTTATCATCTTCATCTTGAACATTAATTGGACCACTATTGTTTTGATAATCAACGGGAGCCTTAGTCATATCTCCAACGGCAACGGAATCCCAAAATAAAGGGTCATAGTACAATTCAAATATCTCCAAATTTAAGTCCCTAAACTTGGCAATGTCTTTATTTCCATGTGTGTTAATGGTTTCTTTATTAACATATTTCACTATGAAATCATTAAAAAAAACAAACTAATAAATACAAAATAGTAAGTATTACCTTTATTTTTTCGTCCCACCACTCATCTGTTGCGTTAAGTGTCTTTCTCACGGGATCCCATCCAATGCCCGATTCAATCCTCATTAAACGGTCATACAACTTCCAATCCTTTTTCCTAGTGTCCCATTTGTTTTTAAGTTGCTTCCTATCAAAACACTTTCCTGTCCGTTCCTTAATGTTCTTTTCTATCTTCCCCCACCCAACCTTATTGAAGTGACTACCGGGTCTATTCCCATTTTTTTCCTCATTCATGCACAAATCAATAAACACCATAAAGGTACTATGATCTCAAAGAATTTTTGGCTTAATCTTTTTAGATGCATCACTAGCAACAAAGTTATCATCGTTGGCATCCATTACCTCGATAACAAAGTTATCATTGTTCGCATCCATATCAATGTATGTTGTTTGGAAAAAATGAAGATGTCAAAAAATTTAAATCCAAGTACCGCATGCAACCAACACTGCATATCAAGACTCCTAATATATATATATATATATATATATATATATATATATAAGCAGAATGAAGATGTCAAAAATTCAAATCCAAGTACCCCAATCCATGACAAGTCGAACAGAACAAAAAGTGAACAAATTGAACAAAACTGAGCAGAAAAATCAGTGAACAAAAATGGCATATCGAACATAACAATCGTGAACAAATCGAACAGAAAAATCAATTAATCAGTGAAAAGTCGAACAATCAGTGAACAAATTGAACAAATAACGAGCAAACAGGCCACCAATCGAAGAAATCGATAGGAAAAAAACGAACAGGGAAGTTGACGATCTGTTTGTTCACGAACGAAGGTGAAGCTGAACACGAACGAAGAGAAATCGAAGAGAAAAATCATACCTGAACACGAACGGAGGTGAAGCTGACGATTTGTTATTCTTGCTATGGCGATCTGTTGGAGAAGAATGAGCGATGGGAGAAGAGGCGCAGATCAGTTCGAGAAAGAGGGGAAGATCGATTAGGTTAAAATAAAAGGGGCAAAATGGTCATCTGGCTTTAACCTTTGATAAGTCATAAGTTAGAACAAAATGACTTATCAAAAATGGCTTTTCAGCGGTTTGACACCGCTATAAGCCATTTTTGATAAGTCATTTTGTTCTAACTTATGACTTATCAAAGGTTAAAGCCAGATGACCATTTTGCCCCTTTTATTTTAACCTAATCGATCTTCCCCTCTTTCTCGAATTTTATAGCGGTTTGACACCGCTATAAGCTATTTTCTTTTTTTTTTCCATCCAAACACTTAGAATGGCTCATCTCCGGTGCCAAATCGCAATAAGCTAAAAAACCCCTCAAATAAGCAATCCCAAACACCCCCTATATGTATATGGTTATTGAAAAGTGGGGTTCTTTTTATATGGATATATGTTTATAGGCTAGGAATAATCATTGAAATGACCACGTTGAAGTGGTATATATATCTGAATTAACCACTTTTAAAAGAATTTGCCAAAATGACATACTTTTTTAAGCACAACTTAGGAATTTTTTTTTCTTACTAGCCATACGGATATGGTCCTTACTCTTTTTTGGTATAAGACTTGAGTTTTTCTCAACGAATAGGCTCGTATCATCTTTGACTTGATCGTAATGGCAAACAATGATGGAAGCTATCAACTTTTGCTAGTTTTGTTCCGATTAAGCATAGATGATACATGTTTCGGCAAAACAAAAGGGATTTTTCTTAATTTGCGAGTTTGGTAAGATTTGTTTAAACACAAATTTTTCAATATTTTGTGTAGTTTGTGGTGTAGACATGTTAATTTATCAAATATTACATACTGCTTTAATTTAAATACAATATATTTGCCTTCGTTTTTCTACATAAATGTAGAACGGTAGAAGGTTTTTGTTTGATTGAAGATTTTGTCATCTTCTGTCTTTTCTAATTAAGTCATAATAAATCAAATGGATCTTGCAGCCCATTTTGTTAAGTTAAAAGATAATTACAAATCGTCCCCATTTCCATAAATCCAAGCCATGTAAATAATAAGGGGTTGTTTGTTTTTTTTAAAAACCTCTTAATGACTCTTTAAGTCTGAATCGTTTACACCTTTTTACACACTACCTCTTATTAATCATAACTAAAATAAGACTTTAGATTTTAGACCTCTTAAAAAACAAACGGCACCTAAGACAGTGGATTAGCAATCCTCAACTATAAATTCCCATGTTTCAATGATGTCTCATCTCGGTTATAGACTTACCGTCTATGTCTAATATTAAATTGCAACAAAACTAGATACACACTAATCTGTCTACTATGGTACAAAAATGTTTTAGTTTTTGTAGTTGCAGATACACATTAAATTATTAAACAGGAAAATAAATGGCTCTAACGTTATAAACTCAAATTGAAACAAACCCGGATTAGATGAGTGATGGTGGCGCCATAGTCCCGACACTTATCGTTATATTACTACTCCAAAATGATTGGAAGAAAGACTTTATATTCCTTTATTTTGGTATCAGACATGGAGTCACTAAATAGGCTATCAGGAGGTTATTGGAGTTTTTATGGATTGATAAGTGTGTTGGTTGTTGTTTCTTTCAAGTTTTTTCTGTTTGGGCTGTGCAATGGTTGTAGGCCAAATTGCTTTTGATATGGAATTTGGTTTGTTTGTTAACTTTCAAACCTACAAAGATGAGCATCTGTTGGTTGATGGAATGTATAGTTGGCATCAGTGGTCCATAGGGAAGTTGAATTATTTTTTTAGCTAATGTCTAGACTATGCTTCTTATGTTTCTTGACCTGATATATGATGTGTGGCTGAGTGGCTTTTAGCGGGTTTTGGGGTATAATTTTACAATACAAATGTAATTGAGATTTATCATCTTTAGTTGCAAATACTGATTTGTTCAGGATATAGTTATGTCTGCGGCCGTTGTTCGAGGACATGGAGGAGATGCTGGGGTGATCCTCCTCCTCATCCAAATAGAATACCTACAGTCTGCGAGGCAGCAACACGTAAATCACTTTTTCAGTTTTCTTTTAAAATTTTGAATGTAGTATCTTCTAACATTTTCTTACTTCAATCTTGTAGCAAAATGGAAAGAAAAAAAACCGAGGCATGAGCAGAAGTAAAAACCTTGATATTGCCTTTGAGGCTAATGGAAACAAGCCGTTGCCAATTGAGTTTGATCTAATAGAGGATACGTACAAACCGGTTGGGTCATATGCAAGTAAGCTTACAAGGTATCTCGGAAACCTAATCGGTTACAGCGCCTCTCCACATCATCGAAGCTGGAATGAAGTTTCTCCGGAGTTCAAGACATCGATAATTAGAAGACTTAGGGTAAATATTATACTAATTATTTAATTCTTTATAATTTTTACACGATTTCTGACAATTTTTGTTTTGAAGAGATTTTTCTTCCTTGATCCAATTGTTCCCGAATGGCCCAAGATTCTAGCTGGCATCGAGCGAGACTGCCAAGATCGTTATAGAGACAGAAAGTCAAAACTCAATAATCATTTTGATCGAGTTGGCGGGTATGATAATGTTGCAAATGCTCGGAGAAATCCACCGCCTCGCTTGGATAATGAAAAATGGAATAAGATTGTGGATCTTTTTGTTGATTCGAAATATAAAGATCGTTCAATGAAAAATGCACAAAATAGGAGTCATGCCAAGTACCTAAGTCTTCATGGGTCTACATCATACGTTGCTACACGATATAAGAAGGTAAATAAGTTAAACTTGTATACTATTTTAGAATGTATCAATGGTGCCATAACTTTTGTTATTAATATTTTGTCACAGAAAAACCCGGAAACACATTGCAAAGTTCAATAGATAATTGGCATGATATGCATTATAGACCAAGTGGTGGATGGGTAAACGAACTTGCTAAAAAAGATTATGTAAGTAATTGTTTAAATTTGAACTAACGTGTGTCTGTATATATATGTATATATATACTTAAAATTAGTTTTTCTATTACTAATTATATTTCTTAAGAAATACAGAGCAGATGCTTGCAGAACGAGCTTCACAAACACAACAAGATGGCTCGACCTCCTCGTCTTTCGTAAACGAGAAGGAAATCATCACCAAAGTACTTGGGGGAATGTCGCGGTCACAACCGAGGGATTGAACGAAAGTTGAAGGGTTCCGCGTTAGCTTCAGCTATGGCAGGAAATCAACCGCAACAACCACTACGGGTGAGCATCGGAAGCGGGTACCCGCCTTTGGAACCGGAACCGCTTTGAAACTGTCGGTTTCGGAACCAGAACCGCTGTGTTTGGTTCCGGTTCCTAAAATATGGAACCGATTGGGACCGGTTCCGGTTCTCATTTTTTTGGAACTGTTACCCGTTGGGTACCCGTCGGATCGGTTCCGAGACTGGGTACCCGGTCGCATTGGGTACCCATAACCGGAACCGACGGGTACCCGCTATTTTTTAAATAAAATAAATTTTATTTATTTATAAAAATATAATAAACTACCTTTTAGTGAAACACCATTTGTAGTATTTATTTAACATCAACTAATTTTAATTACGTGAAGTGTTTTAGAAGCACCGTTTGTAGGCATGGGAACTTGACCCGATCTGGTGGGAACCCGGTTCACCCGACCGGGGTCGGGGATTCCCCGCTTAACCGGGGCCGGGGTCGGGGATACCCGTTTTGACGAAACCGGGGATGGGGCCAGGGCCGGGAATCACACCCCCCGACCCGCCCGGACCCGGTATATATATATTTTAATTATTATTTATTAATTTAAGTAATTAAGTTAATATTATTGAGTTGAGACTTGAGAACTGAAATTAGGTTTACTGTGAGAGACTGAGAGAGTCGAGAGACGCAACCACCAAATCCACCGACGGTCGTTCACCTTCGCGTCTGGTCTGCCTCCGTCGGTCTCCATCGGCGCTCATTAGCTACGCATACAACTCCAAGTCTCCAATACGTACGTATACTGTTATTGATTGCATATACAACCAACAACCCCGAGTTTTGATTATCTTTTGTTTTCAATTTCGTATCTCGTTTCTCTGTTTTGATCATCTTTTGTTTTCAATTTATATTTTCAATTTAGTGTTTATCAACATTTTAATTTGGGAAATCTTTGATGATTTAGCTTTTTAGCTGTTGTAGTATTGATCTTGTGGATGGATCAATCGCTTGCTTCGATTTCTGATATTGAAACCTAGAATTTTTCGTTTTCCATTTTATATGAATTCTTTTTACTTGTATTGTAAAGTTTGTTCCTAATTTAGTTATGCGATCATATTGATTTTGAAGTATAAGTGTAGGCAATTTGACTCTTATAAGTCTAAATGAATACAAATGTATCAAGAAATTGAGGGACATTTTTGTCAACTTTCATTTTAGCTTTAGATAGAATGGTTAATTGCTAAAGGGTCTTGATCAAATCATCTAACTGTACAGTATGAATGGAGTTGATTTCATATGGTCTATAAGATGTTGTACATGAATTTATCCCCATTTACTTCCATTTTCTTATTTGAACAGATTATTATTTGTAAGAAATTCTTCCTTTTGCTACTGTTATCACTATCTGATGTTTGGTTTTTAGTCATTTAGGGTGTGTTTGGTATTTAGATAGGTTTGGTTTAGTTTTTATTTAGAAAAGGTTCATCAAATGTGTGTGTGTGTATATATATATATATGAAAGGTTTTGTTTTTTGTTGAATGGTATTTTATTGAATGTGAATATTTGTTTTAGAATGGCGACTTCAGAAAACGAGAATATTGTAGAACTAGGAGCCGATGCTACGGACGGAAACGAGAAAACTCAAACAACTTGTGACGGCACTAACGAATCTATAAGCATGCCTACCGGGTCAAACCGGCAAACAAAAGATTAAAATCTATAGTTTGGAACCATTTTGAAGCAGTATCAACATCAACATCAACATATATGTTGATGGTTGTTCGTAGATTTGCAAATTGTAAGTATTGCACCAAACAAATGACCGGTAGACCCAATGACGGGACGACACATTTGAAAGACTATTTCAAAAAATGTCCTAAGAGAGTTATGAAGGACATATAAAGCAACAGATTCTAGTTCAAGAACAAACGGCTAAGCATGGGAAGACATCTTTGTTGAGTAATTACGCATTTAATGGCAAAGCTTCAAGGGATGATTTAGCTAAGATGATCATTATCCATGATTATCCACATTCTATTGTTGAGCATTTTGGCTTTCGAAAGTTGCTAAATGGACTTCAACCTCTATTTAAGGTGCCTTGTAGACGGACAATCAAGTCGGACATCATGAAGACATATGAAACAAAAAGAGGTTCTATTTTGCGGTGTTTGGAAGAGAACGAAAGTAGGATTGCTCTTACTTCTGATTTGTGGACAGCGAGTAACCAAAACAAAGGTTACATGGCATTAACTGCACACTACATAGATAGCAATTGGAGGTTGCAAAATCGGATTATCAAGTTATTTCTCGTTTACTATTCTTTATAATTAAATGTTAATAGTATAATGCTAATTTTTAGTATATTTTTTTGATGCAGCTTTACGTATGTGCCATCTCCACATACTGCTGAGGCATTGTCCCAAGTGATGGTTGAATGCTTCATGGATTGGAACATCGACAACAAGTTGTCAACATTGACACTTGACAATTGTTCAACCAATGATGCTTTGGTCGACAGACTCTTAGGTACACTTTCTCCTTCCTCCTTCCTCCCTAATTTTAAAGGGTAGGTTTTTTCACATGAGATGTTGTGCGCATATCATAAATCTCATTGTGCAAGATGGGTTTTCTATGATTGAGAGCTCAATCAAGAAGGTTAGAGATAGTGTCTCGTTTTGGACATGTTCTCCTAAAAGGGCCCAAGACTTTAGACTTGTTGCCCGACAAGTAGGTGTAGATTGTGAAAAAGAATTAGTTCTTGATTGTAAGACTAGATGGAATTCCGTTTACATAATGTTGAATGTTGCCTTAGAATATAAAGATGTTTTTATTCGTTTAAGCAAGAAAGAGAAACATTATGTTAGTTTACCTAGTGAAGAGGAATGGAGAATGGCGCATAATGTTTGTGATAAGTTGAAGGTATTTTATCGTGTGATCGAGGCATTCTCCGGGACCAAATATCCTACTTCAAACTTGTTCTTCCCTTTGATTTGTGACATGAAATTATCCATTAGGATTTAGGAGTTGGCAAGACGATGAAGATGTTGTTATTAGGAACATGGCATCACGTATGTTGAATAAATTTGATAAATATTGGGGAGTTATACATGATGTCATGAGTGTGGCAATTGTTTTAGATCCTAGGTATAAGCTTAAGTTGATAAAATTTTTCTTTCCAACGATTTATGATGTTGACTCAAAAGTTGAGGTTACGAGGATACGTAACCTATGTAATGATTTATTTGAGGAGTACAAGAGGAAACATGATCGCAACAAAGGGAAAGGAAAATCTAGCACTACTCAATCGGATGGGGGGAGTTCTTCTTTGAACAAGGCTTCATGGAAATTAACTTTTGAGAATATGATGTCCCAGGATGATATGTTTGAAACGACGGAGATGGATGACAATTTGACGGAGAAATTGTTACCGGAAGATGACGGGTTTGATATTTTGACATGGTGGAAGTGCAACGGTGTTAAGTTTCCTGTGTTGCAGAGTATTGCAAGGGATGTGTTAGCCATTCCAATTTCTACGGTAGCATCAGAATCGACATTTAGCATGAGCGGGAACAAGATAACACAACAACGTAGCCGGCTAAAATCGCAAACCTTGGAGCATTGATGTGTACCCAAAGTTGGTTGAGAAAATAACTTGAAGGTAATAATTATATAAATTGTTATATGATACATGTATTTACACTTCTTCTAACTTGTACTATTTTTAATTTCAGATAAAAAACACGGAGAGCCGCAAGGATTTGATCAAACGGTTGCATTCGATGAAGATGTTGAAATTGATGGGGGGTCTAATTGAATGCGTTGAAAACGATGGTTTGATGGAATTTGTTTTAATGGGATTTGTTTGATGGAGTTTGTTTAATTTGTTTTTATGTACTTTGTTTTATGGAATTGTTAAATGAAATGTGTTTTTTAGTTTGAAAAAAGTGGCAGAATGTAGCTCTAAAGTGCAGGAAAAAACTCCCAAAAAACGGGTCGGGGTCGGGTCGGAGGACCGGGGAACGGGCCCGGGGTTTTGACCGGGTCTTGATCGGGGATGGGGAATCAATCCCCGCACCCGCCCGAGGCCGGGGCCGGGGAATGTGAACCCCGCCCCATCCCTGCCCCGTTCCCATGCCTAACCGTTTGTAGTATTTATTTGTTTTGTAAGCACTGTTTGTAATATTTATTTGTTTTCAAAGCATCGTTTATAGTATTTATTAGTTTTTATCGTATTAGTTTTCATGTTTGGTATTTATTTTTTACGTTTGGAGTTTGTAATATATTAATATTTACATTTTTACAATATGAATGATAAAAAAAATTAGACAACGGGTACCCGGTATCGGAACCGATAGTTCCGGGACCGGTTCCCAAATATAAAGAACCGGTTATACCGGTTCTGGTTTCGGTTCCTTCATTCTAGGAACCGCCGGTTCCAAGAATTTTAGACTGGTATCCGCCTTTGCTCACCCCTAACAGCCACCACACAGCACCCATCATGTGAGGACGAAGACGAGGATGAGGACACAAATACCGACTCGTATGATGATTAGATCTTTATGTACTAATATGTTTGAGAATTGAGACGTTAATGTTTATTTTATGTCGTCAATTTTGTATTATGGTTTTCAAATATTTTCTAGTTATACCAATATAAAGTTGTTTTCTAGTAATTTAAATATCAAATTAGTTGATTAAAGTGTATTTTATAATCATATTGAATATAGAAAAAGAAAATCAATTTTTATCTACTGTGTTGACATTTTGTCGCTATAGAGAAAAAAATTGTTTTTAATTTTCAACCTATAGCATCATTGCTGTAGATTAAAAATTGATTTTTACCTACTGCGATGACATGTCGTGGCTATAGGTATATAATAACATTTTCTATCTCTGACCTATAGCGACGATATGTTGTCGCAATAGATAAATTTATTTTATTTTATTTTTTACAAGTCGTTGTTGTAGATAAAAAATAATTTTTTTTATTTTTTTCCTATAGCGATGCCTTGTTGCAGTAGATAAAAAATCAAAATTTTTATTTTTTACTTATAGCGACGACATGTCGTTGCTATAGTGAGTTACAACTACGAGCATATAGTGTGACAAAGCCTACAACGACGACGGTCGTCGCAGAGTTATAGCGACGAAATATAGAGAATTAGCAACGACTTTTGTCGTACCAATAGGGTTGATTTGTTGTAGTGCCAATTAAATTGGTACAAACTTAATTGGTATCAATTACCATCGGTTTTGTAGTATCGTACCAAGTATACAAACTTGGTTGATATACGGTATTGAAAGTTGCGTATCATAGTAGTACCATGGTGCCCACTTATTTAATTATTTATTAGTTTTTGAATTTTTTTTATGTATTGGATATTAAACTTTGTATTTTTTACTATTTTGTTGAACATTTTAATGTTAGCAAGTTTTATTCCTTAAAATTAAAAATCTTTAGCAATTAAAAATCTTTAAACATCACATGTGTTACCTAAAAACTCAAATATTCACTAAAAATTTGGACATAATAGCAAGTTTTCATATGTGTAACTTGAAGTTGGTATAAATCACAACCAATATGTACCGACCAAAAAAGTTTGGTACAAATTAATACATGATATAATATTTTGAGTAGGCATGATAATTGTACCCGACCCGTTGGGGAACCAAGTTCACCCGTCCTGATCGGAATGGGGATTCCCTGTAAAACCGAGCACCATGGCTCGGCCAGGGACCTCCGATTGTCTAAAACAAGGACCAGGGATGGGCAATGCTTTCCCTAAGCCAACCCATCTCCATATATATTTATTCTTTTCCATATAATTTCCATAATCCTAATTCTTTTTAACATTATTTTTTATAATTTTTCTTCTTAATTTATTTATCACAAGTGTCATTTAAAAAAATAATAATTTCATTCTCTTAATACAATCACGATTCACGAATTTATTTTAAAAAAACCTTGATTTAGTTTCTAAAAATTACCAGTCACGGATAGGCCCAAGAGAAAGCGGGAAGGGGATTCGATTCCCTGTACCTGTCGGGGACCGGGCCAGGGGTGAGATACGTGAACCGGGGTCGAGGACTGCATTCCTCGCCCCTTTGTTGTCCCTAAATTTGAATACCAATTATAATTGGTTGGTACATGGTATTGAAGATAAAAACTTGGTACCGTACCAAATCCACCCCCATCTCTCTATCACCACCTATCACCGTCGTTGGCCTTTGCCATCAATCTCTCTCTTTTTGATCGTTTTTGTTTTGTTTTTGATCATCCCCCTTTAGTATTTGTGTGTTTGTACTCCATTAAATTTTTGTATCCTTTAAATTGTTATAAAAGAGGGAGAGAAAAAAAAAGGGGGATAATCAAAAAACT
This sequence comes from Arctium minus, assembly GCA_954870635.1. Lineage (NCBI taxonomy): Eukaryota > Viridiplantae > Streptophyta > Magnoliopsida > Asterales > Asteraceae > Arctium > Arctium minus. The sequence continues at coordinate 15,904,422 of OX941083.1, forward strand.
AGATAAAAAAGAGGGAGATCGATGGCAGAGGCCAAGAACAGTGATAGAGAACGGACTACGGTGGAGCGACGAGGGGAGCGATGGTGTTGGTTGTGTGTATTTGAATGACTTAGGATTTGGGAACGGTCAAATTGATTTAGGGTGTTTTTAACTTTAAACATTCCAACATGGTTATAGGTAGTTTTTTGGGGGTTAAAATGATATAGGTGACCAAATTTTAAAAGTTTGATAGTTTATCTATACTATATATTAAAATTCTATTACAGTTATTGAAAAAGGTAGTTTTTGGAAAAAACGGTTTTTGGGAAAATATTACATTTACCACCCTTATAATTAATTATTTAATTTACTTTATATCCCTTATTTTTTCATTTTTCATTTTACACTCTTATCATATTAACACACATAATTGTATATGAACAAAAATACAATGAAAAAATACGTTTTTTTACAAATTATACCATTATAATCGTCTCGTCAATACCTTCAAAACGAGCTCAATATTGAATATTTTTTAATTTAACCGTACTATTAAATATCGTGAATATCTACGAATTAAATTGTTTTATATCCATACATTTTATTTTTTTTCAGCGTTAGCACATTAAAAATACATAATCGTAAAATATATTAAAAATACGTTTCATTCTTATTATAAATAAATCACGGTAATCTTTACTATATTATAAAAATTCTAATACAGTTTTTTACAAACCTTTGAAAGCCAAAAAAAAATTCCCAATGTTTCACTTCCTAATTCAATTAAATGTTACGTTTATCACCCTTACAATTAGTTATTTAATTTATTTTATATCTCTTGTTTTCTTATTTTCTATTTTACATACCTATCATGTTAACATAAATAATCATATACGAACAAGAATGGAATAAACAATACGTTTCTTCTTTTTACAAAATATACCATTATAATCGTCTCATCAATATCTTTAAAACGAACACAATATTGAATATTTTTTTAATTTAACCTTACTATTAAATATCATTAATATCTACGAACTAATTTGTTTTCTATCCATACATTTTACTTTTTTCCACCGTTAGCACATTAAAAATACATAATCGTAAAATACGTTTCATTCTTATTATAAAATATATCATTATAATTTTTTTCGTCAATAATTGTAATATAAATTAATTATTGAATATTTTTATGGGTTTATGATTTCATAAGTTGTGATTCTTAGGTCATGGTTGATTGTTGATGACATGTCTATAAGGAAATAAAATTAATTGTTCGTTCTTTACTTACATTTCGCTGCACCGCGTGGGTATGTGCCTAATGTATTTAAAAAAAGTGTTCAGGAACTAGATTATTCAAAACCACAAGGGCTGTGGTGTGGTGGTAAAGGCTTGGGGAATTCATAGCGCTCAACCCGGGTTCGAGTCCCACTAGTAGCACTTGTGGCCACTGAGGATAAACTCAGGGTTGCACGCTTTAGCAGCTGGGCCAAATGCCCTTATTGTCAGGGATTAGTCTGGGCCATAGGCCCAGAATACCCTTTCCAAAAAAAAAACTAGATTATTCAAACAGAAAGAGTTCAATCATTTATTCATTCAAAAAAAGTCTAAATATTTAATCATTAAAAATGAGAAAGTTCATTACGTTTTTCTGAACTTTTCTCTTGGAAATATAAGTTTTCTCTCCAAACACTTTAAAAACAAAAATTACAATATTTACATTTTTTTTGTTTTATATTCATTTTCTCATCTTCTCAATCCTTCACTGACCCAACTTCAATTTTCTCTTAATGTTTCATGATAATTATGACAACCAACATTAGTCGAATGTCTTGTATCAAAATCTCGTTATAATACCTTTTATCGACAAGATAATATCATTTCACTCGACTCCTTCATATACGATATATCTTAAATATATAACTACATTACGCTTCAAGGATATACTTCCTTCGGCCCAAAATAAATGTCCGCAATGAAAATGCACAGTTTTAGGCATGTACAATTATTACATTTTTTAAATAACTAAATAAACTTTTACTATTGATAATATTAGGGGTGTTTGCGGTGCGATTTAGGGCAAAACCGCAAACCGCACTGCATATGTGGTTTGGGCATTTTCCCAAATCGCAAACCGCACCGTATATACCTCAAATCGCACCAAACCGCACCGCAAAATGCGGTGTGGTGCGGTGCGGTTTATGCGGTTTGTACTTAACGCATTTTACATCTACAATTCAATAATTATAAGATTATAATTTCATTTTAAAATCCATATAACGTGACCGTAGTCCAAAAAATAAAAATATTCAACACGTCTTATTCCTAAATACATATTACATTAATATTGCAATTATTCTATATATATACATATACGTGTTTGTGTAATATATACATTAAAAATATATATACATATATACAAAGTGCGGTGCGGTTTGAACTACGGTTTGATAACTCAAAAACGCAAACCACCGCATAGTGCGGTTTGGTAAAAACGTAAACCGCAAACCACCATGGAAGTTCTAAACCGCATTATTGCGGTGTGGACAGTTTGTACGATTTAACGGTTTAGATGAACACCCCTAGATAATATAGAGAAAAACAAGGGGCAGATGCAACTACTAAAAGGTGGGGGGATGGCCCCCACTAGAAAAAAACATGTTTTTCCTAGCTTAAAAACAATTTCTTTTTATGTTCTATCATGGTTCCTCGGTGTTTTTCCGGTTGTGTCCCTACCAACCAAAAAACCAAATAAAGTACCTTAAAATCAACCAAAATATCAAAACTATCTCTCGAAATCAACCAAAAAAATCGAAAAAGTCCCTTAAAATCTAGAAAAAAAAAACTTAAAAAATATTTCGAAATCAACAGTAAAACTTCAAGAATCTCTCGAAATCATAGAATTAGACTAAAAACACAGCGAACAACTTTACGGACCTTTAACCTACCTTAAAGGTGTTCCCACTATGCAAAAATCCTGGATCCGTCACTGAGAAAAACTTTCTCCATTTATAATTAATGGTGGAATGAGAAATTAAAAACTTATTTTAAGACAAACTAAAATAGTAATATAGACACTTAATCTAGGACGAGAAGAGTAAAAAAAGAATTTTATTAGATGAAACAATAAAATGAATCATATGAATTTAAGCCGTACCCAGGTGTCAATAAATTAACAAAAAGTAAAAGTAAAATTATAATCAAAATACATATACATGGTTTACCCTAAAAAAAACTCAGCCGACACACATTCTTCTTTTTAACGTCTCCCCTTCGTCTTCTTTAACCTTTTCAATTTGACTATAAATTTCTTGAATCTCTTTCCCCAAATTCATATCCAGTTACTTTTGAGGTGCTTCTATCAACCTAACAACATACGAATTTATGCAGCCATGGAAGATGGGGGAGCTTTTTCTGTTTCTTCTACAAAGTTGTTCTATTTTCACAAACCTAGAAAAGATAAGATCCCATGGGGCTGATCTGGCTCTGATTGTTGGAATCGGTGGTCTCGGAATTATTATATCAAATCATAATCAGGTAAATCTAATTACTTCCATCTACTTTTCAATTTTAGTTCACATTCACAGTTAGGGTTTATATTGCAACTTCGAATTATTGCTTTGTTTTACCCAAATTAGACCGGCATTTGTAGGATTTATAACAAATCATTGCTAAAATACAACCTTTTATAATCGTGTCAAAAGTTTTACTTGTTAAAACGTTGTATGGTTATTGAAAAGTGGATATGTATAATCACACTCGGTATATGTATATGTATATGCTTATTGAAAAGTGGGGTTCTTTTTAGGGAAATTAATTAAAGCAGTCATTTCAGAAAATCGGCTTTACCTCCTAGTATTCTCTCCCTCAATTTATTAAAATAGCACATACGTTCGTGAAAGGAGTTCGTATATACGAACAACTCCTTAGAACTGATAAATTTGACACATCTTCGTAATATATGTTCGTATATACGAACATAATTTAAAAACTCATTAAAAACTCATAAGTTCGTGAAATGGTTCGTGGAAAATGCAATTAGTTAAAAAAATTATGTTTTTTGCCCCTGTTCGTGAAATACGAACTGGAAGTTACATTTTTGACCCCTGATCGTGAATGGGTTGTGTTATACGAACATGAAAGTTACAATTTTGGCCCCTGATCGTGATTAAAGATTTACGAACTCAATTTATTAAAAAAATAAGCAAGTTACAATTATGGCTTCTCATCCTTGGAACATATATCAAAGATATTTATGTTTTTGGCCCAAGTTCGTGGAAGTTGTTTCTGATATACGAACATATGCTTTGAAAAATTAAATAATTACAATTTTGGCCCCTCATCGTAACAAAATAAATTAAAATTTTACAGTTTTGGCCCGACTTCGTGATTGTGTTCGTGAAAATTTTAAAATAATTACAGTTTAGGCCTAATTTCGTGAAACATTTACACGGACCTGCAATTTTTTGTCCTCATTACTCTTTTTTCAGATATTTGTCACGAAACCCTATACCTTTTGACTACTTTTACACTTATTTACTCCTATATTTAATACACTTCATCCGTCCCAACTACTTTTTTCTATATAAATAAAAGAGTCATGGGACCATTTCTCCACCCACTTCTCCCCTACTCTCTTCTTGTTATCGTGTTCTCCACGCGTTATTAAAACGCACGTGAATTTCACACTTGGATCTTGTCACGCGTTATCAAAACGCACGTGTATAACAAACGTGGATCTTGTCTTTTTTGTCGTCATCAACACATTTATTCAATGGCTCATGAAGTAAGTCTTTGTAACCCTTTGTTATTTTATACGACTTTTCGTTAAATAAATAATTCAGTTGTTATTTTTATGTGATGTTAATGGGTTGTGATGTTATTTTTATGTGATGTTATGAAATACTTCATAAAATTATAGTGATGTTATTTTTATGTGATGTTAACGGGTTGTGATGTTTTTATACACTTAAGGTCTTTGTAATTTATGTATTTACAAATTAGGTCCCTGTAGTTTGCATAATAATCATTAGGTACCTTAACAACATCTCTTTATTACTATGTAGGATGATTTTTGGTATCCGATTTTGACGATAAAGTCCCGAACTAGTTTGTTGGGAGAGATTAGGGAGGCTCTGAGTGCTTCCGCATTGACGATTATTAGGGACACACCATTCAGTCCATGGTTGGACCTTACTATGCCAGGTGGCGACCCCATTCTATGTTCCTGCAGAGGCAGATATATCGGCCCTCATCGGAGGCAGAGGAACTATCGTACGATATATACGGGGAGGTTCGTCAATACGGCCGAGAGGAGTTCTGTCTTATTACACACTCACCCTCCGTACCCTAGGACATGATTGCTTCCTTACCAGGGTTTTTCAGGATGCACTACTCTCACAGATGTGCAGATTTCAGACGTCCTTCACGTCTTTAGGGACATGAGTGGTCTATCTGACGCCGATGTTGTTCGGGTATGTCTAGTGTTGATCGTGGAGTTGGTATTTCTAGGCCTTCAGTATCGTCAATGTGTTTCTGATCTTGTTTTTAAGGCTGTGGAGGATTTACGGATATTTAACTGTTATCCATGGGAATCGTACATTTGGGCACCCACTTTCAAGCAAATGGATGGTGTTATGCATAAACGGGTAAACAAGGGAAAGAAGATGACGATGACGGGCTTCTTATACGCCTTCAATGTTAGATAAGTACTGTAAAATAAATACTTATTCATTTGAGGTTGGCTTCCTTTATAAACTCCACATACTTGTTTTTGTTGTGTAATTCCATATATGGATCTTGGAGATGTTTCCAGTCTCCCGGTCGTACTTCACCATGCACCCCGCGGGTAAGTCTCCCAGGGGAATTCGGTGGGAGGGGTGTGGTCCTGACGAAGTATCATTGTCTTTCCTTTTTTTCTTTTCCGGAGGTAAGTTCTTTACTATATTTTCTATTCGAGTTTATTAGTCGTGCAATTATAATGTGATATTTTTTATGAATATATTTAGGAGAGGTGGAATCCTCTGAAGTGCCTTGTGGCGGAGCCTCACGAGGAGCAACAAGCTTGGTATCACGAGAGCCATGCATTCTTTCATAGTGAGGTGGGCATGCAACCGTCGAAGAGACCCCGACGGCCGGCATAGGTCGCACGACCCCCTCCCTCCCCACCTGGCTCCGATCCTTCCACGGGGTCCGCGTCAGACCACGACGATGGCGATGCCATAGACCACGATGCAGGGGTGGGCGAGGGATATGAGCGCCACTCCCCTCCCTCGCCAATCACCATATCACGACCCATATCAAAGGTGGGAGCAGATAGATGATCACGAGAAACGACTGAAAGTCGTAGAGGACATGTGTGCTAGGTTTATGTCTGTTCAGGTAAGTGTTTTACCTTGGCTATATCGTCCACGGTGTTATGAGTTTATTTATTGATAGGTCATTACATTCTTTTATTAGGTGTCGGGTGGCCGCCTACCCCACTACCCGTATAGGTCCGGACACACGCTGTCTGCAGCCATGATGTTCGGCTCTACACCGTCCTGCTACACGTCACACGTAAGTTACGATGAATAGTAATTTATCAAATATAGACATTTTGTTTATGCATGGTTTATATGTTCTAATGACCAATGTGAAATTACAGGGGGCATCGAACTCATCGGTTTACGTACCTCAGTCGCCGAGTCCCACTGACATGTTGGGGCCGTCGTACGTCACACCTCCACCGTACACGCAACTTGTAAGTTATTAGTAGCTTTTGATTACTTGCAAACCTTACGAAAATGTACTGAAAATGATCAATAAGAAGTTTCAGGGGACATCGGACTACACGGGGATTGCGTTCGACCCTTTCGTGCAGACTGTAAGAAATTTGTGTTGTTTGTGTAATTTATGTTTATGATAAAATATGCTGATTTAGATCCATCTTAATTTCCAAGGCACAGCCCATCAGTCGGGGTTAGGGGAGGGCCTTTTTCAGTCAATATTTGGCGGCTTGCCACCGTTAGACGGGCACCGGTCGGTGCCCTATAGCGATGTGCCTGGTTCGATGTCGGGGTTTGACACCTTCCGGACAATGCCCTCTGCGTTTTCTCGTCCGACAGGGTCGGGATTTGACTAGACCTGACAAACGTGTCGTGTCGGGTTCAAAGTTAAACGGGTTGAGAATGTCTAACCCTAACCCGACCCGTTTAATAAACGGGTCAGAAAATCTCAACCCTAACCCGACCCGCCTAACCCGACACGACCCGCCTAACCCGTTTAACATTTATAATACTAAAATTTAAAAATCGAAATTTCACAAAAAAGTACAAATCCAAAATTCAAATGAAACTATTAAAAATCTAAATTTTATAATTCTAATTTATAAGTCCTAACCAATTCTAAAACATTAAAAATCCAAAGCATTGAAAAGAAAACTTAATATATATATATATATATATATATATATATATAAACGGGTTATTCGGGTCATTTTCGAGTTGAAAATTTTGACCCTGACCTTACCCGTTTAATTTTCGTGTCGTGTCGTGTCAACCCGTTTACTTAAACGGGTTGAAATGTATTACCCAAACCCGTTTATTTCGTGTCGAGTTCGTGTCGGATTAACGTGTCGTGTCAATTTTTGCCAGGTCTAGATTTGACACCTCCCAGCCGTAGTCTAGCGGTATGTCGGGTCCTTCGCCGTCGTCCTCCACTGCAGTGGCTGACGTTTGCAGTACGCCGGTCACCACCGATCTGGAGAGATCACCCCTGGTTGAGGTCCCAACAGTCGTGGCTGTGGCGCCTCCGGCGGTCCAGGATAGGCCACAACGTCAGAAAAAGAAAGGAAAACTCCGCGTGTGGTCGTGGACCTCCTTCGGCACGGACAAAGTGAAAAAGGCAACTACCAATCCCGGACCTTCTTCTTCTGCAGCCTTTTAAAGTCAGTCCATGGGTTTTGTGAAGGCATCTACTATCGTTGCCCGATTCATAGAAAATAATTTGCCCGACATGTATCTTGCGTTCTACCTGTTAAAACCAGTGAAGAATAAATGGTGGGGCATACTTCTGGGATATTTGGAGGATGGGAATCTCATGGACGAGGTTAGTAGTAAGGTTTCATTTAGGTAAAGTACTATAGTCAGATACATATCTAAGTAGTTGTCTAACAATTTTTTGTTTGGTATTTAGCACATCGATGTGTGGGTCAATATGTTCCTCGACTCTCGACCTAAAAACGCAAAGTGTACGATAATGGTCTCCAATTTCTTTGAATTCCTTGTCGTCCAACAGGGAGGGGTCGATTCAGCGTATACCATGGCCGATGGTTCTTCTGAAGACTATCCATCATGGTTAGGCCTCCAATTGGTATGTAAATCATTTTACTTGTCTTTTATTTAACCGGTGTCTTACTAACTAGTTGTATGTTTTTTTTTGTATATTCAGGTGTTCATCCCTATATGCATTCAGTCTCGACATTGGGTTCTGGGAGCTCTGGACCTGGACAACATGCATATGGCCGTCTACGACACCTACCGACCCTCCATATACGAGGCACCATTTGCATCCATGATGCAAAAATTCTCCAAGATCCTTCCGAATCTGTTCAAAAAATTGAGGGATTTCCCTCGTATACGGAGTAGCAAAAACTTCTGTTGGGACTACGCAGACGATGTACCACAGCAGATGGGGGCCACCGGAGATTATGGCGTATGGGTCTGCAAGTTCTTATCTAGGATGGTTGTTGGTGAGGCCATATCAGCCACAGGTGGCGCCCGAGAGGAGGCCAGGCAGTTTCGATACCAGATGGCGGAGATCCTGTATGCGACGGGACGTGCAGTCCCACACGGGGATTAGTTTGTTTTTATGTTTGGCAATTTTTTTACGGATATGTTATATTCATCCTTATAGTATGTTGTAGTCCACCGTCAAGGGTTCGTGTTGGTATATTAGACGTCTAATTCGGACGACGTATGAATGAGAAATTAATCATCAAAGTAGGGTAGTTGAATGGTTTTTATAAAGTGTTTTTGTACCCAATACCTACTAAGATGGTTTCCTTTTCATTTAGAGTTCAAACTACATTTTAAAATATCATCCAACATTCATAACAAATTCCAATTGTTGGGAACCTAAAGAATGAAATGGATTTTTTAGGTTGCGAACAAAATGATAGAGTTGGACGAAACAAACTTAGAAATTGATAGAGTACGAAAACAACCGGTTCTACATTAAAGCAAAGATGATTTCGACAACATTAAAAATGACAACATGGTTCAACGGAAACATACAGAGAAACAATAACAAGTACAACAAAGCAACGTAACAACAACATTCACTCTAACGATAGAGTGATTTCAACTGCTCGAGCAGTGTCGTTTTCTCCTGATACTGCTGAAAAAGTTTTGGAATTTTTTTGCTCATCTCTTTGGCACGGGTGTCATCTTTTTCAATCTCCTTGTACAGCTTCCCAACAACGTTGTGTTTTTCGTCTATTGAGGCAAGAACCACATCTCTTGCTACAAGAGCGTTCGTCCACTTCTCGTTTATTTCTTCTCTCTCCGCTTCAACCTTCTGGATTGCTTCTAAAATCTTTGTAGGAATACCCTGGGAAGAGGGGGGGTTACGAAGAGGGGCTGAAAGTGTAAATACGAAGGTTTTTCACCAGGAGAATCTTGAACAATACCATGTTACAATTTTGGCCCATATTCGTGAAAGGAGAACATGGGTGAAAAGTGTAATATTATACTTTGCAGGAATCATCATCATATCTTACAATTTTGGCCCATATTCGTGAAACGAGAACCTGGGTGGAAAATGTAATATTTGACGTTTCATGAACTAACTCATCATATCTTACAATTTAAATGGAACAATTTTATTCACGAACCTGGGTGGAAAATGTAATATTTGTCTAAAGTTGAATCTGTAAGGCTTTTTACAGGAGAATCTTTAATGCTTTTTCAGGCGAATTTGTAAGGCTTTACAGACGAATCTGTAAGGCTTTTGACCAAACTTTGTGAAATACTACACTCTCTCCTTCAAACTCGACTGAAACTTTGTGAAATATTACACTTTAAACATTTTAACAAAATGTTTTTCCCCGTTTAGGCACCCAAGTTACAGATATTATATAACCTAACATTATATACATTATTATAATATTTTGTAATCCACCATCAAGGGTTCGTGTTAGTATATTGGATTTGACCAAATCTAACATTATATAAGACGTTCCAATTGTTGGAAACGTAAAAAAAAAAAGGAATGTATTTTTAAAATTGCGAACATGGTCCCTAGAGTTTTAAATATTTCTTATCTTTTGCCTGGGTTCGTAAATGCAAAGCCTCTTCACGAAGGCCTTTGGAGGTGGCTTCGTGTGTCTATAAATACTGAACGCTGGGGGGGTCCTAAACCACACAAAACGAAACAAAATATTCAATAAGACAAAAGTTTTACACGTCTTCTTACATGGCATCCCCAGATCCCCATGTCTGGAATTTCAGATGTATATATCTCAAGTGCTTTTAGCCTCTACCACCGATTTATATGGTTAGTGTTTATTTTTATTTTTGGGTTTTGCTTGTGTTGAATATTGTGTAATGCTAACGTTGTTAATCCCTATCATGAACAGTTGATTATCCACAATTGTTTACCATGAAAGTCCACCATCAAGGGTACTTCACGGAACCACCTAGAAGACAGTACTTCTGTGGTCTAGAAGTCTATGTTGACATGTTAGATGTCGATGATCTTTCCATGCGACTACTTCACCAGATCATGAAAGAGTTAGGCTATGAAGAACCGAAATATTATAAGTTCTATTTTAAACGTCCGAATGCAGACTTGTTGACTGGACTGGAACCTATGGCTACCGATGAAGATGTAGCCAATATACGTCAGTATGTTGACAACCATACCGTCATTGAAGTGTACAACGAGAGAGTGGAGCTTAACACTTCTAGACTCGTATCACCAGAGCATACAAGAAGTCGGTGGGGATTCCAAAAAAAACAAGCGTCGTGTAGCCGTAGTTTGACATTTAAATGACCGTTTATGTTACCATGGGGTCTTCAACAAATTGGATCGTTTATGATGTGCGCTTAAATAACTTTGTCCCCTATTCTTGTTTTGTAGTAGTTAAAAATAATATTTGCCTTTTCATGAACTAACTCGTCATATCTTGCAAAATCAATTAAACCATTTTATTCACGGACAAAGTAGAACATGATACAACAACATAGACAATGGAACAAATACACCACTAAATAACCCTACAAAACGATTAAACAACCCAACCAGAAGGGGTGCTCCAATACGGAGGGGGTTCCAAATACACTTCAAGGATGGTTTCACCGTCAATACAATTATGCATTTCTAGAAAGTCTTCATCAACCACCAGTTCTTTTAATCCAGTCTCTAAGTCTCCGTCTGGTCTTTTAAAATACATTGAGGTTCCACGAAGAGCAAAGTCGTCATAACCAATTACATTAGCTATTCGCTTCATGTGTGCGACACAAAGATCGTCACCATCTATTAGGTCAACAAAAACTTCTATGCCACAGACATAATGATTATTCGGCGGCCCAGTGAAATAGCCATTATGGTATACCTTCATAATAAAGAGTAGTGGATAGGCAACTGTTAGATGGAAGAAAAAAGTTAGAATTTAAGGTAAGACAATATATTTATAAACTGAAACATAATTACTTACTAATCAAGTCTTCGACCCATTTCGGAACCGGTTCAGATGGACCTCTAAGCCTCCATAGGCGTCCTCTTGTAATTGGCGCCAGTGGCATCTTTAATTGTTACTTACTGATATCAAGAAAATGAAAGTTTAGTGAAGATATTAAAGATGAAAATGCTGTGACTTTAAAGTTTGAAATAATGGGACTATTTATAGCCAAAATGGAACCACCAAAGGAGAATTGGTCAAGATATTTTAATTGCTACTTTTCAGAAGAATCTTGCAGCTTTTTTCCGACTATTTTGCTTTTTTTTTATATTATTTCATCCTATCTTCCCATTTTGGCCCATGTTCGTGAAAGGAGAACTTGGGTGAAAAGTGTAATATTTGCCTTTTCAAGAATTTACTCATCATATCTTACCATTTTGGCCCATGTTCGTGAAATGAGAACCTGGGTTAAAACTGTAATATTTGTCTTTCTTTTTGTTTTGAACGTTGCTGGTTTAAATCATGGCTAAAACACTTAACGAGTATGTTTATTTCTATTAACAACGACCACTTAACATACACGATTTACTCGTTAAAAATCAACATTGAGGTCAATGCTATCATATCTTAGACTTCCATGTGGTTCTAGCTCCGATGATGCCTGCGATCGTCTTCTTTGGCTACATGAAGCTCTGCTCCTAGGCACGCTTGATTCAGCAGGATTTGGACATTCTGCACGAGTATGTCCTACGACTCCACACTTAGAACATTTTATCTGGATGGAACCTTCACCACGAGATGGACGTCGGTCGTTGTTATTAAGGGTGGATAGCATGGCATAAGGGGGATATCTGGAGACAACCATCATTCTGGAGGTCCAACCGACACGATTACCTCCCGATATGTTGCCCGGTAATTCTCGGACGTGAAGTAACCTATTGCTAAATTGCTGCAATCTCTGGAGCCTTCACTTCTTGCAACAACAATGGCATGACCGCAAGGTAACCCGAAAAGTTTCCATTTCAGACATTCACAACTGTAGCGGGGCATATCGACCTTCGAGATCCTACACTCATCCTGAACCTCAAACACACCATAGCCTATTCCGTGTACCTTCCATGTGGCAGACTTGCTCCTCCTTTTCTGAATCTTGGCCTCCGCCCACGGTGTGAGCGCATTTTGCATTTGACCTAAAAAAATGTGTATATTGTGTTACAATATAAAAAGAACATGAACATACAGATATATATATAGCTTTAAATTTTCATAGTTTTTTAACCTCCTTTATCTCGTCGAATTAGGTACCACTGTTGTTGAAAAGCTCGGAAGTACTCCATAAGTCTGACAATAGGTAATCTACGTGCAAAACAAGACATTGCATTCACCGACTCCGCACTATTTGAGGTCATAATATTGTATCGTATACCAGAAAAATGGGCCTTTGACCACCTCTCCTTGCCAGTCTGGTCCATCACTTGAGCACCGACAGGTATAGCAGTTCATAGTGCCATCATGTACCGGTCAAACTCCCGCACCGTATAAGCTTTGCATGCCTTCCAGTATGTCGTCTTATATATTTTTATCCGTTTGTCCCTACTTTTCACGTTCATCTCGAGATGTCGACAACATAGAGCATGGTGGGTCGTTGGGAACACGGCGGAAATCGCCGTGCTTATGGAAGCAGCTCTGTCGGACATAAACACCAACCCTTCCGGTTGTCCGATACATTCCCTTAACATGGACAAAAACCAAGTCCACTCCTCCCCAGTCTCGGACCTGCCCACTACGAAAGCAATAGGCACAATGTTATTATTTGCATCCATGGCAACCACCAAGAACATTGTACCCAATAAACGACCCTTCAAATGAGCGGCGTCTATAACAAGGACACGACGCAAGTTTGTCAAAAAATCCGGATCTGCAAACAAATATATGGTTTACGTTTGTAAAGGTTATAGTTTATAATAAGCAAAAAATATATGACTTAGCAATACGTACCGCGCAACCAAGGGCGACAAAACACTCCTCAAACCGGCCGCAAGAATCTGTTCTTATTCTGGTACGTGTACCTGGATTTTGCAGCTCCAAATTATATAAAAACGTAGGCAGTCGGTTGAACGACTCCTCGGGAGTGCCCCTCACCAACAGTAGTGCATTACATCACGCCCTCCAACCTTGGTGGTAACCAATAGTAATACCGTATTGCTGGTTTATATCGTGCACAATGTCTTTTAAACGAAGCGCCCTACTAGCATCTATGAATTTTTCTTTCAGTATATGGCCTAGAACCTTTTTATTTTCTTGGCGGTGGTTGCGAATCAATTGGGTCTTCGAACAAGTGTGTACATCCACCAATTCTTTAACGTGGAACATAGGGGATTTTCCCACGACGCCCGCTGTCATACGCCGACTACAATGATCTCCACGACACACGACCTCGTATCTAGTTTTGCTAGATCTCTTCGTGAAATACTCGAACCCCTCCTCAAGAAACTTTGTTTCGAGCTCTATCATCATTTCATCCTTCGTATCAAATATCTGTCCTGATGCTATTCTTGCACTACGGTTATAAGGTGTGGGTTGGTTGGCTGTTATATAGGGCTCTGGGGTTGGAAGGAAAGGAGGCATATCAAAATAATCATTTAACCCGCGAAATGATTTAGGGGTTACTGTTTCTACTTCTTCTTCGTCTTCATCTTTATCCGTTTATGATAATTCAACATCAGACATACCCAATGTAAAAACATGGGCTTCATCATCATCAAATCCGACAAACCGTCTTTCTTCTTATTCTTCATCATCATCTTCTTCTCCTACTTGTTGTGTCTCAGGAACAAAATCGGGATAATACTGACTACGACCATATGTATGCTCTGGAATAGAAGTGGTGTCGTAGGAGGGCATAAACTGAGAATCAAACTCTGGTCGAGGAATATACACTCCTTCAGTCTGATATTGATCTTCAGATTCACGGTTTTCAGGGTTGGAACTACCACCGGCATCACCTCCACCACACATCGAATCATTAACAAACACAATCAGTGAAATCAGTTTGTTCGACTCGGCTGCAAATTCCATGAATCCTTGAACATCTTCGTCTTCGGTTAACTCATAGAGTGAACCTTCATTCTTGTACATTATCTTGGTTACAGCAGCAGACTGCTCGATTCTGATTTTTTTCTCAACATAACCAATCAGGCTTCAAAATGTATGTTCTGTTCGCACTCGTACTTTAATCTCGACGGAATCATCAGAACGAACATAATCCCACACCCCATTGTTGTCTTCAACCCATTGACCACCGTAATGAATACATAGTTTCACTTTTTCGGGACCGGAAGTCATTTTCAAAGGAATTGAAGAAGGAAACAAAATTTGTGGACGAAGAAAGCAAGGACTAGTTGATATCGTATACAGGGGTATCGTCGTCGTTCATCTTTCTTTGATCTTTATAGATGGCATGCATTAAACTTATCCAACCAATTGCATGACAATAGTACAATAATTGTACTGGGTCGTTGAAAAAAATAGTGTACATTCGTAATAATTATGGAAAAAACACGTTAAAAATACAAAATCTTAAAAAATTGCGAAGATACATGTAACACCCTCAAATTTGGTAAGAGAACCTAATTTAAAATTTCGATATAACATCAAAATAGGGACAAGAATTCCTCTTACAATTCAAAACTCAATATACCTCGAGTTAAAAATCTATAATTACCTCGACAATTACAAACTCCAACAAGATACAAGATCTAAACCAGAGTCGGGTGCTACATAACCCCAATACAAGTTGCTCTTCACAAAGCCTAAGCGGAAGACTTCACATTCACGAGCACACAACTAACACTTCTCTCTTCATAGTGCCACAAGAACTATTCTCAAACGAAGCCTGTTGCACATGCCGACAAATAAAAAAGGTTAGGCTAACGTCTAGTGAGTTCAAGAGTTTTCAGCATGAATAAACATATCGTTAAGAGGAAAGAATTCAATTCAAATCATGATCTTTCAAAATAATTTACTTTAAATATGGAAACGACTCATTTTCCAAAAACATGCATCGTTAAAGACAATGCTCCAATGCAAAACATTGTTTATAAAATGATGCAACCCAAAACTCACTCAAAACGTGAATATAATCGACTCCCAATTTAAGATACGTGGATAAATCATTGCATCCCAAAACACCTAAGCACGGGTGGGGCGAGATACCCAAACCCTAAGTCATTGTCAAAACCCACATATGTTATACGTCCGAAAACATGGACACTAGGACCAATACTCATGCGACCATAAAATGAAAGGAAACCAAGTATCAAAACGTGGGAATGACGTATTTCATTCAAACCTTAATATACGTGGAGGGAGATCCAATATTAAGGTCCTCATTTACGGTCAACCACATAATTTCAATGACAATAAAGTAGAACGCCATTTTATTTAAAATGTTGCTAGCCGACAACGGGGGAGACCCGTATCCGTTGAGAGTGGAGGAACACAAAAGTATGCCACCTAGTGCCTACTTGTAAAGTTTCCGGTCGTAAAACATGGATACCGGAGCTTAACCCTTCAATACCCAATTGACCATCCAAAACAGACTGACTTACGTGCCTATGGATCCAATGCAACACAATCTAACATTATATGCCTATACCAAAATGACCAACGCACTCGAGCATATAATCAATACCAAAATGCAACAAGGTGCATTAGCATATACATCATAATTGGGCTCTACATTAAGCCATTAAAATCGGACAATTGTCCTCAAGACTCTTTTAAGTCAACACCGAGCTAGAGTGCTCAAAACCCATTTTGACCAACAAAGAACGGTCCCAAATAATAAAACACAATCGTCTCACATCATGCGAACACACTCCCCGAAGTACATGAATAAACTCCAACACAGTTTAGATTGGGACAAAATACTTTCCAAATGATTTTATACCATTTACTCCTTCAAAACGTCCCCTAACACAAAATTAAGCGTTTCCCCAAAACAAACACTAATGATATAAACACTTTCATTTATGTCTTATTCATCAAGATGCCCAAAAATCCCAAATGTGGGTGTTTTTCAATGTTTATAAAGCCAAACACCTCAAATAATCAAAACTCACCAATGACTCAACTAATGATAATTTCATGAAAAACATATAAACACTTTAAAATGAACATTTTGGCATGTACAACATTTTCACAAATCAACTTGAACTCACCTTGCTAGATTTAGGCTAAATCTAGATTTCTCCCAACTTAAGCTCCTTTGAAGATACTTGGATCTTCAAGCCAAAACTTCCCAAAACCTAGATCAACAAGTTTCCATCCATTAATATCCACATTCAACCATTTAGAATTGTTCCCCAAACATTATATACCAAAATCACCATTTTGGCCGAAACCCTAGTTTTGACCTAATTTCTCCAAAATCATCAAACCCGAAATTTGAGAAACATAAACACTAGGAAATCATCAATGGAGCATTTTATAATCTTATAATAAGGTTTAGAAGTTAGGAGGATGAACTCACCACTTAGGTTTTGGTGAAAACCTAGAAAACCCCAAAATTCTTGAAGATGGAGGTGAAGATGATGAGCTCTTGACCTTTGCTTCCAATCCACCACCAAATACTCCTTAATCTTCCCAAAACTAACACTTTAACCTTGAAAATCTCTCAAAAACGAAACCATAGCATTTTGAATCGCCCAAAACGGAGTAG
Source organism: Arctium minus (assembly GCA_954870635.1). Taxonomy (NCBI): domain Eukaryota; kingdom Viridiplantae; phylum Streptophyta; class Magnoliopsida; order Asterales; family Asteraceae; genus Arctium; species Arctium minus. The sequence continues at coordinate 15,921,785 of OX941083.1, forward strand.
AAATGAGCAAGATATGACCAAATGAAGAAAATCCCGATTTTATGCACTGTGAGATTGGCGCGACCCTGCCATGCAACAGTGCCATTTGTCACTGTAGCGGGCACTGTAGCGCGGAATGTACCGAGCCCCCTTGCCTCTTGAGACCCTGCCTTGTGACAGTGCCATCTGTCACTGTAGCGGGCACTGTCGCGCGGAATGTACCGAGGCCTTTTTCGACGGCTTTTCCGACCGTTTTCCCGGCCGTTCTTCGACCGTTCTACCGGACATTCCTCGACCTTTATCCCGCCATTCCTCAACCGTTCTCTCGAAACATTTGATGCTAGTATACCATTTATCCTGCCATTGCCATAATTACATGGCACATTCGTTGGGACGACCAACCACTTAGTAATCGCCGTTACTATTGTGACATATGTCACAACTGCATGGCACTATAGCCGGGACTACCACACTTTCAGTACCATTGGTGCTATTGTGACAAATTTCACAATCACATGCCACTATAACCGAGACGACCATACTCTTAGTACCATTGGTGCTATTGTGACAAATGTCACAACCACATGTCACTATAGCCGAGACGACCATATGTGGTTCTTCCTTTACCTATTCACCCAGTTCAACACTTTTCTTCAATTGGGATAGAAATTCAGGGTGTTACAATCCTCCCAACCTTAAAAGAGATTTCGTCCTCGAAATCTAATTTATACACAAAACATTTTAATACTACACGTCGAAAAACTTTGCCGTCGGTAAAAATACCCATCTGTCGCTAAGCAGTTGGTAAAAATAATGGTTTCCTACGGATTACCGACAGACACTTTAATATTTTAATTTTGATTTATTTTTATTATATATTCCATCGGTATTTCGTCGGTAAATAATTAAATCATTTTTAAAAAATATATATTAAAAAATCGTCGGTAATCCGTCACAAATCACTGACTGACCACGTTCGTCAGTCCATGGGCTCACCGCTCATTATAAGGATGTCCTTGATTCACACTTCACGATGTTGTTGGATCGTCTCCGGGTTTGTATTTTAGTCCATTAAATTACTTACTTTAATTTATTTTACTTAATCCAAACAATGTGTATGCAGTTGCTTTATAGTTGGCCGCCTCATATGGACGCCGACGTTCTATTTGTCCTCCGACGTACCGTGATGAGTAGGTATCCGGATATGATGTGAAATGCTCGTCAGCATGCCGTCGATCAGCTAAAAGCTATCAATGATATAGAGTTCGATAATCATGACTACCAGATGCTTAACTCATACCCCCCCTGAGTGGATAATGAATGAGTATTGGGTCCAGATGATTGATCGGGTAAGCGTTGTTGAATATTTTAATCTAGTTGTACAATTTGATTTATGTCTTGTTTTTAACAGGCATGGAACAACGACGCGTTCAGGCGTACATGTAAGACTAATAAGTCCAACCGTAATACCAAGTATGTGGGGATGACATCAAGACACTGTTGCGGATCCATTTCTACCGCTCAACATCGGGACCGCATGGTAATTTATCATCCACTACACTAAATGTATATAGTTGATGAATATAAACCTATATATACCTATATATAAATGATTTTTTTACCAATTGACATTTGAAGTTGTCTATTGTAGAGAGAGGCATGGGGTCGTGAGCCTACTGCTGGGGAGGTTTATGAGAGGACGCACTGCACCAATAGGAAGCTTGTACCGGGTGCGACCGGTCCATCCACGGATCCTCCGATCTACTCTTACCAAAAGGCGGCTGACTTTGCGGTAAGTTCCATTATAGTACTAGATTTTTTTTCTATATATGTACACGTGTATATAAGTGGCATATGTATCGGCAACTGCCTATAAAAGTATGAATGTTTATATGTCTATATATGTATGTATGTATGTATGTGTGTGTATATATATGTATATATATGGTTGAGTTATTTTATTAACCAAATATTTGTTATTAACCTTGTGAACCAATCTACACCGTTGACGGTGAGATTGGATGGATAAGATTCATTCATAAAATAAAATAAAAACAATTAAATGACATCAAATACTTAACCATGTGATTGAACTTGTGTGATGTAACACCTCAAATTTTCAATATATGATTTCCGTGATTTAGACTTCTAGTCTTCCTTATCTTGAATCGTATTTATTTTGCATTTACCATTAATCGTATGTCTCGCGTGAAAGTGCCAAGCTTTAGTGTTAAGACTTGATTTTGGAAGTGAAACTCAGTGACTTGCGCGGGTTCCTCCGCGGCTTGGAAACCGCGGCCTAAGCCGCGTAACTCACTGTATGTTTTCAATCTCAAGGGCACGCACGGGCTACGTCGCGGCCTCATGTCGCGGCCAAAGTCGCGGGAAAGCACCTGCAGATCTTATAGACGGGTTTTCCCCTTTTTCCTCATTTATTTCTCATCTACCTCCTTTGTTACTCTCTCAAAACCCCTCCCTCTTCAAATAACCGAAATTAGGGTTTCACCAAACCCTATCTACCTCATTTATTGCTAAGAGTTAGGTGTATCATCCAAGGGGTCAAGTTTGAAGCATAAAACCATTATCTCCATTGTCATCTTCTCCAAGAAATCAAACTAGGGTTTTGGGTTTTCATCAAAAACCCACTTGGTGAGTTCATACCCTTTTCTTAAACTTTATACATGTCAAAACATAACATTTTTGTAACTCCTAAACTTCTCCTTATTTATATTCATGTTTGAATGACTTTGACCTAACTTTGTATTTTTGGAGATTTAGTGTTTCTATCCTTTTTCAGTTAAAATGAGGGATTTCACCTTATGAAGTGTAAAATATGTTTTATGTGCGTATTCATGAATGAGAATGCTTGGAGAACATCTTGGGTCAACTTTTATGACTCTCACTCCATGGTTGGGTTAGCTTGATAAAATGAGTCCTTGGAAGTGAAATACATGAATATTCATCATTATGGTCTATGACTTATTTTAAAAAGATATTACCCTTGAAAAGAATTCCTTGTAAAGGATGTATATTTGGAAATGAGAAAATGGTCACATAATGACCTTGAATGGGTTTGACTCTACTTGATGTGGTTTATTCAAATAAATGCCTTTGGGAAATAATTATTACTAAGAACTATATGTTTGATTATAGTTGGTCACAAATGTAATTGTGACAAGTCTAAACTGTTACTAATGGATCCATAGGTATAGAGTCGATTTATTTACTTTGGGTTAAATCCCGTTTGTAGCTAATTGAGACATTGGACCCTAGGATGGCAACTTGGTACGGTTATGTAGGACCGGATACTAGTCGTGGGTCATATATGTAAATCCTAGCGAATGAGCATGATTAGGAGCATTGGGTGCCCTCCCCCACATCTGAGTATGAGTCGGCGAGCTCGTGGCCTTGATCCTAGTATGGTGAGCTCAATAACTTGGAGAGTAGCCTACTTTTGTGTTCCGACACAATCCTTGGGAAATCGGGTCTCCCCCGTCATCGTAAGATGTATTTTGGACCGAAAGGTCTTTATGTGATAAATTACTTCAATTTTAAATTCCACCCTTTGGAAAAGGTTAACCCTTGTTGTAATTTAAGTTACTTCTGAATTGTTATATAAACTGTATGTTCTCACTAGGCTTTATGTCTAACATTTTTTCTTAAGGACATGTATAACAGGTTCCCTTTGTGGTGGGGCATCGAAGGGTTGAGTGATGAACGTGGACTTTTGAGGCATTTTTGGAATGATAGGAATTATGGAGTCTTGGCGTACAAACAATTTTAATATTTTGATAATTGGGTTGACAACTAATGTAATCTAGATATAATTTGTGTAGATTAGTTTGTTGTCTATTTAATTATTATTCTACAGGTTTTGTAAACGCCATTTTACATTTACCCGTTTGGGTGGTTTACTCCATTTATAAACATCATTTTGCCAAATTTTCAATTTTTAAATTACTCTAAATTTTAGGGTGTTACAAGTTGGTATCAGAGATCTAGTTTAAGCGAACTAGGCATGAATGTAAGATGTCTAGACTTAAGCTGAGATTTTAAGTGATGATTTGTGAGATTTGGGTAGAAATTCTTAGACGGGTTAGTTCTGAGTCGACGGAAATTATATTAATCAAGCGTTGTGGTGATGGTAACGAGAACTCTTACGTATTATATGTTCATAATTTCACCTAGCTAACGTTATTATGAGGATGTTCTACGTGAGTGTGCTTGATGTACTATTGTTATGACAATTGGTAATGTAGTAGTACGTTCCTTCGTGCTTAATTCTGTAAATCTCTCTCTCTTACTATCTCTCTCGTGCTTGTGTGACAACCATTTCTCTATCATGGTGAACACTCGAAGTCGACTGTTGGTCGAAGGTGATTTGCACGAGCCAAATCCAGCGATCAGGGCGGTAAATGTTGTTCCTCCTAACATGCCGCCGATATTCACTGGGGAGGTAGAGCAAGTGCCTAGAGTGGACTTGGCATCCACGAACCCGGTTGTTCAAGATGCAAACCCTCAAGTTGATATGATGGTCAACGTCATGCAAATGGTGACGTCGGCCATGAAGAAACAACAAAAGGCTTTTCTAAAGATGCTCGAAGACCGTGATGTGAGCAACCGGAGACATGAAACGGTTGCGGAGAATGTCGAGATGATTGGATCCGGGGGTACGGGTCACGTGGTCCGAACTGAGGAACCGATAACGAATGATGTGGGACAAGGCAAGATAACTTGCACGTATAAGTCCTTCCTGGGTTGTAGACCACCGGAGTTCTCCGGTTCTGAAGACCCTGTTGCGTGCACGAAATGGATTCAAGGGATCGAGCAAGATTTTGACTCGTCTGAATGCGAAGAGAATCAGAGGGTGAATTTGGGTCCCAAATGCTCAAGGACACGACTCTCACGTGGTGGAATGTCACCAAGTCCACCCTCTTTCCTACTGTTCTGGCTCAAATAACTTGGGTCGAGTTCAAGAAGAAGATTTTGGAAGAATTCTGCAATGAGAGGGCCTTGGACCATTTTGAAGATGAGTTCCGGTCTCTCAAGAAGGGAAACTTGATGGTGAGGGAATACACCCGTCAATTCATGGAAAAGTTAGGGTTGGTGGGGCATGTGGCCCCAACGGAGAAAGAGAAGATAAAGGCCTACCTCAAGGGCCTACCGGCAGGCATAATGTCTATGGTCCGCAACTCTAAAGCCACTAACCTCCGAGAGACGATAGAGGAAGCTCAGATTATGGAAGATGTCTATGCGAGAGACAATACGGAGAAAGCGGTGGTGGTAAGAGACAAGAGAAAGTGGGAGAGTAACTCTGAGCGTCCCAAGAGGCCAAGACCATTCAACGGAGGAAGAAGTTTTGATAACCGCCGAGAGGCGCGGTGTTGCTCTAGATTCCGAAGCAAGCACCACGGAAACTGTAATTCCAATCCCACCTCTTGAGCCAAGTGTGGGAAGTCCGATCATCCTACCAAAGATTGTCCGATCAAAGGGATTGTCTGCTTTGAATGCAAGATGTCGGGACATTTCCGAAAGGATTGTCCGAAATGGAAGACAGGGAGTGCCCCGGAGAAGAAGGAGAACCCTCCAAGGGTTCTGGGTCGAGATTTTCAGATGACGACCGATGAGGCCAAGGCATCCACCGACGTGGTATCGGGTACGTTTATCCTAAACTCCGTACCTGCTCGTGTACTTTTCGATTCGAGTGCCAGTTTCTCTTTTAAATCTGATTCATTTCGTGAAAAGCTTGCCATGCCCGCTAATAGTCTAGAGAATGCTTTAGTGGTTGAGATAGAGAATGGTAGTCAAGTGTTAATCCACGATGTCTTGAAAGATTGTACTCTCGGAATTAAAGGGAAGGAATTCCCGATCAAATTGATGCCGATGGTTATTGGTGGTTTTGATGTGGTGGTTGGCATGGATTGGTTGGAGAACAATCATGTCGAGATTGTATGCTCCAAGAAGCTAATCCGACTCCCCAATCTTAGTGGGTATATTGTTGTGATTTATGGAGAGAAGAGAAAGGGTGAGGTAGCGATCATCACCATGGCTAACGCACGCAAATGCTTAGTGAAAGGATGCTCATATTTCCTAGCCTACGTGATCGACGCCAAGCTCAAGAAGAAAAAGCTTGTAGATGTGAAGGTGGTGCGCGAGTTTCCCAACGTTTTTCTGGATGACTTGCCCGGATTACCACCCGATCGTCAAGTGGAGTTTCGGATTGATCTTGTACCGGGGGCGGCTCCCATTGCTCGAGCCCCTTACTGGTTAGTGCCATCGGAGATGCAAGAGATTATGGCTCAACTCCAAGAGCTTTTGGAGAAGGGTTTTATAAAACCGAGCTCGTCGCCCTGGGGAGCCCCAATCTTGTTTGTCAAGAAGAAGGATGACACGATAAGGATGTGCATCATTATCGTGAACTGAATAAGGCTACGGTGAAGAACAAGTATTCGCTTCCGAGGATCGACGACTTGTTCGATCAACTCCAAGGAGTGGGGTGTTTCTCAAAGATCGATTTGCGTTCGGGATATCACCAAGTGAAGGTGAGAGAAGAAGATGTCCCAAAGACGACCTTTATAACGTGTTACGGTCATTACGAATTTCTCGTGATGTCGTTTGGTTTGACTAACGCACCGGAGGTGTTTATGGATTTGATGAATAGAGTGTGACGACCATTTCTCGACAAGTAGGTCATTGTATTCATTGATGACATACTTGTGTATTCCAAGAACGAGCTGGAACATGAGCAACACCTTCGTGAAGTTATGGAAGTGTTGAGAAAAGAGAGGTTGTACGCCAAATTTTCCAAGTGCGACTTTTGGCATGAAGAGGTTCAATTCTTGGGTCACTGTAACACCTGGAAATTCACAAGGTAAGTATTTTGTCTCCCTTAATGCATTAATTGCGCCTATGTGAGAATATGTGTCTTTGGGTGTATTTTTATGATCATTATTATGTTGAAATGTCATATAATTGAATTACCATTGTTAATCGTTCAAAACTCGCACTCGTTATCGAATTTGGCCAAATTTCGGGATGTCGGGGGTTTGGTGCGACAGTGACACGCGATTGTGACATGATCACTCTCGCGGTGTCACTATCGCGGGGAGTGTACCGTAGGTGGGTTGAGACTCGCGACCATGACACGCAATTGTGACATTGTCACTATCGCGGACGGGATTTTTGGGTTAAATGAGATTTTTGACCTAAACTAATTCATTTTATCACACTTCACTTAGAGAAAATGGGATAACTCTCATTTTGGGCGATTTTTGGGTATTCCAAACATACACACATTTATTGCTAGGGTTTGGGGTTGTTGGGGTGATTCTTGGTTCATTAAGTCTCATCCAAGTGTATTTATTGAAGATCCTCATCAAAGTCATTCCTCTCCTACATCAAGTCTCCTTTGAGCAACTTTTAGGGATTTCCATATTTTCTAGGTTTTGGTTCAAAACCTAGATTGTGAGTTTACTAACCTTTGTTAAAACTAGATACACATCATATACTCCTATTTGTTATTATTTATCTCTATATGTTCAAGTATTTGGGTTTTGATTATGAGGAAATGTGGGAAATATGATTATGTGTGAAATGCCATGTTTTGCCCTAAAATGTACAAGTATTGGGGTTCTTCTCTTGAATAAATATTATGTGTACCTTGATACGATAAATGTATACATGTCTCAGTATGGAGAGGATTATTAGTTGAAATCCCTTTTGTAAAATATGTATATGTAATGATGAGCATGATTATCTTTTGGGTCTCATGATAAACTTATGTGCTAGGATGGTAACATTGTACCCTTGGTTGGTATCGAAATGTATTGGTTGAAATATACCTCAAGACCTCTTAATAATTATGTTGGACGAACCAAGTCAGTAGACACTAGGAGAATGTAGTCTTGGGCGCCACTGTGATGGTATGTGCCTAGACCTCCGTCATTCGAGGAATTTTCTTTGGTATAGTCCTCGGGTGTGTCGGGCCTTTCGGGTGTCTCTTGGTAGATGGCATCAAGGTATATCGACTCTTTGGGTGGAACTGATTGGTGTTATGTGTCTCCCCTATTGACTCCACATTTGTTGAACTATGGTTAACTGCTGATAAGAATTGTGACTGCTCATGCATGCTTATTATTGTTCAACTCACTAGGCTTTTTGGCCTAACACTTGTTTGGTGTAGATGTGTATCTCAGGTTCTAGCGGCGTCGGTTTTAAGCAGGCTTAGTTGCTTTGGGGTGGGAGCTTGGGGATTTTGCACTTGGACGTATTATGCTTTTGGAATGAACCGTTGGGTTTATAGATGACAACCCTTTTGTAATCTCTTTTCTAGTCGTAGAAATTAGATTAGTTGGTTGTTAATTTATTGTCCGTTTAAATTACAATTGTGATTAAACAGGTTATTTATATATTCCCCATTTTTTGGGAGGCTCTTGCTATGGCAATTTTAGTTTACCTCATGTCCGTCTTTCGGATTTTTTTTATCCCTATTTTTAGGGGGTTACAGTCACGTTGTCACTAGAGACGGAGTGAAGGTGGACCCCTCCAAGACTGAGGCTATGATGAATTGGGAAACTCCCAAGAGTCCGTCGGAGATCCGAAGTTTCTTGGGTTTGGCGGGCTATTATTGGAGATTCATCCAACCTCCCAAGAGTCGATGTAGATGCTGAAGTAGCAACTCAAATTGGGGAAAACAGGAAAAATCGAACATGAGGGTTAAGTTGAAGATACCGACTGTGCATGTTGCATTGAACGAAAAACAAGGTTAAACCTCTTCACCTAAAGCATTAGGAATCCTCTTATTGGTTTGAGTTTGTTTTGAAAACAAGGTGAATAGTTACCCAAAATGTCACTGTCTAAAACAATTTCCTTTTGGAATATTTTTCGTCCCTAAACCTTTCATTTTATTTTTGAGAACAATTTTGGCCCTTTGTGGTTCTCGAATGTTCCCTATACTTACAAACTAGTTGGCTGGAAAAAAAATAATGTTCTTGATTGTTCACATCAGGATGGTCTTTGGTTTGATGTTTGATGCTTCATTCATGGTAGTTTTGCTTGCAATTTATCTTATCTAACTTGTACAAGTTTATCATCTTCTAATGCTTCAGTAGAATTTTGTTTATAGTGGTTAGTTAAACTACGTGCTAGGCTTACAGAGCAAATTGAGCTTTTTTGCAAGGGTTATGGTGTTTTAGGCACTTGTGTTGCTCCTTTAGTTCTTTTGGATGTGACTCTTGGAGGTTTGCCCACATTTATCAGAGGCTGCAATGAAGCAGAGGATACATATATTGTTTGCTGTAAGATTATGCCACTTTGTGTCAATACATTATTTTTTAAAAAATCTACATCTTTGTTCTACCTTCATACATGCAAAAACCTTTGTTGCTTTATTGGCATGGGGTTTAACATCCTACAAGGCTTAGAGGTCGGTTCACAATCTTTGTTCGAAATCTTATAATCAATAGTTTTCGTCCATTTGTTGGTTGTATTTCATCACTTTGTTGGAGACAAGATCGCATCTTATCCTCTTTCCCAAGGTCCGAAGGTAATCACTCGTGTTGGTGAGCCTGTTAAGCAGCGGCAATAAAGATCTACCATAGACGTTGCACAAACCAAAGTAATCGCACGTATAATACACATTCTAGCCTTTCAAATTCTAATTTTTTTTGACAGATTCTATTCCTTTTCCAACATAATTGTATTAGAAATGTAGCTTATTAGTATAATGCACCTTGACCAACATAATTCCATTTGGAATAATGGATGGAAACAAGATCGAGAAATATATATATATATATATATATATAGAGAGAGAGAGAGAGAGAAAGAGATGGATATCTTTATATATATAAAAGCAAAACCTTAGGAGGATGACATGGCACAATGAGAAGCTTCCATTGGTATTTATCTAATTTTTCATAATTTTGATTTTTTTTTCATTTAAAATGTTGTCTTTGTTAAGAGATAGAACATAGTATTGTTTAAGGTTGTCCCACATTGGTAGAAGATGGAAAATTAGGTAATGAATATGTGTATATAAAGTGGTTGATTGATGTTGTTGAAAAATGTGAAATGGTGTTTGACAATATTGTTAAACCCAAGTTTAATTATTAAGTTAAATCTTTTTTGGTTTATTTTAAAATGATTTGAACCAAAGTTTAATGATTTTAACATCAATATATAAATTAAATAATTAAACAACCAATATATACATCTAATTGTTTTTGTTTTTTTAGTAAACTAACAATCTTTATCTTTATATATATATAAAAGCAAAACCTTAGGAGGATGACATGACACAATGAGAAGCTTGCATTGGTATTTATCTAATTTATCATAATTTTGATTTTTTTTTCATTTAAAATGTTGTCTTTGTTAAGAGATGGAACATTGATATTGTTTAAGGTTGTCCCACTTTGGTAGAAGATGGAAAATTAGGTAATGAAGATGTGTATATAAAGGGGTTGATTGATGTTGTTGAAAAATGTGAAATGGTATTTGACAAAATATTGTTAAACCCAAGTTTAATGATTAAGTAAAATCTTTTTTGGTTTATTTTAAAATGATTTGAACCAAAGTTTAATGATTTTAACATCAATATATAAATTAAATAATTAAACAACCAATATATACATCTAATTGTTTTTGTTTTTTTGGTAAACTAACAATCTTTATCTTTATATATATTAAAAGAGAAACCAAACATAATGACTTGGCAATATGGGGTTTGAGTATTACTCAAATCTTGAAATATGGTTGAGTTTCATCATCCCACATTGGTGGGAAGATGATAATTTGGAAAAAGATGATGTGTATATATAAGAGTCATGGATGCCATTGAAATCTAAAATCATGGTTGGAATCAAAACCAACCAAAAGGTAAAAATTATAGTGTAAAATACATATTCTAATTAGGTTTGAGTATTCCTCAAATCTTGAAATACCATCATCCTACATTGGTGGAAAGATGATAGTTTGGAAGAAAATAATGGGTATATAAAAGAGTGATGGATGCTCTTGAAATCTAAAACCATGGTTTGAAGCAAAACCAACCAAATGGTAAAATTTATAGTGCAAAACACACAATTAAATGAGGTTTAAGTATTCCGCAAATCTTGAAATAAGGTTGAGTTTCGTCATCCTATATTGATGGGAAAATGATAATTTAAAAGAAGATAACCGGTATATAAATGAGTGATGGATGCTTTTGAAATCTAAAATCATGGTTGAAATCAAAACCAATCAAATAGTAAAGATTATAGCACAAAACACACACTTAAATGAGGATTGAGTATTCCTCAAATCTTGTAATAAGGTTGAGTTTCAATATCCCACATTGATAGAAATATGATAATTTAGAAGAAGATTATGGGTATATATAAGAGTCATGGATGTCATTGAAATCTAAAATCATGGTTGGAATCAAAACCAACCAAAAGGTAAAAATTATAGTGTAAGACACATATTTTAATGAGGTTTGAGTATTCCTCAAATCTTGAAATTTCATCATCCTACATTGGTGGGAAGATGATAGTTTGGAAGAAAATAATGGGTATATAAAAGGGTGATGGGTGCTCTTGAAATCTAAAACCATGGTTTGAAGCAAAACCAACCAAATAGTAAAATTTATAGTGCAAAACACACATTTAAACTAGGTTTGAGTATTCCGCAAATTTTGAAATAAGGTTGAGTTTCGTCATCCCATATTGATGGGAAAATGATAACTTAAAAGAAGATAACGGGTATATAAAAGAGTGATGGATGCTTTTGAAATCTAAAACCATGGTTGGAATCAAAACCAATCAAATGGTAAAGATTATAGCACAAAACACACAATTAAATGAGGATCGAGTATTCCTCAAATCTTCAAATAAGGTTGAGTTTCAACATCCCACATTGGTGAAAAGATGATAATTTGGAAGGAGATGATAGGTATATAAAAGTGTGATGGATGTTTTGAAAATATATAATAATGGTTGGAATTAAAACCAAACAAATGGTAAGATTATGGTGAAAACACACAATTAAAATTTTTATATATTTAAAGTAAAACCCACAATGAATGAGGTAACATCATATGGAATGAGTATTCATCATATTTCAATTGTGGTTGAGTTTTGTGTATTCCACATTGGTGTGATGAAATATTGACAATGAATGATTGGTATATGATGGGGCTTAAGATGTCTTTGTTGTAACTCATGAAGTTGGCTCATATTGGCTGATCCTCTAAACTCATGAAGTTGGTCGATCCTCTAAACTTACGGGTTGGTTGATTTTGGCTAACGCTCTCTTAGGAAACATGTTAACTATACAAAATAATAAAAAAAAAATCTTATAAGATTCAAATATTTTAAAATTTTGGAGTAGGTGTGATTTCAACTATCCCACATTAATGAGAAATCTTTATTTTGAAGAATGAATGTGAGTATAAACGGGTAAAATATTCATTTGAAAACTTTATATATATTAAAGTAAAACCCACAAAGAATGAGGTCACATTATAAGGAATAAGTATTCATCATTTCTTCAATTGTGGTTGAGTTTTGTGTATCCCACATTGATGGAGTGATGAAATATTAACAATGAATGATTGGTATATGAAGGGGTTGAGATGCATTTGTTGTAACCTATGAAGTTGGTCGATCCTCAAAACTTACGTGTTGGTTAATTTTGGCTAACACTCTTTTAGCAAACATGTTAACTATACAAAATAATAAAAAAAAATCTTATAAGATTTAAGTATTTTAAAAATCTTGAAGTATGTGTGATTTCGGCTATCCCACATTAATGAGAAATCTTTATTTTGAAGAATGAATGTGAGTATAAAAGGGTAAAATATTCCTTTCAAAACGAAAATGTTAGTTGGCTAAATGACTACATTTATTTTGCAAAACAAACTTATTTATATGAAATCTTTATATATATTAAAGAAAGATAAAAAGACATATGACGTGACATTATGAGAGTTAAGTAGTTTTAAATCTTGATGCATGGTGTGATCTTGGTTATCCCATATTACAGAAAAATCTTTAGTTTGAAGAATATATGTGGGTATATGAAATAATGATGTTTTCTTTTTGAAAATGATAATGATAATAACTACCTTCATTTTGCAAAATAAACTTATTTATATGAAGATAGGCATTCAAATGCAACCCATTTACATGATGTAACCCCTCTATCCACCACTCATATAGAGGGGTGTTCAAATGCAACTCATTTACATGATGGACCCCTTTTTTCCACCGCTCATTTTATTTTGCATAACAACCCCCTCTATGATAGTTAACTATTTTAAAATTTTGATGTAAAGTGTGATTTTGGTTATCCCGTATTAAAGAGACATCTTTAGTTTGAAAAATATATGTAGGTATACGATAAAATGGTGTTTTTCTTTTTGAAAATGATAAGATTAATAACTACCTTTCTTTTGCAAAACAAAGATATTTATATAACATCTTTATGTATATAAAAGGAATATGAAAGACATAAGATGTAGCAATATAAGAGTTAAGTATTTTAAATCTTTATATATCTATTTAAATGGACAATCTACATATTACTATCTAAATTACTCATGCTATCGCGTAACACACGGTTTCCTCACTAGTTATTTTGTAAACCAAAAAAAGTTGTAAATCTTGTAAACCAATAAAATTTGATCCTAACCGTAGATCATCCTCCTTTTTTAGGAGTATTTTCATTTTTATTTTTTTTTAAAAGTAACAACCTCCATCCTAACTGTTGATTGTTTAATCGTTTTGTGTAGATGTGGTTACATAATTTATAACATTTTTCTCGTTTGTATATGAATTAACCTCTCTCTCTCTCTATATATATATATATATATATAGAGAGAGAGAGAGGGGAAAGTTAACAACCTAATAAACTAATAAAAGGAGAATAAATGCAATAATGAGATGTACTAAACCAATCTATATCTATCTATATAAAACAAAATACTAAAGAGAGGACATAACACTTCTAAGTATGAGAACATGTCCCTTCTTTTTTCTTCTCTCAATTTCTCAATTTTCTCAACAATCTAAGGTTTAACTCAATACCCTTCACAGAAACCATATGCTTATTTTAGATTGCAATTTGCAGGGTGGTTGTTGGATGTTGACTCTGATGCATGATTGTGTGTAATTTTGATGATAGGTTGAACCAAAAAAATCGTTGATGTAGAAGCGGATTCTATCTTCCAACCGGTACCAAAAATGTCGTATGCTTATTTTTTGCAAGACTCTTCATAAACCATATCATCGAGCCCATTCGCTAATTTTTTGCATGATTCGTTATAGTAGATTCATGTGGACCCGGGGATTATTTATCGATTAGAGAAACCATATCATTGTTGACCGTTCGAGTCCACGAAGAAGCATATTTGAGAAATGATTGGGAGAAAGAATGGTAGGTTTTTGTTTTGGTTTGTGTTGCTCCGATCATGGGCGGAGCCAGAAAATATATCTAGGGGCTGCCTAGAATTTTTTTTAAGAAAGTTCACGTTTTCAAAGTTGAAAAAACCGTTTTAAGCATATATGTTTTTAATTAAATACTTGTTCTAAAAAGAGTTGAAAACCATCATCGATGACCTTAACAACATTATGTTTATATTTATAAAAATAAATACAAGATGTCTTTAGATAACCATAGAAATAAGAAAAGCCCTTTAATAATACATACAAATTTTCCATAAAAAATTTATATATTCAATAAACTAACGTGTTTATTTTAGAAAGTTCAGAAAACTTGACATTTATAAATAGGAAAAAGAAAATATGAATATGAATATTTAAATTTTCAAGTGGGTAATTGATGTTTGGGATTATATCAATTTTTATTTTTGAATTTTGAGGGTGAACCAATGCCACTTCTGGCTCCAAGGTGGCTCCACCCATGCCTCCGACATTTTCTTGGTTTTCCAACTTTCCTATGTGAATTCATCAACTACTAATAAAGTTATTTGAAACTTCCCATTTATATCATAAACCTTTTTGTTATTGTTCAAATTTGTAACGAAATCAACATCTCCATCAGGAAATGCTCGGGTTGACATTAAAATTAGTCGGGTTTTGGATATTTTTTTAACTACTCTTCTACTTTCGTTCAACAATAAAACAATCATTTACAAGATCCGTATGTTGTCAGATTCAATTTTGTTTTTAATGTTTCAAGTTTTGATATTTGTCTGGTTTTGGGAAGGAGACTCAACTTGGTAGTGTTGTATTCTACTTCTCTACCGCCTAAAATGCCCGAGAACTTAGTTTTGGCATGTGTTGTTTTATCAGTATTTGGTACTTTTTTTTTGTTTCATTGATTTTATTGCACCAGGATCGGATTATACTAAGTTGCTTTTGAGAATTTGTGACATGAGACCATCTAATTAAATTGATTCTCCTAACATTTTGAAAGGAAATATGTTTTATTAAGCCAATTGAAGCCAATTGAAGCCAATCGAGTCGATGAAGAAGCGGATTTGAGAAATGTCTGCAAGAAAAAATGGTAGGTTTTTGTTTTGGTGTGTGATTTTATTCAATTTTAAGAAACAAATATGAATAATTATGCCAATTTATGTAAAAAGTAGTCTTTATAGGGAAGATTCTATATGATTTTGACTTGTTTGACACTAATAAGTCATGATGACTCATGTTGCTTGTGTTTGATAAATTAATTTGAGTGTTTGTTAAATCATGTTAACATGTCGCTAATTAGATTTTAATGATGGATTAAATTGTAGGTCAACATGGAAAGTAAATTAGAAACCATACCCAATTTTCTCTTCTTATCAACCCTTTTGTCTAATCCAATCTTTCTACTATGAACTTGCTAGAATCAAGGTGGAAAAATTGAAATTTGATGAAATCAAATTGAATTGCTTCACACCTTGGTGTGAAATATGGCGGTTCTTTAGAAGAGCCTATTAAGAAATATAAACTGAATGTTCATAATCTTAGCGATTCCGAAGAGTCTAATATCGTAGCATTGAAGAACTATATGGATGCTCAATACTCGGGAGAGATTATCATAGGCATCCCACGTCACAAGTTTACAATGATCTTTTGTAACACCCTAAAAATTGGGTAAATTTAAAACTTAAAATTTCAGCAATATGACGTCTAAAGTATAAGGGTTTATGAGACCTGTAAATATGAATGACTAAAACCCAATAAAGTTGGGATAGTCGCATCAAATAAGTAGCGGAAGAATAAGACAAAATACACGACAACTTATTTAATCTAGAACATTAAATTAACTAGATTATGGTGGGTGTTGCTATGACTTCAAAACGCTCTTCTCACAAGGTTCCCTAAAAATGCTCAGTCCTTCAAGATTCCTAAGTGTGCGCCCGACGAGTCAAGGTGCCCTATGCACACCACTAGGATGACCTGTGAGCCGATAACACCAAAAAAAGTGTTAGACCAAAGTCTGGAGATATTGCAAGAATTTAACAATTTATAATGTAAGCAAATACAATGTAATTAATTGTTACCGAAGTACCCGAAGGTTGGACCAATGCCAACATTTAATTTGCAAAAGATGTTCCAAGCCTATACAAATACATAAGAGATATCTCTTGAAAGATGGGGGAGACCCGTTTCCATCTTGGGTGACGAGAACATGTGAATGGGGTCACCCATGATTTTATTGGATTTCACCTCATATCCCGATTCTAGTTCCCATGCCATAAAAGACATCACAATCCTCAAACCGTTTATGCCTCTATTGCCTACTCAGTCGAGTTACACCTCAAGGACTTACGAACATGGGTGTCTATCCAATCTAGAAGAGTTGCAACCCAATAACTTACGTCCCCTATTTACCTACTTGCTAGTGACCAAAGGGTCAACAATTGTAACCACATATAATTATGTCATCCAAATCCTCGTGCACAATGAGATAGATATTAACTTCACATTTAGGTTATGATAAAGTAAGATTAGCCTTTCTCATGAATGATACATTCTATACCCAAGCATGAAAATACACATTCCATGATCATATTCATACACACAATTCATTTGTCTTATAAGATACCATATAAATAAATAAGACAAGCTTAGCTACCAATGTAGTCATTTGTAATCAAAACCCTTCAATATGAAAGATGCCTCTTTACATATAGCTTATTTATATGATTTTATATGCATATATGTAACACCCTAAAAATTGGGGTAATTTTAAAAATTGAAAATTCGGTAATATGACGTTTGTAAATAGGGCAAACCATCCAAATAATGGGCAAAGCATGAACATTCACAAAACCTGTAAATGTGTACGGTGAAACGACAACAAATCAAACCAAACCAAACTAAATCTATCTAGATTATATAGGTTGTCAACCCAATACCAAATGAATAAATTGGTTTAAACACCAAGTCTCCAAAATAACTATCATCCAGAAATTTCCTCAAGAGACCAAACTCTTCACTCAACCCCTTGACGACCCGCCGCTAAGGGAACCTGTTATACACATCATTTTCGAAAAAGTGTTAGGCTTAAAGCCTAGTGAGAACACACAGTTTATATGAATGCCAGTAAAATATTTCATTGAAATATAGATAAACTGTTTTCGACAACATTCTTGTAAATGGTTTGATATGCAGATAGTGACCTTCCGGTCCAGACCTTATCTTGCGACGACGGGTGTAAACCCGAATCCAAGGATTGTGGCGGAACACTCAGTAAGCCACTTTCCGAGTTTTGAGCTCACCATACTAGGATCAAGGCCGTGAACATGCCTGTTCAAAGGACGATGCAGGGGGTGGCACCCAATGATCCAAGTCATGCTCATTCGCTAGGATTTACATTTACGACCCACGACTAGTAATCGGCCCCACATAACCGTACCAAAATGCCTTCCTAGGGTCCAATGTTTCAACTAGCTACATACGGGAATTACCCCCCAAATAATAAGTCAACTCAATACCTATGGATCCATGTGTAATAGTCTAGACTTGTCACAATTACATTTGTGACCAACTAAAATCAAACATATAGTTCATAAAACCATTTAGTTTCCAAATCACTTTTCAATGGTTAACTGTTGATAAGAATCACAAGCCATATATACACATAAGGCTAACATCTCATCTTTCAAAATGTTTCTTTCCAAATACACCTTTCAAGTGTAAAAAAATCCATCCAATTGAAACAAGGATTTCTTCAAGATCAATACCATTCATTTCTCTTTCACAAGATAACCTTTCTAACCAAAATTCCATGGTACGTCAAATATGGATTTGGATAAAAACCATAAATTGATTATTTACTCATCGAGATATAACAACAACATTTCTTTGTAGATCCAAACATGGATTATATCATCATTTCACAAAATGGTAAGAAACTCTAAAAATCTCCCAAAATCCCAAGTTAGGTCAAAACTTCATAAATGATGAATATGCGAACAAGGAGATGATTAGAAGTTAAAATTATGTATTTTGATGTGTATAAGGTTTTATAAAAGAAGTATGACTCACCTTGGGTTAAATACCAAACCCTAGAAATTGAGATGAGATTTGCACTAAAAGATTGAGATCCTTCACCAAGAGCACTTGGAATCACCTAAATCAACACTAATAATGAAGAGGAGGAAGTTGGATGGAGTAATAAATGAGAAGGAAGATTTAGGGTTGAAATCTTACCAAAACCAGAGAGGAAAATCGCACAGAAGCAACCCCAAATCAGATAAAATGAAATAATTTCGGAGTTGTCTGATTTATGGCCTGGACCACGCTCGCGATAGTGACAAGCGATAGTGACAGTGTCACTATCGCGAGGCACAATCGCGCCATATGTACCGTAGGAGGTACTTGGCTCGCGATAGTGCCCTGGCGATAGTGACATTGTCACTATCGCGAGGCACAGTCGCGCCGGATGTACCGAAGCCCAAAATCGTCCAAAACTCGAGATTTTCGCATGGGTCGATCTAAGGTTCGAAAGTACATCACATTTCACCCAAAATGATAAATGTAAGACGAATTAAAGATCAACGAAGGACGGGACTTACTTTGCGAAAATACCGGGTGTTACAATACTCCCCAACTTGGAAATGATTTCGTCCTCGAAATCTTAGTTACACAAACAAGTGAGGGTATCTTCGCTTCATGTCCTCCTCGGCTTCCCACGTCACATTGGCTCCACGATGATGCTTCCATTGCACATTGACCATAGTGACCTCCTTGTGACGCAATTTCTTAAACTTACTTTCTAAGATAGCGTCGGGTTTTTCTACACAACAGTTACCTTCATCCACTCTTAACTCGAAGAGAGGAATGACACTTTCTTCATCCGCCAAACTTTTCCGAAGGTAACATATATGAAACGTGTTGTGGATTCTATTCAACTCTGACGGCATTTCCAATTGGTAGGCTTGCAAACCAACGCGCTTAAGCACTTTTAAAGGTCCAAGGAAACGGGGACTCAACTTCCCACGTTTTCTAAACCTGATAATGCCCTTCCATGGCGATACCTTAAACATCACGCGGTCGCCCACTTAGAATTCCATCGGTCGTCTCTTCTTATCGGCATAGCTCTTTTGCCGATCTTGAGCCACTTTTAATCTTTCCCGAATGTCTTTGACCTTATCGGTCGTCTCTTGTACGATTTCTGGTTCGGAAAATTGCTTCTCCCCCGCCTCGAGCCAACATACGGGAGTTCTACACTTCCGCCCGTACAAGGCCTCAAACAGAGCCATTCCAATACTCGAGTGGTAGCTATTATTATAAGCAAACTCCATCAAAGGTAAGTGAGAGTCCCAACTACCCCCGAAGTCGATAACGCAAGACCTTAATATGTCTTCTAGTGTTTGGATCGTTCTCTCGCTTTGACCGTCGGTTTGAGGGTGGTAGGCCGTACTCAACTTTACGCGCGTACCCAGTTCTTTATGTAGGTCGTCCCAAAAGTTTGAAGTAAACCGACTGTCACAGTCCGAAATAATAGACAAGGGCACTCCATGCCTCGAAACCACCTCATCGATGTAAAGCTTCGCTAACTTGTCCATTGGTAGTGTTTCACGCATAGCCAAGAAATGAGCGCTCTTGGTCAGCCGATCAACTATTACCCATATGGTATCGTGACCTCGAAGAGTCTTCGGTAACTTAGTCACAAAGTCCATGGTAATATGTTCCCATTTCCATTCGGGGATCTCCAAGGATTGGAGACTTCCGTACGGTCGTTGATGTTCGGCTTTCACTTGCAAACATGTCACACAACGCTCTACGTAACGTGCCACGTCAAGCTTCATCACCGACCACCAGTAGTGTAGTTTCAGATCCCGATACATCTTTGTACTTCCCGGGTGAATGGAATATTTGGATTTGTGTGCATCCTCAAGGAGAAGTTCCCGATTTCCCCCAACCTTGGGCACCCACACACGACCATTAAACAATTTAACTCCACGACTATCTTCCGTTAAGAGTAAACGTTGCTTCGTCATGACTTCTTCCTTGAGATTCTCATCCAACAAGGCTTCCACTTGAGATGTCTTGATCCTCTCAATAAGACTTGACATTATCTCAATTCTTGAAAGGGTAGCCCGAATACCCTCATCATATTCCTTTCGACTCAAGGCATCGACTACCACGTTTGCCTTACCGGGATGGTAAAGCAACTCACAATCATAGTCTTTGAGTAACTCGAGCCACCGCCTTTGCCTCATGTTCAACTCTTTTTGATCAAAGACGTACTTCAGACTCTTATGATCTGTGTAGAGAGTACATTTCGTGCCGTAGAGGTAGTGTCGCCAAAACTTCAAAGCGAACACCACCGCCGCCAACTCCAGATCATGGGTAGGGTAATTCTTTTCGTGAATTTTGAGTTGCCTCGATGCGTAGGCGATTACTTTGCCTCTTTGCATCAACACGCAACCCAAACCCATTTTCGAAGCGTCTCTATAGACTACGAAGTCTTCCGACCCTTCAGGTAACGACAAGATTTGAGCTTCACACAACTTCTTTTGCAAAGTCCGGAACACCTTCTCTTGCGTTTCGGTCCAATCAAACTTCACATTCTTCCTAGTCAAAGTTGTCAAGGAAGATGCGATCTTGGAGAAGTCTTGTATGAATCTACGATAGTAGCCCGCCAAACCCAAAAAGCTTCGGATTTCGGTCGGATTCTTGGGAGGCTCCCAATTCATCATCGCTTCTATTTTGGAGGGGTCCACTTTCACACCGTCCCGAGTGACAACGTGACCCAAGAACTGCACCTCTTCAAGCCAAAAATCACACTTGGAAAATTTGGCATACAACCTCTCCTTTCTCAATACTTCTAGAACTTCGCGTAGGTGTTGTTCGTGTTCTGACTCGCTTTTAGAGTACACAAGTATATCATCAATGAATACAATGACCGACTTGTCGAGGAACGGTCGGCACACTCTATTCATCAAATCCATAAACACCGCCGGTGCGTTAGTTAGACCAAACGACATCACAAGGAATTCGTAATGGCTGTAACGCGTTCTAAAAGTCGTATTCGGAACGTCTTCTCCTCTCACCTTCACTTGGTGATATCCCGAACGTAAATCGATCTTCGAGAAACAACCCGCTCCTTGAAGTTGATCGAACAAGTCGTCGATTCTCGGGAGTGGATACTTATTCTTTACCGTGGCCTTATTCAGTTCACGATAATCGATGCACATTCTCATTGTGCCATCTTTCTTCTTGACAAACAAGACCGGAGCTCCCCAAGGCGACAAGCTCGGCCTTATAAATCCCTTCTCTAAAAGTTCTTGGAGTTGTGCCATCATTTCTTGCATCTCCGATGGCGCTAACCGGTAAAGAGCTCGCGCAATTGGAGCCGCCCCCGGTATGAGATCAATCCGGAACTCTACTTGACGATTGGGTGGTAAACCAGACAAATCATCCGGAAAGACATCGGAAAATTCTCACACCACCTTCACGTCCTCGAGCTTCTTCTTCTCGAGTTTCGCGTCTATCACATAAGCTAGAAAGGATGAACATCCTTTCACCAAACACTTTCGCGCTTTAGCCATGGTGATAACCGCCATCATCACATAAGCAAATAATAATACACATGTATAGTATGATAGAGGATAAAAGACTCACCTAGAAGTTTATAAGGTAAAACCCTAGGATGTTGGAGTTATGGAAGTAGATGGTGAGAAGATCTTGAAGCTTGAACCTTAGCACATATAGAAGAGAAACCCTAGATTATCATTTAATGCACCCACCAAAGATTTAGTAGGATTAAATGCAAGAAAGATGGAGTTTGGTTGAAGAATATCTTACCTAAATGGAAAGAAAATCGGCTGCCAAGAAAATCCTATGTGTTATAAATGATCTTCATTTAATAAAATCTGGCATTTAAAGCCTCTGCGCCCGACGACGATTATGCCACGCGAGAGTGACATGGGTATTATCGCCGGTCACTCTCACTGAATATGTACCGAGAGTCCTCGGATTTGGCCACTCACGATTGTGACACGCGAGAGTGCCACCGACACTATCGCCGAAAAGATACCGAGAGTTGTGGTTTGTGCGTGGGCGATTGTGACACGTGAGAGTGACATGGGCACTCTCGCCGGGGTGGTCTTGACCTCACAAAATAGATGGTTTGATTCGCGATACACGACAAAGATAAATGATGGGATTTACCAAAATAATTCTAAGTCATACAAGGGGAATTAACTCGAAATTCAGAGCGTTACATCTTTCCTAATATTTCATGATACTTAAGACAACCAGCATTAGTCTAATGTCTCGTATTTTACTCGACTCCCTCACTATGGCAACCTTATTTTAAAAGGCATCCCATTTTAGCAAAGGCACCTTTGAACCGAAGACATCCTTGTAAAAGGCACCTTATTTTAGAAAACCAACACAATCTTGGCCAACTTAATTTTTTGTTATAAAATCGGTTTTAAAATATTTCATGACATTCTCAAAATCAAGCGGGTGCACCTTTATGAAACTAATTTATTTTCCTCTTACAATAATCAAGTCTATAGAGACACACAAGATTCCCCTTGGTCCTTAGTAGGTCCACCCCTGCTCCCACATTATATATGATATATATATATATATATATATATATATAGAGAGAGAGAGAGAGAGAGAGAGAGAATCAAACGAGAACGATAACTATTTAAAAGAACACAATAACAAACAAAATCATTAGTGATTTGACATTAACGTGCAAAAAAACCATGCGGACCTAAAGGCGCGGCTAAAGTCTTTTTTTTGTGTGTTAATGTAAAATCACTAATGATTTTGTTAGTTCTCATGTTCTTTTAAATGGACATTGTTCTCGTTTGAACCCGACCCTCTCTCTCTGTCTATATATATATATATTATATATGATATATCTTAAGTATAAGTATATAACTACACTATGTTTCAAAAATATACTTCCTCCAACCCAAAATAAATATCCATAATGAAAAATACACACAACTTTAGAAATGTGCAATTTTTATACTTTTTAAATAATTAAATGACACTTTACTGTTGATAATAGAGATAAAAACTTGCTACATCTCATAATTAAAGATAAAATGAGAAATTGGAAACTTATTTTTGAAAGTAGACATTTATGTTTGAACAAACGAAAATGATAACGTGGACACTTAATTTAGGACGAAGAGAGTAGCATTTTCTTTTTGTAAAAGAAGAATTTTATTTGATTAAACTATAAACATGAATCATATAAATTTAAGCAACTTGCAAATAAATTATGGATATTAGGGGTCCTCACGGGTTGGGTTGATCGGGTTGAAGACATTTCAACAACCCAACCCAATATTGGCGGTTTGAGAGTTTTCAACCCAACCCAACCCAACCCAAATAAAAGTGCAATCCGGGTTGGTCGGTTTGGTCGCATTGTGTTTAAACAAAGTAAAAACAATATTGAAAACATAAAAATAAGGAATTTTTCTTTGAAATACGACTCATCATTCAAAAGAATATACGAACTCATCAAATACGTATAACTTTTCAATAATGTTCTCTTATGAGTTCCATTGCTTGTTATTGCCAATTTGTTTTTGTTAACCTATACATATTAAAGAGAAATATAAATAATTTTAGAGAAATCGCTAAAACGTTTATTGGGTTATCGGGTTGGTCGGGTTACTTTGAGCCTAACCCAATATCAACCCAATAGATTCGAGTTATCCCAATTTTGTATCGATTATATGTCGGATTACCTCGGGTTGATTTTTCTCCGGATTAATCGGTTTTTTGAGCACCCTAACGAATACCTATGGAAAAAATGGTTTATCTTTAAACCCTTAAGTGTCAGTAAAATAAAATTAAAAAATAAATTTATAATGAAGAGACATACACGTGGTTTACCCTAAATAAATAAGTGGACACGTGGAAAAAATGGTTTATCTTTAAACCCCAAGTGCCACTAAAGTAAAATTAAAAATAGAGTGAATTAGACTGATGGTCCTTGTGGTTTGCTCAAATTTTGGATTTGGTCCCTAAAACAAACTATCTACACTCATAATCCCTAACTTTTCATTTTGATAATGTTGGTGATCCTTCAAGTTAATAGACGTTAAGTTAAGTTAGTCTGTTAAGACCAATTAAGTTAGGGACTTTTTAGACATTTTACTATTGATCTCATTATATATATATATATATATATATATATATATATGTAATTTTTTTTCTTTTGTTAAAACTTTATCTTCTCTAAATTAAACTATCAATAACATTTGATTTAATATAAAAAATAAGATAAACAACAAATTAATTAGAAAATAATTAAACAAAATTCCTATAAATCAAAAACCAAAATCCAAATAAAAACACGTTTGATGTAAAATAAAAACACTATAAAAAAGAAGGAAGGGCAACACAAAAAAAAAAGAAAAAAGAAACAAAATCCATCCCCAAAATCTCTTCATTCAAGAAATATGCTATCACTGCTTAATCTTCATCTTCACTGGTTGCAACCATCAAGACACCTCCATAAAAAAAAGTTTTGAGCTTTGTCATAGCACCTCCATCGCAACTTTATCGTAGCAACCAAAGCACCATCGATCACCGTCATCATCTCTGACATAGCACCTCCATTGTCGCTCCTTCATTCTTCAACAAGAAACCGGATTTGTCTGGCCATCGTCGCCCCCTTAAGTTCTACAACATTCAAAGACAGGAGGTGACCCTTCTACGGTTCGTCTGTTGATTTCACTTGCTTCCTTCTTTTCTTTCTATAACTTTACCATTTTGGTGAGAGAATTGAAAAAACAAATCTCATTTATGATTGACCCAGACATGGATTTTCTACAAGATTTGATTCTTTTTTTTTTAAATTTAATTATAGGATTCATGGAGTGAATCTTATGTCTTTTCTGGTCCAGATCTTGACATTTGAAACAACTTTGTTGGATTTGCTTGCTTCCAAGTTCTTTTTTTATTATTTCTTTTTTCAGAATTCCCAAATCTCTATTGTTCTTATGTTCATGTCCTAGGGTTTCTTGGATTTCGGGTTTTTTTGGGTTTTCTTCTTTTTTACGGTGTTTTTTTGTTGTTTACATCAACCATTTTTGGTATTTAGATTTAGGTTTTTGATTTCTAAAAATTTTGTTTAATCATTTTTAAATAATTTGTTGTTTATGTTCTCGATGGATTGCTTAGAGAAGAAGATGTAACAAATAGAAAAAGAAATAATTATAAAATGAGATTAATGGTAAAATGTCCAACAAGTCCTTAACTTAATTGGTTTTAACAGACTAACTTAACGTCTGTGTTATCAAAATGAAAAGTCATGGACCATGAGTGTAGACAGTTTGTTTCGGGGACCAAATTCAAAATCTGAGCAAACCACAAGGACTACCGGTGTAATTCACTCTTGAAAATAAAAAGTAAAATTATAATGAAGATACATACATGTGGTTTACCCTAAGGAAATCAGTGGACACATGTTCTATCTTCTTTTCACCATCTCTCCCTTAACTTCCCTTTCACCCTTCAAATTGACCAAATTTCTTGAATTTCTTTCGGCAAACAATTACAGGCGGCACTGTTCTTTTTGCGATTCATATCCACTTGGTTTTGAGGTGCTTGGATCAACCTAACAATTTATGCCATAGAAGATGGGGGAGATTTCTCTGTTTCTACACAGTTGTTTTTCTTTTCACAAACATGTTAAAAATAAGATCACATGGTGCTGATGTTACCTTGATTGTTGGAATTGGTGGTCTCGGAATTATTTTATCAAACAATAATCAGGTAAATCCAATTCCTTCCATCTAATTTTCTATTTTAGTTCACATTCACAGTTAGGGTTTATATTGCAACTTCGAATTATTGCTTTGTTTTATCCAAATTAGACCGGCATTTGTAGGATTTATAACAAATGATTGCTAAAATACAGCCTTTTATTATCGTAAACGTTCTATGGTTTTTAAAATTGTTTTTTTAATTCATATATTTGTGCATATTAGGGGGGGGGGGGTTGTTTGGTTTCATATGGTTGCATACTTGCATATGGACATGTAGAATCACACTCGGTTATATGTGTATGGGTGATGAAAGGTGGGGTTCTTTTTATCTATATATTGTGGTGGCGGAGCTAGAGATTTGAGATAGAGGGGGCTAGAACTTTAGCTAGGAATAACTTAACATATTACCCTTAGAATCACTCAGTTAAAAAGGATACATTAATTTATGAAGTTGATATGCCCCAAATTGATATAAGCTCATTTACTTGAATAACTTAAGATTGAAGCTTGGATGCTTGGGTCCCAAATCAAAAAAAAAAATTATATGTGACCTCCCCTGAATTTGGCGCATCAATCTTTTCTGGTTCAAATCTAACATTCTATTTAATATGAACATTTTCAAGAAGATATTCATTGTTAGAACATTATTCTAAGTCATTCAGAACGATTTATTCTTAATTGGAAAAAATAATCGGTGTTTTTTTTCTTCTTCTCATGATTCAACCTATGATCATAAAAGTTAAGAATTTTGTCTTTCAAAATTCAAACAAATTATAATATTTCAATATATACATTCAAATACTAAGTGGGGTATAAAATTATCAATTAAAAGTATTAAGTATAAAATTATGATCATAAAAGTTAAGAAAACATTTTAGGAAATTTAATTAAAATACCCGTATTTCAATTGTATCTTACAAAAATGCCCAAAATCTCTCCATTTTTGCCGAAATACCCATTAAGTCCGGGATTGTGGGCCGGAATTTGAGATATCCCGGACTTGTCAATTTTTTTGAGAAATAGCGGGGTTACCCCGGGATTTAGGGCGATATCCCTAAATGAGGATATTTGAATTTTATTTTTATGTTTAATGGGTCAATGGTAAAAAAAAAGGTAAAAACATAAGGTGAAATGATTGACCAAATTTAAGACATGTTTGATAGCATCTTAATATGTTATGGGAGTCCCACCTTATTTGTTAGTTTTACATATTTTTGGTAGTGGTTTAATGATATTTAAAAATATTACTAATGTAGTATATATGATATATAATAAAATAATTGAATCCAAAAATATTCAATATTGGGCTCATTTCGAAGGTATCGAAGAGACGGTTATAATGGTGTAACTTTTTAAAATTAAAACGTATTTTTTTAACGTATTTTAGTTAATATACGATTATATGTGTTAATATGATGAAAGTGTAAAATGAAAAATAGAAAAGTAAAAGGTATAAAGTAAACTAACAAAATAATTTTAGGGTTATAAAATGTAAATATATATATTAAAATCTTATGAATTTGCTATCCACTTGGCCCATCCAGGCCTCTATCCGGGAAATTGTAAATTCAATTAAATTTTTTCCCCAACCCCGGGATATCGCCCTAAATCCCGGGGTAACCCCGCTATTTCTCAAAAAAATTGACAAGTCCGGGATATCTCAAATCCCGGCCCACAATCCCGGACTTAATGGGTATTTCGGCAAAAATGGAGAGATTTTGGGCATTTTGGTAAGATACAATTGAAATACGGGTATTTTAATTAAATTCCCAACATTTTACATACTTGCATTCAAAGTATTAAGTATAAAATTATCAATTAAACTAATTAATTTCCGTTATGTTTTTAGTTTTGGTATTTGTATAAATAATAAATTTTACATCCCCTTCTTTGATTGGGATTTGGGCCACCATTCTTGAGTATAAAAAGATTATGAGTGGAATTTGGGTTTGAGGGGCTTCATAGAAATTAACTAAATTATTTACCATGCAAATCTTTTGGACTAGCTTTGTGTTTGCACTGAGGATTGGAGGGGGCTTGGCACCGGCCTGTCCCCCTACTCTCTCCGCCTCTGATTGTGGAGAGCCTTTAGGATGCACGTGGTGAGTCACGCACAACGCGTCCACTCATTTCTTCCTCACTCGCACCCTCCTTTTTTCCCAATTTCTTCCACGTCTCATTTCTCAGACCACCAAATTGGAACCATAATCTCATATCTTAGGTTCGTTTGGTTTGTAGGAATGAAATGGAATGTATTGAATTTCATATAGGGATTTGGATTCGAGAGGATTTGAAATTTGTGTGTTTGGTTAGTAGGATTGGAATCAATTTGAATTCCATTATTTATAAAAAATCATTAAAAAAATTATAAAAACATATAAAAATAATTAAATTACCGTTTATTTAACTGATTATTAGAAAACAAGTGTTTTTAACATATTTTAAAACATTATCATATAAAATTCCTACGAAATCCCTTGAATTCTTAATCATCCCCTTGGGATTTCAAAATCCTATGTTGGAGAGATTTCAAAGAAATCATAGGATTTCAAATTCGGGCAATCCTGCAAACCAAACACGGGATTGGAATGGATTTGAAATCCAAATCCCTTCAATTCCAATCCATTCAAGCAAACCAAACGCACCCTTAGGCTTTCTATCCCTAAACACATCGCCACCCACTACCTCTATCAGAACCCACTCCCCTTCCCCCCCCCCCCCCCCCCTTTCTTTCCTCCGCCATCTTCCACTTGCTGCCGGACAGAAGAACATTCAGGGGCGTTTGGTTCACAGAATGGAACTAGAATCCATCAAATGAATTTGACTTTGAAGGAATTGGAATGGAATTTGACCACGCGTTTGGTTGGTAGGAATTCAATTCCTTCACTTAAGCCAAGGAATGATAAATTCCTTAAATTGTGGAATTCAATGAAATTGGAAGGATTCCATCTTTTTCATTCCATGAACCAAACATGGGTTTGGAATTTGGTCAATGGAACTGGTCATTCCAATTCTTTAAAATTCCTTCCAATTCTGTGAACCAAACAGCCTCTCTGATGCAGATGTAAGTGGAGGCCTTGATGGAGGTGTCACTCAACCCTCAGCAGATTACCTACGCGTATACACTCATCCCTTCCAAGTCATCCCTGTTTAAACACATTAGCCACACCCACTATCTCTACAAATTATACAAATACAGGCATCATATCAATCCTAATTTTGTTCTTCAATCTCTTCTATTCAGTAAACATCTCCCTCAAAGTGTTACAACATGTATATACATTTTATGTTTCTTTTTCTGTTTTAAATTGGTTATATCAAGAGATGGGTTGTAAAAGATGAAAATCTTCTATGTATTAGGCTTATTTTGGATTCTTTAATGTTGATTTGGAGGTTTGTTTGACCATAGGAAATTACTCGTGTTTTCTTAGAAGCCTACTCAAACATTATACAATACAACAGATCACTTTAAGGCAAGGTAAAGTTTTTTTTTTCTTTCTTTCTTTTCCAGGATCGGCTTTCATTTAATCATTTAGATTCGATGGTTACAACAGATCTTTATTTGCCTTCCAAATCGTAATTAAATAGATCCCCATGATTTTGTGGAGGCAATTCAGAAACTTATACTTCCAAAAATTAATATTTGTATGTGTCAACAATAGAGGCAAGATTAAGAAAATGATAAATTCTACGCACACATTGATATCTCCATAATGTGGTCAGTAAAGATGACTACATCATGACTTCATAATAGTCCAGCAGTTAAAAAATCTACATTTCTGCTCAGATGATAACAGGAATGTAAATGAGGAATACTTTTTCGACCCACAGGATGAGACTGTTGTTGGCTTTAAAACTATAAAATTGTGAAAATAATCATATCATTAACCTTATGACTAGACAAGGCCAATCTTGTTGGTCTGTTGGAAGAAGCTTTCTCACCTCAAGGTTCACATATTACTAGATACATGGTCATATATGATCATATTTTACTGGCACTTAATTTTTTCAAAAACTTAAGATTATCAATCACACTAAGTTGCTGAAAAAAATTGTATATGTAGTAACAAAACTATGAAATGATATTATATATACAGGATTTGGCTTCTGTGAGCTGAATGTAGCTCCATTGTAGATATATATATATATACACACATACATATATATGGGCCAGACTAAATCTCATGAGAAGATAAGAAGGGAAGGTTAAGATAAGGTTCATATTTGAATCATTGAAAAAATCTGGAAAAAAAAAGCTATTGAAGATTGCATATGTGAACCAACCAACATTACCAATTATTCATCTGGGTTAACATATGCATCTTCAAATGGATTTTTTCAAGGTTAATACTTGCTTCGTAATTTAATCACTCCCATTTTTTTTCACAGTTTACACGTGTGGGCTGGCTACCAAACTACAAGACCCTCATCTTTGCTTTCAGTTTCAGGTAAAGTTTTGTGTTGACTACTTTCGCCTTCTAAAAACTGCACATCTAATTTAAAATACAACTTTTTTTTAATCTTCATGAAGACCCCATAAAGCTACACCTTTCCTGCATTTTTTCAGTTCATGCATATTATACATTTTTTCTACAGGTAAGTTCCCTAAAGCTTTTTTCCGTCTGTTTTCTGCATGTCTGCATGTTCTGTTTTTTTTCTTCACATGTAAACTCTCAGAATTATGTTGTGATTAGGTGATGTACTTATGTTAAATTGTTAATTGGACCAAATCGTGTTATTGTTTTATGATGTTAATTGTTATTAACTTATCATGCATATTGTATATATAAACAGTACGCTTGGAGACACTGCCTTCCTGTTATGTTTTGACATGTTGCCTTTGTTTTATGCCTTCACTGTTGCGCTTATTCCAAAATAATGGAGAAGAATAAGGAGATGATAAACATTTGTAAATTGAGGTGGGAGCAGTAGAAAAATATCGCCTTATCATGATTTTACATTAATATTTTTGTGGCATCTGACTGAATATAATTAGCTGATGTTGTTTACCTTTTTGGTATTACATGATTAATGAGACAATGAATGGTAGTTGATTCAAATGGTCATCCAGATTGTGTGTCAGAATTGGAAAGCGTAATTATTTGTTCTCCAGGAAATAGGAAAGTGTAATTATTCAGACATTATATGATATTGATGTGTTTTGTTTGAAATGACATTTATAACCACAAATTCACAGTGAAATGAATACATATCACTGAACTCTAATGTGTAAATTTGAACTTAAAGTGTCTACATTACTTACTCAGAGGTAAAAAATCCCATAAGCAATCAACAATGGAAAGGCATTATTCAACCATAATGGACATCCTACCACGGATGAATAACCAATGGACGGTGCTTATGCAGACAAGCAAAGCTGGTAGTATTTCAGAAGGCTACTATTGACAGACTCACAGGTATAGTTTCCACACCTGGCTACCCGTTGTAACAACACACATTCTAACAACGGTGCTTACACTTTTACACTATCGAGAACAGGGAACGAACACAACAACGGTAATATATGCAGCTCACATTAAGTTCTTCCTAAAAACGTTTAAATCTTACAAAAGATACGACATATCAAATGCCGTAGTAACAAAAGCAGTCCCGCGCTTCCTTGTCGGTGCGTACCCACACTCATGAGCTTTGAACAGTCGAACCCCCTTAGGAGGAATACATTGAACAAATACCGCCTGTCCTCCCATGCACTTTCCGGTTCACACCTTTTGCAGAATTGGCAAAACATGCGGAAACAGAATCACATCAGAGTAAGCCACACGCTATTTCTATTTTATTCTTTTGTAAATAATAATATTCTTTTGAAGGGTTTTGGAAACTCAACATATTTTTATGTTTTTTCATACGCAAAATATCTACATACGTCAAATTATCAAACAATATTATATAAATATTGATTGATCACATGATTTAAATGATTTATACATAAATATCTACACTATTTAAACTAAATTTCATATTTTCTTATTTTAAGAAGAAACAGAATGTAAGTAACACTTTTCTTTGGTCCCTTCTTTGTATTACTTGCGTTGCATCTACTTTGTATGGCCTACCTTGCATTGACTATGTATAGTGGGGTTTAGGTCCACTTTAATTTTTGTGATTCAAATCAACTCAGTTATTAGTTAGATATCTAACAAATTTCTTTATTAGAAGAAACAAGGGTCTGTTTTCATTGCTTTTAAATGGCAATATTAGTTGGATTTCTAACACGTTTAGCTGAGCTTTTTTGGTCTGAGTTTTTTGCTTGTAGTCCATGGTCCAAACCTGATGATGAACAAACTGAAACCAAAAATCGCAAAACACTTGCGTTTATAATACATGCCACCTCAGTTACTATAAATGCCTCTTATGTTGACCTGACTGCCACCTCAGTTACCATAAATAGCACTTTTATTATTTTGACTGCCACCTCAGTAAAACCGTATTACTTGCCTTGCATCTACTTTGAATGACTTACCTTGCATTTACTATGTATACTTAACTCGGTATTGCAGTGCAGAATATGATAATATATATCATATATTTTTTGGTATCACAGTGGATCTCGGAGGAGGAAAGATGTCAGTTATCTTTGAGTAATACATCCCAAATTGAGCACATATATCAGAGCGCAGAATCAGTTCCTACAACAGATCCTACTCCCATTTCACTCAAAACATCCCAAATTGGTAACACATTCTTTCTAATGAATGTTATTAGTATTCAATGGATGTAAGGCAAAATTTAACACTTTAACAGATGCTATAACAGATGCTGGATCTTCTTCTAGTGTCCTGCAACTAAGAAAGCAGAAAGATCCAATTTTATATAAACGAAGAGAGCAGAGATTTAAAGGTAAGAAAGAGCGCCAACCTGGATTTGGAGATCCAATTTTATATAGACGAAGAGAGCAAAGATTTAGAGATTTAAAGGTAAGAAATAGCGTTACTAACCGGTGGAAGTTAATGCACTCGATTAATAATACACCGATAGGCCGTAAGTCTTAGCCCACTTTCAAATGTTTGGTATATTTGGTTAACTAATTTACAAGATTCATATAGATTTTTTTTTTGTATGTAACTGAGTGCTCCCATGATGACTTTTCAAGGGTTATAATCAATATACCACTCTCTATTTGTTTAATGCGTGATAATCTACTAATTTTCTCATCATACCTTTTAAGATCAAACTCATTTTTTTACATTTTCAATACATGATTTGACCTGATTTTGAATTAAAGAATGATGTATATAACAATCCCTTTCTAAATTTACAATTTTTGGTTGCTCCCTTTAAATTTATGTTAACATCCTTGGAACATTTCCAACATCTACTATATTTTAGATGTTTCCTGCTTTGTGGCCTGTTTCCTGAGGACTCTAATATTCCAATCGAGGATCTGACAAGATATGCATAGGGACTAAAACTGCTAAATGGAGTTTCAACTGTGGAAGATGGCAGAAAGATGGCAGAAACAGGATAAAAACATGTGTGAGCAATCTCAGAAAAGCAAATTTGTTGATCGTCTGTGATTACCCTGGGTGTGTCAAAATGCATAATCTTGTGCTTGCCTTTGTGTTAGCTACTATTTCTAAAGGTGATCATGCCTCCATTATTAACCATGGAGATATGTTGAATCAGAGTAGTGAAGACATGAGGGGGTCTTGCAAAAGAATTTCATTGACATGTAGGGGTACGTGTGAGTTTCCTGAAGGCTTTAGTTGTCCAAACCTCTCACTTTTGAAACTTATGCACGGAGATGACTCGTTCAAGTTTCCTCAAGGCTTTTATGAAAATACAGAAAAACTTGAAGTTATAGAGTATGAAGAGATGCAATATCCATTGCTTCCTAGATCACTTCAATGCTCCACCAACCTTCGAATGCTTTGTCTCCATGGATGCTCATTGATGTTTGATTGCTCTTTTATTGGAGATCTTTCGAATCTGGAAGTGCTCAACATTACTAAATGTGACATTCGAAAGTTGCCTTCCACATTTGGAAAATTGAAGAAGCTAAAGGTACTAGATTTGACAGGTTGTCTTGATCTTCTTATTGATGATGGTATCCTGAAAAGGTTGGTCAAGCTTGGAGAGCTTTATATGGTAGTTTCTTATAAAACTACCATTAGGTTCACAGATGCCAATGTTGATGAATTGGTAGGGTGTTCTAAAAACCTTACTGCTCTAGCAATTGAGTTTAACTCTCTGCCTAAGAATATATCATTTAAAAAACTCGAAAGATTCAAGATCTCTTTGGGATGTTATTTAGATAAATTTGATGACCAAAGTAGTTACTTGTTTGAAAACAAATTGAGGTATCAAGGTGGGTACATGTTTGAAAACACATTGAAGTTGGTCACCAACAAACGCGAACTATTGGATTCTAGGATGAGTCGATTGTTTGATAAAACAGAGGTTCTTTATTTACAAGTGAACGGTGTAAATGATCTTGAAGAAGGTTTAGCAGAGCCCTTGCATCATCATCATCGATCCTCCTTTAACTATTTAATAGTCCTTGATATTTTGAAGTGTACAGACTTGAGATACCTCTTCACAGCCAGTGTGGTAAATGGTCTCAAGAAGCTTGAGCGCCTCACAATTTCCTTATGCCCTGTTCTAGAAACAGTAGTAGATGGCTATAAAGGTGGAGTTGGGGTGGTCAAATTTCAAGCGCTAAAGTTTCTATCTTTGGACCGCCTACCGAAGCTAAAGAGTTTGTGCAATGTCGTCGATGTAATTGAGCTACCCCTTGGCAACATCTTCTATGTTGCAACTTAGTGGCCTTCCGAATTTCATAAGCATTTATCCCTTGGCAACATCTTCTATGTCGCATAATATTTCTGAAAGGCAATCTTTCTTCAATGAAGAGGTAAACATGTTTTATGCTAATATAAATCTTACAAATTTCCAATTAGATGTTCCAAAAAATCGTTGTATTCACATTGTGTTCTAGGATTAATGAGTGGCAATGATACCCTTTAGTTTGTCCAAAGGAGAAAAATATTTCTATTTTATTATGTGATTTATTGTTGTTGCATGGGGCAATTGATAGATCAATAAATCTTAATTATTTTGCAGGTTGTGATTCCTAATTTGGAGAAGCTGGAAGTTTTCAATTTGGAGCATTTGGAGGAGATATGGCCTTGTCAATTTGGTAGCAGTAAGGAAGTTAATGCTTGCAAGTTAAGAGAGTTTAGTGTGATAGGATGTAATCATCTTGTGAATTTGTTTCCAACCAATCCGATGTCGTTGATGTATCATCTTGAAGATCTTATAGTTAAGGATTGTAGTTCCATTGGAGTGTTATTCAACATCGACATGGGATGTGTTCATCAAACCGAGGAAGTTGGTAGTTGCTTGAGAAGCATTAAACTGTGGCACTTAAGTAATCTAAGAGAAGTATGGCGGATAAAAGGTGCAAATGACGTTGGTCTCGCATTCAGTGGCTTTCAAGCTATTGAAAGGTTAAAAATAAGTCGGTGTGAGAGGTTTAGAAATGTATTCACACCTACCATCATCAATTTTGATATGAGAGCACTTACAAAGCTTAAAATAAGTGATTGTGGAGAAAGTGGGAGAAACAATGAATTGGTTATGAGTAGCAAAGAGCAAGAGGTATGTATGTATGTATGGCTTTCCATTTTTATATAATTAACTTTTGCTTTGCATCTTAATTTATATATATTTAAAACTAACATAAATGCTTATCTCCACATTTTTTTTTCTTTCATGGAAACCAATTTTAGTCCATGAAAATTACTAATTACATTTGTTGGTGGGATATATATGCAGATTAATGTTATGTCCAACGAAGAGATATCAGAAGTCGGTGATACTATTCCTAATGTTGCATTTCCATCTCATCTCTTACACACATGACGTAACCTTCGTACACTTTGTATAGAAAAAGTAGATTTGGAAGTGGTATTTGAGATAGAGACTCCAAGTAGTAGAGAATTAGCAACAACTCTTCAGAATACTCAACAAGTGCAACTACTTCCCAACCTTGAGGAATTATATATAAGAGAGATGGAATGTATGAGTCATGTGTGGAAGTGTAATCGAATAAATTCTTAATTCCTCATAAACAACAACCAGAAGAATCCTCCTCATCTTTCCGCAACCTCACAGTCATATGCCTTCAAAGATGCGAAAACATTAAGTACTTGTTTTCACCTCTCATGGCCATACTTCTCCCCAACCTGCTAAAAGTAGTCATAATTGCATGTTATGTTATTGAAGAAGTTGTTTCAAACAGAGACGACGATGAAGATGAAGGAAGGATTGCTTCTACCAACACAAACCTCAATTTGTTCCCTTATTTGGATGCTCTCCTTCTTTATGAATTGCCAAAGATCAAGCGTATTGGTGGTGGTACTACTACTATTTGTGATCAATTTAAGGTACGTTTATTTAATTGTTTTTTAATATCTATTTTTGGCAATAGTAAATGATATCTCAAAAGTTTATTCTTATGACTAATTTGAAAAGACAAAAGCGATCGTTATTGAATTTGCATTGTTTTCTTCTAAATTCATACTTGAACAAAAAAATAATAATTATGAATTACATTGTTAAACCCACAAAATTACATTAAATAAAAGAAATGATCAAACCCTTACCGTTGTTATTAATAAGATACATTTCATACAATAATAATCCAATGTTTTTGATAAATAAAAAAAGTTAAGTTTTATCAATCATAATATTTAAGATTAAATTTTAAAAGAAATAAGATTTCATGTGTTATTTTAGTAATTGGCATTTCTTAATAAACTAATGTTTCCACATATGTCAGAGATTGTGATGGCTCATTTACAAAAACTACATGTCCTTCAACGATAAATTTGGTATTATTTAATAAATGTGTTTCCTTCATTTCGAAACTTCAAACAAAAAAAAAGAGTTATAAAACGTTATATTTGTACATACTATTTCTCTTTTTTCTTAAAAGAGCAAATGTTATGGCACATAAAGCGTTATATTTGTATAATAAAATGTATTTTTAAACAAAAAAGAACCTTTAACTAAATTTGAAGTATATACAAAATTTATATACAACAAATGTAACAAATAAACACATATACCATCCTCACCTTGGTGAGGATTGAACCCCTAACCTCATGCAATGCCAAAGCTAGATGCGGATACCCCTTGGCCTTTCATTTAAAGTTTTACCAAACCTTAAAAGTTATTTCAAATGTTCCTGGATAATTTCTTTGTTCTTTCTTCTAATTAGTTTTATATGTAATTATATTGCCTTCTAATTTATGCTTAAGATCCAACAACCGATATTATGACTTGTCTTATGCACAAAACTTAGAGAATATCATTAAATTCGCCATTTAATTTCAATTAGAAAATGTGAGTTTGTTTTGTAATAAATTAAGAGGGTTGTTCTTACCTTCCCTTTGCTACATAAATGTTACTTGGGGAGCAATATAAAAAACCAAATTTAGATTTAAATAACAAATCATAAAAGTACGTTGTGTATATGTGGGATAATTACAAACAATTAAGATATGTTGATATAGTTTTATATTTACTGCAGTTACCTCAAGTGAACAATGTTGCTTGGTCCTTATGCCAATACGCTAGAGAGGTGGATATAAGGATGTGTGAAGAGTTGCCATATGTGGTTCCATCTTATGCACTATGACAAATGCAAAAGCTTGAAGCAGTTAGAATATCAAATTGCGAATCGCTGTTGGAGGTATTTGAAACTCAAGGGTTCAACACTAGTGCAGGAAGTGGTGGCAATAAAGCCGCACTGATAATTCCAAGAATGAAAAAGATTAACGTGCCTCAACTGTCCAACCTAAAGGAATTGTATATCGATAATTGTGACCTTTTGCAACATCTGTTCACATTTTCCACACTTGAAAGCCTCATGCAACTCGAAAAGTTGGGGATATTGAGTTGCAAGGCAATGGAAGTGATAGTGAAGGAAGACAATGGGGAGCAAACAATGATATCGTCTAAAGTTGTGGTCTTTCCTCGTCTAAAGTCCATTCAACTACGAGATCTACCAAATCTCACGGGTTTCTTCTTGGGTAAGGATGAGTTCCAGTGGCCATTATTGGATGATGTTCTGATTGATGGTTGCCCACACATGATGGTGTTCACATTTGGTTGCTCGATAACTCCAAAGCTCAACTTAATACACGCAGAGTTAGGCAAACATAATCTTGAATGTGGCCTCAACTTTCATGTGATGGCCACTTTGCATGAGGTATGTTTCAAGCTTTTAATTTTGCATCTTCTAATTAAGATATCATCCTAGCTATTAAACACATTGATAATAGTTTACGTAATGTAAAAGTTTAGGTTGTCCATAGAAATATATACATAATATTTGCCATGAATCAACTTTTTCCAATTTGAAGGACAAAAATATCAAAAAGCAGGGCTTCCATATATAAAGATAAAAACATGTGCCACTTGTTGACGTATAAATCCCCAAAAACGAGTAAAAATTGGGGGCGATCTTTGGTCACTACTCCACTAGTCGTCCAAAATAAGTGGGTGTTAAAGCCGATTACAAAATTTATACTTTAGCTAAAACACAGTACAAAGTATAGTTAAGTAGGGTAAAATGTAAATGTTGTGCTTCATCTCGTAAGGTTAGCTTGCTCCTTGGGGCCTTCTTTTCTCTCCCTACTTTTCTTAATTTATACCCGGGTCCCCCATATCGCTGGTGGTTAAGGAGCTCCAGGCCTTTGATTAAGTTCACATGGTTTGAAACTGGGTCAAGTTCCTTCAAACGACTACCTTATCTTGTGCTTGAGCAACGGTTAACACGGGGCCTAATTCGGACTTATGATTGGTCTGGTGTTGGGTTTCGCTTCCGTATTCCTAACGGACTTGGCACCAACATTAACCCAACAAAACCATGGGTTGGAGTTAATTATAATGATTAACAACAATAATAATCATAATAATAATGCCTTTATCCATAATCATCCTTTATTAATTATTACTCATCCAATCTCATGAACATATCAACATTTCATATAACCTATGCCTTATTTGTGTTTTTTCCTTTTTCGGACTTGCAGAGCCCATTCCCAAGTTTAGACACTACAAACTCATGTGCTACTACTACTTCAGAAGGGAGACCTTGGTCTTTTCATAATTTGATCGAAATGGATATGAATTATAACAGGATTCGTAAAAACATTATCTCATCCAATGGGTTGCTACAACTGCAAAAACTGGAAAAGATTCGTGTAAAGAACTGTCGTTTAGTTGAGGAGGTATTTGAAGTATTGGAAGGGACAGATAGCAGTGAGTTACAATCTGTTGTTGTGAAATTTCCAAAGCTAAGAGAAGTGAAATTAAAGTGGTTAGACAATCTCAAGTATATATGGAAGAACAACCCGTGGATGGTACTTGAGTTTCCAAACCTAACAAGACTATTCAAGGATGCGAAAGTTTACAACATGTATTTACTTGCTCCATGGTTGGTAGTCTATTGCAACTCCAAGACCTACATATAAACAACTGCGAGTGTATGGAAGTAATTGTTAAGGAAGCAAATGTTGTAGAAGGAGAAGAAGGAGAAGGAGGAAAAGGAGAATGCGATGACAAGATGAATGAGATTATTATGTTACCTCGACTGAAGTCGAGGAACTTCCAAGTCTCAACGGATTTTGTTTAGGAAGGGACAGGTTTTCATGGCCATCCTTGGATACCTTGGAACTCATGTGATGTAATGCAATAAGAGTTTTCACAAAGGGAGAGTTGGCGACTCCAAATCTAAAAGTAATAGATACAAGTTTTGGGAGGTGTGAATTAGTAAGGGAAGAAGACCTCAACTCCTTTATAAACACTAAACTAGAAGAGGTAAGTAGGTAGATGCATGTTAATATCCTTCTTAAAATATATTACCATGATTATTAACTTCCGACATATTTTCTGCAGGGACTTAAATTTGGAGAAGATTAAGAAGGTAGCAAATGGAGTCATGCATCAATGTTGAATAAATATCAAAAGGTGAACTCTAGCCCTATATCATTGTTACCATTATTGTAAATGACTATCTAAGATACATGATTGATGTTCGAAAAACACATACAGTTAACAACCTAATAAACTAGTAAAAGGAGAACAAATGCAATAATCAGATGTACTAAACCAATCTAGATCATCTATCTATATATTTATATAAAACAGAATACTAAAGAGAGGACATAGCACTTCTAAGTATGAGAATCTGTCCTTTCTTTTTTCTCAAATTTTCAATTTTCTCAACAATTTAGGGTTTAACTCGATACTCTTTAGTCTCCTCTCGCTGCTTTAGCTCCAGACCTTTTTTCTCCTTTCTTTGCTTTTAACTCTGGACCCTTCATCTCCTATCTTAGATAGAAACCAAGATTTACTGAATAGAGAACACCTATGGGGGTGTGATAAAGATGAATTGCAGAGTCGATTTCAATTTTAATATATAATCTTTTTTTTTAACGGCAAGTTAACGCACACACACGTTCCAGCGGTATCGGGCCTCCATTACGGGCAATCCCACTAATCCGCTGCGACCCGGGCCAGCCTTTGGAACCCGACCGGTAGGGTAGAGGGTCCCATAGACTGGACCCACCCGAACCGGTCCCGGCCCCGGCCCCGAAGGACCAAAACCAGAGTCTGGATATCTCAGGAAAGTATTGCGCTCGTAGGAATCGAACCCGGGTAGTGTGGCTTTCACCCCACACCCCCCAGGATGTTACCTATCCAACTGAGCTAACCCCTTTGATAATTTTAATATATAATCTGTGTGAAATCTAAATTATTATTAGTAGGAGTTATAGCTTTAGGTTGCAATTTCCAGGGTGGTTGTTGGATGTTGACTCTGATGCATGATTGTGTGTAATTTTGATGATAGGTTGAACCAAAAAAATCATTGATGTAGAAGCGGATTCTATCTTCCAACCGGTACCAAAAATGTCACATGCTTATTTTTTTGCAGGATTCTTCATAAACCATATCATCGACCCCATTCTATATCATTTTGACTTGTTTGACACTAATAAGTCAAAGGGTGATTCATGTTGCTTGTGTTTGATAAAGTAATTTGAATGTTTGTTGAATCATGTTAACATATGGCTAGTTAGATTTTAATGATGGATTAACTTGTAGGTCAACATGGAAAGTAAATTAGAAACCATACCAATTTTCTTGTTCTTATCAACCCTTTTGTTTAATTCGGTCTTTCCTACATCAACCAATGAGCTTGCTAGGATCAAGGTGGAAAAAGTGAAATTTGATGAAATCAAATTGTATTGCTTCACACCTTGATCTGAAATATGGTGGTTCTTTAAAAGAGTCGATTAAGAAATATAGAACGAATGTGCATAATCTCGGCGATTCCCCACGTCAGAAGTTTAAAACGATCCTTCCTAATATCTCATGATACTTAAGACAATCGGCATTAGTCTAATGACTCGTATCAAAATCTTGCTTTAATACCTTTAATCGACAAAAAAAATATCATTTTATTCGACTCCTTTACTATGGCAGATCCATGAATATTCTTAAATGGGTGCATATTTAAAGGTGGATCAAAGCCCCACACAAAGTTACACACAAAGTTACAGGTTTGATCGGAGGGAAAAGTTGACGCAGTTTGATCCGAGTAAACCAATTATGTCAATTTCGGGAATAATAATTTTTTTAAATTGAATCGATTTTGACCTTTTGAGTAACATAAGACTACGACTTACGCCCAATGTGCTTTTAGTTGAATTCCATCGCTACAGAGAAGTTATTTAGATATTTGGTTGATTTTATAAATTTTCCAATCTTAGTATTTGATATTGATTATCCTATTTTTATCGAAGTTTTTCAATTACTTTCCATTATACATCTAGAACTCCTAGTATTAAATAACATGTTTTGCAAATCAAAATTAACTATACATCTAATTTCGTTTCCCCTAAAATCGACAATAATCAAATTAATAACTAAAACCAAATTACAAAAATACAGACAAACCAAGATAAAGAAAAAAAAAACTCATATTTTCAGGGAAGCTTGATTAATAAGAATATGATAATTTACAAGAGGACGTAAGGATGTATTTAATCAACAAAAAGTGAGAACAAATTTCGGAATGAACATGAAATTAATAAAGTATTCAAAAGTGGTTTAGAGTTGAAAAAAAATAAGTGAGAGCCAAAAAAAAAGTACATATTTGTTACAAGTTGGAATTAAACCCAAGACTTTATTTTAGCAAACCAATACAATCTCGCCCAACTTAAACTTTTGTTATAAAATCGGTTTTAAAATATTTCAGGGCACTCTTAAAATCAAGCGGGTGCACCTTTATAAAACAATTTTTTTTCCTCTTACAATAATCAAGTGAGCAAAGACACGAGATCCTACTTGGTCCTTAGTACGTCCACCCATGCTCCCTCATTATATATGATATATCTTAAATATATGAATATAACTACACTATACTTCAAAATTTTACTTCCCCCATCCCAAAATAAATATCCACAATGAAAATACATATAGTTTTAGAAATGTACAATTATTATATTTTTCAAATAATTAAATGACACTTTACTCTTGATAATAGAGAGAAACTTTCTACATCACATAATTAAAGATATAAATAAGAAATTGGAAACTTAATTTTGAAAGTAGAAATTTATTTTTGAACAAACGAAAATGATAACTTGGTCACTTAATTTTGGGACGAAGAGAATAGCATTTTTTTTGTAAAATATTTTTATTTGATTAAACTATAAACATGAATCATATAAATTTAAGGAGTTTGCTAAGAAATTATGAATACCCATGGAAAAAATCAAGGGTGCTCATGGATTGGGTTGGTTGGGTTGAAGATACTTGAACAAACCCAACTCAATGTTTGCGGTTTAAAAAATCTCAACCCAACCTAACCCAATCAAAAGTGCAACCCAACCCAACCCAACCCAAACTGTGCGGGTTTGGTTGGGTTGGTCAGGTTGAAACTATAATACATTATTTTACAATCTAACTAAATGATTCTGTTTAAAAAATTAAAATCAAAATGGAAATATAAAAATAAGGCTAATAAGAGAAGAGAAGAGTAGAAGAAGAGTATCTATTGCCTCTTGATTCTATCGATATTGAAAATTTTTGAAGACTTGAAGGTTAGATTCGTGCGATTTTAATCGGTATGGTCTCGTGGACAGATCTAAACTACGGCTAAGATAAGAAGACTTGAAAATCGATAGAAAGTAAAGACAATAAAAGTCTAAATCATTATAAAAAAGTGAAAGCG
Source organism: Arctium minus (assembly GCA_954870635.1). NCBI lineage: Eukaryota > Viridiplantae > Streptophyta > Magnoliopsida > Asterales > Asteraceae > Arctium > Arctium minus. Next base: position 15,965,230 of record OX941083.1, read on the forward strand.
TAAGTTTTGATCGAGTTGACGGGTTGGTCGGGTTACTTTAGGCCAAATCCGTTTCCAACCAAATAGATACGATTTGGACAAAAATTATATTGATTATGTATCGAGTTACCTTAGTTTGAGTTTCTTGGAATTTTTTCTAATTGGGTTGGTTGGGTTGATCGAGTTGGTCGAAAATTTGAGCACCCCTAGAAAAAATGGTTTATCTTTAAACCCAAGTGTCAATAAAATAAAATTAAAAATGAACAGTAAAATTATAATGTAGATGCATACATACATACAAGTGTTTTACCGTAAAGAAATCAGTGGACAACTGGACACATGTTCTATACTTCTATCTTCTTTTTACTGTCTCTCCTTCGTCTTCCGTTTCACCCTTCAATTTGACCAAATTTCTTGAATTTCTTTCCGCAAACTATTACAGGCGGCGCTGTTCTTTTTGCGATCTTCATATCCACTTGGTTTTGAGGTGCTTGGATCAACCTAACAACATACGAATTTATGCAGTAGCCATGGAAGATGGGGGAGATTTCTCTGTTTCTACACAGTTGTTTTCTTTTCACAAACATATAAAAGATAAGATCCCATGGCGCTGATCTTACTTTGATTGTTGGAATTGGTGGTCTCGGAATTTATTATATCAAACTATAATCAGGTCAATCTAATTCCTTCCATCTAATTTTCTATTTTAGTTCACATTTCACAGTTAGGGTTTATATTGCAACTTCGAATTATTGTTTTGTTTACCCAAATTAGACAGGCATTTGTAGGATTTATAACAAATCATTGCTAAAATACAGCCTTTTATTATCGTGTCATAAGTTTTACTTGTTAAAACGTTCTAGGGTTTTTAAAATTGTTTTTTTAATTCATATATTTGTGCATATGGGAGGGTTGTTTGGTTTCATATAGTTGCATACTTGCATATATCTGTATACTATAAGATTGTGGAGAGCATTTAGGATGCGCGTGGTGAGTCACGCATGGCACTCACAAGTCACACCCTCCTTTTTCCCAAAAATTTTTGACTTCTCATTTCTCAGACAACCAAATTGGAACCCTAATCTCAAATCTTAGGATTTCTATCCCTAAACACATCGCCACCCAACCACAAGGGTTGTGACGTACTTGTTTAGGCCCTTGGGGATGTGGTGGAATATCCCATCTGTCCAGGGTTCGAATCCACGTACACAACAATTGTGGCCACTGAGATTTAATCAGGGCTTACAGTCATAATTTGCCAAGGGAATAGTCTAGGCATAGCCTAGGACACCCTTCCAAAAAAAAAAACCATTAGGCCACAAACCGTAGGGATAGGGTCTTAGCTACATACACATGGAAGCATACTATAACCATAACCACAAGAAACAGCAACAGGCAACGAAAGGCGGAGTTCAAGCCTTCGAGGAAGTTCCTTTAACATGATGACGGTATTACAACCCAGAGAACAAAGAATTAAAGCGCGGAACAACAAATAGCCAAAACATGTTTGTTAAGGCATTCCCATGCCATTTCCATACATTAGGGAAGGAAGTGAACAATAATTAGGAACCGGTCAAACAAGGGTCATGCATCTAACATTCTTCGGAACAACTGCAAAACTCCAGAAAGGAGATAAGAATATCAATTCCTTTAATGGAGCTTGGTTCACTTTATAAAACAACATTCTGGAGAAAATAAAATCCAGTTATCCGTGGGAGTTGTATATGATCATTCTTTTACCAACCCTGTTTGGTTGCCATTCTAAATGATTCACCATCAATGCTCCACCTATGCCTTTCATATCTTGCAGTGGCCAGCCCACACTTCCAAAAGCATTTGCTTGGATTTCAGCTTGACAGAATATAAAAATTACCAAAAACTCCTATACTTTTAGAGAAAAGAAAACTACCATATATCATTAACCTTATGACTAGACGAGGACAATCTTGTTGGTCTGTTGGATGAAGCTTTCTCACCTCAAGGTTCACATATTACTAGATGCATGGTCATATATGTACTCATTCATCATATTTTACTAAAAAACTTAAGATGATCAATCACACTAAGGTGCCGTTTGTTTTTTAAGAGGTCTGAAGTTTGAAGTCTTACTTTACTTCTGATAAGTAAGAGGTGGTGCTGAAATCTGAAATTTGAATCAATAAGACTGTTTGTTTCTGTAACATCTGGAGGCGTTTTGAGAGAAAGAAGAGCAAATGAATTGAGGTGGCGATTAGAGGTTTTAAGAAGTTAGGTCACCACTTCTTATTTCAGACGTATTTATGAGTTAAGAGGTTCTGAAAAACTGGAAAAAAAAACAAACAGTACGATTCAGACTTAAGAGCCATTAAGATGCATTTTAAAAAAAACAAACGACCCCTAAGTTACTGAAATTTTTTTTATATGTAGTAACAAAACTATGAAATGATATTATATATACAGGATTTGGCTTCAGTGAGCTGAATGTAGCTCCATTGTTATACATCTAATGTCTTTGGCATCATTAAGTGAACTTTATGATGGCCTGCAGTCTCTCTTAATCAGTTAACCAGATCAGATTTAGTGTTACCTTTGATCTAGTAGAGAAATCAGAACTACCAACGGCAGTGTAGTTGGAGATATATATATATATATATAGGGTCAAGTTCAGGGGAAAAACCTCAAAAAAATGGAAAACTGAAGAACACTCTTGTAGCCTTCATCTAGATGGTATGCACTTCTGCATACAAGTAATTTGTAACATGCACAAGTGCATAATGCACATGTGCATAAAAAAAGTACTTAATTTACTTGTATGCACAAGTGCATACCGTCCAGATCAAGGGCTACCAAGGTGTTTTTTAGTTTACCATTTTTTTTGAGGTTTTCCTTTGAACCTCCCTCTCTCTCTCTCTATATATATATATATATGGGCCGGTTACAAATAAGAAGACTAACTATCATGAGAAGGGAAGGTTAAGATAAGGTTCATATGTGAATCATTGAAAAAATCTGGAAAAAAAAAGTCTATTGAAGATTGCATATGTGAACCAACCGACATTACAGATTATTCATATGGGTTAACATATGCATCTTCAAATGGATTTTTTCAAGGTTCATAATTGCTTCTTAATTTAATCACTCCCATTTTGTTTCACAGGGGTGTGGGCTGGCTACCAAACTACAAGACCCTCATCTCTGCTTTCAGTTTCAGGTAAAGTTTTGTGTTGACTACTTTCCCCTTCTAAAAAATGCACATTTAATTTAAAATACAACTTTTTTTAATCTTCACGAAGACCCCATAAAGCTACACCTTTCCTGCATTTTTTTAGTTCATGCATATTATACATTTTTTCTACAGGTAAGTTCTCTAAAGCTTTTTTCCTTCTGTTTTCTGCATGTCTGCATGTTTTTTTTTTCACGTGTAAACTCTCAGAATTATGTTGTGATCAGGTGATGTACTTATGTTAATTGGACCAAATCGTGTTATTGTTTTATGATGTTAATTGTTATTAACTTATCATGCATATTGTATATATAAACAGTACGCTTGGAGACACTGCCTTCCTGTTATGTTTTGACATGTTGCCTTTGTTTTATGCCTTCACTGTTGCGCTTATTCCAAAATAATGGAGAAGAATAAGGAGATGATGAACATTTGTAAATTGAGGTGGGAGCAGTAGAAAAAGATCGCCTTATCATGATTTTACATTAATATTTTTGTGGCATCTGACTGAATATAATTAGTTGTTGTTGTTTGCCTTCTTGGTATTACATGATTAATGATTCAATAAATGGTTGTTGATTCAAATGGTCATCCAGATTGCGATGTTTTCTAGATATGATAAAATCTGAAAGTCAGAATTGAAAAGTGTAATTATTTGTTCTCCGGGAAATAGGAAAGTGTAATTATTAGACATTATATGATATTGATGTGTTTTGTTTGAAATGGCATTTATAACCACAAATTCACAGTGAAATGAATACATATCACTGAACTCCAATGTGTAAATTTGAAGGTTAGAACTGTTAAAGTGTCTGCACTACTTACAGGTAAAAAATCCCATAAGCAATCAACAATCGAAATGCGCTATTCAACCATAATGGACATCCAACTAGGGATGAATAACTGATGGATGGTGCTTGTGCAAGTTGTAGACCATGGACATATGCAGACAAGCAAAGCTGGTAGTATTTCAGAAGGCTACTATTGACAGACTCATAGGTATAGTTTCCACACTTGGTTGCCCATTGTAATAACACACATTCTAACAATGGTGCTTACACTTTTTCACTATCGAGAGAACAGGGACCGAACACAACAACAATAATATATGCAACTCGCATTAAATTCTTCCTAATGACGTTTAAACCTTACAAAAGATACTACATCTCAAATGCCGTAGTAACAAACGCAGACCCATGCTTCCTTGTTAGTACGTACCCGCACTCATGGACTTTGAACAGCCGAATCCTTGTGGAGGAATACATTGAACAAATACCGCCTGTCCTCCCATGCACTTTCCAGTTCACACCTTTTGCAGAATTGCCAAAACACGCGGAAACGGAATCACATCAGAGTAAGCCACACGCTATTTCTATTTTATTCTTTCGTAAATAATAATATTCTTTTGAAGGGTTTTGGAAACTCAACATATTTTTATGTTTTTTTCATATGCAGAATATCTACGAACGTCTAATTATCAAACAATATTATATAAATATTGATTGATCACATGTTATTTAAATGATTTATACATAAATATCTACACTATTTAAACCAATTTTCATATTTTCATATTTTAAGAAGAAACAGAATGTAAGAACCCCTTTCTTTGGTCCCTTCTTTGTATTACTTGCGTTGCATCTACTTTGTATGGCCTACCTTGCATTGACTGTATAGTGGGGTTTAGGTCCACTTTAATTTGGTCAGCGCATCTGACTCGGTCAACGGTCAGAGCGTTTACCAAATATAAAAAATGACCGAGATCTGACTCGGGTGCTGACCGAGCTCTTACCAAGCCAGATCTAAAATCGTGCTTACGCGGTCATTTTTTTGGACAGATTGACGTTTCCAAGGCTACCCTTCTCAAATGTGCGACTACTAGGGTTTTTGTGGACTGTGGACGCTCCTCCGGCCGCACCTTCTCCCTCGTCCCGCTGCTTCTTCCTTCTTCCTTCTCCCTTCTCCCTTCTCCCTTCTCCGGTCGTCGCTCCTCCTGTCGTCGCTCCTCCTGTCGTCGCTCCTCCAGTGCAGGTATCATTCTCCATCGATTTCTTTTTTGATTTCCCTTCTCCCTTCTTGTTTTCACCGAGTGCCGTAGATTTGATTCCATCGGTCGTAGTTTTTATCTTGTTTTGTTTCATCGGGTTTATCTCGATTATAATTATCTGGGTTTCATCTCAAATATTGAAAGAATGTTTACATGGTATTATCAGTTTGTGATAATTTTCTTGATAATGCAGAACAGTTTGTGAATCTAATCTTTGGAAGTGGGATTATTTACTAGGGATGGTGATTTAACCCGACCCGTTGGGGAACCCGGTTCACCCGGCCATGGCCGGGGAATACCCACAAAAACGGGTCCGAGGAACGGGGTCGGGGATACCCGGTACTCTCAAACCGGGGCCGGGGCCGGGTAGCCTACCCCCCCGACCCGCCCGGTACCCGGATATATTATATAAGTATTTTTAAATATATATATTAATAATCCTATATTCCTATTAGTTTTCCCAAATTAGTTTTAATGTTTTGTAATTGTTCATGAATGTCAAAAATTTGTTGGATGATGTGGTTTACTGTGTCAAAACAACTCAAAAAACAGTAGCAAACTTGCAAAAAAAAGCAATACAAAAACCAACCAAAAAAAAGCATTGGTTCGTTTTGTTGTGACTCATATATTATATAATATATATTGTATATAATCTCAATAAATTATATTACATCATATAAAAATGTCAAAAAAAAAACCGGGTCTAAATCGGGTCGGGTAAACGGGTTCCAACCGGGCATGGGAGCGGGGTTGACCGGGGCCGGGTAGTCAATCCCCGTACCTGCCGGGGCCATGCTTACTAAACCGGGGTCGGGTAAGGGGATACCCGCCCCGTTGTCATCCTTATTATTTACAATATTTTTCCAGCCAAAATCATTTCATTTCTTCTGATTTTGACACTTCTGCACATTGTCTTTTATCTTTGGAAGTGGAATTAATGTGTGTTTACACAGTTCTTTTGGATGAAATTAGATATTTTAAAATGTAAAATAAAAATAAAAATTTGGTGTTTCATGTTTTTGAAAGAGAATTCATATTTCGATTCGTGTTCATGGGGTTTAAGTAATTTTTGGGGGTGTTTTCATCTCAAATGATAAGAATCTTTGCATGGTATTATTAGTTTGTGATCATTTTCTTGATAATGGTTGTCTTCTACTTCTTTACTTTATGTTCTTAATTGCTGCAATTTCTTGGTTTTGATTGAATCACATCATATTTCTATTCATGTTTCATGGGGTTTAAGTTATCTTTGGGGGTTTTCATCTCAAATTATAAGAATCAGTTTGTGATCATTTTCTTGATAATGGTTATATTCTAGTTCTTCACTTCTTGTTCTTAACCGCCTGCAATTTCTTGGTTTTGATTGAATCCCATCATCATATTTGGATGTTGTAAAAGTGAAATTATGTTCTTAAATTCTTGATTTTCTTGATGGGTTTGTTCTAAATGTGAAATTATGTTCTGAAAATCTTTGTCTTTCCCTTGTCTACTTGTTTTGTAAATGTGAAATTATGTTCTACAATTCTTGATTTTCTTCATGGGGTTGTTCTAGAAATGGATTTTTGCTCTAGAAATCTTATTTTCTTTTATGGAATTGTGCTAAATGTAAAAGTATGTTCTAAAAATCTCTGACTTTTTTGTCTACTTGTTCTAAATGTGAAATATGTTGAATACCACTTTGGTTATTCAAGTTTTGTATCATGTTTTATTTGTTACTATGAAGATAATATGTTGGAGTTCTATTTCTTTGTGTTTTTCGACAAGGGTTCCACCATAACCAGATTCTTGTTTTATGTTTGTACCCATGTTTGGATGTTTGTAGACCACAAGCATGTTTTTTTAACATAGCATGATAAAGGTATAAAGTAGTCAACCATGTTTCTATGATTTGTTATGAGTTTTTATGATTTATAGTGTTTCTTGATCATTTCTTGATGTGGGTACTTTTTGACATAGGTATGGAATCGTATGATGAGTCGTCAGAACCTAAAAAATCGAGGGTTAGTTGGAAAGATAATGTGGTAAAAACATTCTTAGAGTGTTGTGCACATGAGATGTCCATCAATGGAATCCAAGGTGATAGCCTTAAGATGCATTAATGGAATAATATAGCAAAAACATTAAAAAACACTCAACTTCATTGTGAATCAAAGGCAAATGAAGAATCACTATAATGTTTATAACCCAGTGACCAACACATTCAATCTAACTGAAGAGGAATGGAAGGCAGAGGCAAAGGTCAATTTCTTCTCTGTTTTTCTAATTTTAATTTTCTTATATTTTTCTTTTAGTTATATGTTTTTATTTTTTTTAAACAGTTGACTAAATATGCTGACAAGTTGAGGAATGCACCACTACTTTATCCTCATCTTTGTATGCAAGTTCTCGATGGAGTGACACTTAAGATTCAAGTACCGTTGAAAAGACTAAGGGGCTGAAAAGACTAAGGGGGCGTTTGGTTCGCAGAATGTTTTTGGATGAAATGGAATCTGTCAAAGGAATTTGACTTTGAAGGAATTGGAATGGAATGTTGTTAGATTTGACCACTCTGTTTGGTTGACAGAATTGGAATGAAATCTGTTAAATGAATTGGAATTTTTCTGTTTGGTTTACAAATTGTAGCTTTAGAATTGGAATGGAATTTTGGTAAATGACCAAAATACCCTTTTTGTTTATTTTAATTTTTTTCAACAAAATTACTTTAATGAAATATTAATTAAATAGTTTAATTTTTAACTAAAATTGTTTTGATTATTTTAGCACATGAATGATGATGAGAAGGGGAGAGAGAGAGGAAAGAGAGGGAGATAAGAGGGGAGAGGGAGGAGAAAGAGAGGGAGAGAGGAGAGAGAGAGGAGAGAGAGATAAAAGAGAGAGATGAGAGAGGGAGAGAGAGAGTTGGTGTCTGTTAATAATCAATATCAGTAGGATTTAGTTTGGGGTAAGGGGTAATTTTGGAATTATGAAAATAACAAATTCCATTCCATTGAAATACTTGGGTTTGATGATGGAATGTTAAAATCCTTTACGTATGGAATTTAATGGAATTGGAAGATTCCATTCCACCGAAAACTTTGAACTAAACAATGACATGAAATCTGGTAAAAGGAATTCAACATTCCGATTCCACTAGATTTCATCAGATTCTGCGAACCAAACGCCACTAAAGGAACGGTGGAATGACTACCTGTAATAAAGCACATCGCTTTGGGTTACACATTATAAAATAAAAAAAAACTAAATATGAAGGAACGAATCAGTGGATTGAAGAATTGGGTGTTGGGAGTTGGGGATCGTGGTCTAAAAATCAGAACCCTTCACGTGCTGCTAATGTTTCTAACCCGCCTTTAGAAGTTGATGATCAAAGCTTGGATACCACACACGCACCACTTGTTTCAGATCATGCACCACCTGTTTCAGATCAAGGACCACCTGTTTCAACTCAAGGACCATCTAGCTCAACACAAGAATGTTCCTCTCGTTCTCAATCCAGAAAACGAAAATCTAATCAACCGTTGGTAAGGGAAGAGAAGTTGGCTCATGTGGTGACACATGTGAAATCCATTTTTGACAAACCATCGGAGGGCGGTGATATGGATGCTTGTATGATGAAATTGGATAGGCTTGGTTAGGAAGATAAACCGTTGTATGACATCACACTTTACCTCTTTAGCCAAGGCGTGGACTATAGGAAAATCTGGCTGCGTTTGTAGGATGAGAGGTGTGAGTCATGGATTAACTTTATGGCACGCCAACTCAACTTAAGTTAGACTGACTTTTGGTTTTTGTGTGGATGGCTATCGAACTTTATGACTTTTGGTTTTTGTGTGGATGGTTATTGAATTTTATGACTTTTTGATGTTATTTATGGACGTATATCGAACATTCTGTTATTTATGGAAGTATATGGAATTTTGTGACTTTGATGTTTAATATATTCAGTTTGGTGTTATGATTTAATATATGTCACTTTTTAATGTTGATTTTATTTTGATGCTTTTGTTGTTCTAATTGTATGTTAAAGATCTATGTCATATATGAAATATAATATGATGTTATCTTTTGTATTTTATATTTGCAAGGTCATGGATCGTAATTAATTAATGATGATTGTGGTGATTGCATATTGGTATTTGAGAAGAAGAGCTGAAGCAAGAATAGAAAGAATAAAAGATAACAATTCAAATTTGACTGAACATGCATATACACGAGAATTATTACATGGGTCTAGTACGCAATGTCATGAACTGATGCGTCTATCTCGCGATGCTTATATACTCTTGTGTAACCATTTTAAATAAAACAATTGGTTGCAATCAAGTCGTCGTATAAGTGTTGAAGAGAGGCAATGTTTTTAACTATTATTGGTCATAATGAATGTTTTAGAATGGTTAAACGGAGATTTCAACATTCCACACGGACTATACACACATGTTTTCATGAAGTATTAAATGGAATGATGGAATTCGCAAGAGAAGTCATAAGGCCGACATCCTTCGATGGAACTTTGAGCATGTCAGAGAGAGTTAGAAACCTCAAAGAAATATTTCTGGTACGTTATTTGTTTTGATACTTTGTAAAACATTAAAAGTTCGTATGATAGTATTATATATAATTTGTGGTTTTCTTACAGGGGGCTATAGGTGCACTAGATGGAACTTTGATACATGTCGTTGTGCCTTTAAATCAACAAGCAAGATATAGATGAAGAATGGTATAATTGCTTGCCCTTTTACCATTGAGAAACAACCGATATAAATACAAGAAATCCTTCCGATAAACAAGGAAGGGATATAAGAGATCCCGATAATAGAGGGAAGGATATACACAAGATCAAACAAAATTATATACAAAATATATTCCGCTAATAGGCCCCCGCAGTTTGAGCGGGAGGTGGTCGGATGCTCAAACTGGATCGGAAGTCGAGGAAAAGTTGGCGTGGAAGGCCTTTCGTAAAGATGTCGACATATTGGTAGGCTGATGGGATGTGAAGGACGCGAACATCTCCGATGGCAACCTTTTCCCGCATGAAATGTATGTCCATTTCGATATGTTTGGTTCGTTGATGTTGGACAGGATTGCTAGAGAGGTAGACGGCTGAAACGTTATCACAGTAGACCAATATGGCGTGTCGAATTGGAACATGAAGTTCTAGAAGAAGATTCCGGAGCCAACACGCCTCGGCAACGACGTTGGCTACCCCCCGGTATTCGGCCTCGGCGCTGGAGCGGGAAAGAGTAGGTTGACGTTTTGCTGACCACGATATGAGATTATCGCCTAAGAAAACACAGTATCCGGAGGTTGAACGTTGTGTGTCGGGACAGTCTCCCCAGTGAGCATCAGTGTATGAAATAAGTTGTGTGGAGGCGGTCGGATAGAGATGTAGGCCGAGTTCGGGAGTCCCTTGTAGGTAGCGGATGATGCGCTTTAGCGCTTGAAAGTGTGGTTCTCGGGGGCATGCATGAATAAGCATATTTGTTGCACGACGTATGAGATATCCGGGCGGGTGAACGTGAGATATTATAAAGCACCTGCCAAGCTTCGATAGAGAGACGGGTCGTCGACGGGTTTGCCCGCAGAGAGGCTGAGTTTGGAGTTCGTGTCGACTAGGGTGGCAACAGGTTTACAATTCTCCATGTTGACCCGTTTGATGATTGCCTCGGTGTACTTGCGTTGACTTAGGAACATAGTATTAGTTGTGCGAGTAACCGAAATGCCCAAAAAGTAAGTCAACGGGCCTAAATCTGTCATGTCAAATTCACTTTTCAAAGCACCGATGATCTGTCGTTTGAGAGCCGACGAAGAGGTGGTAAGGACAATGTCGTCCACATAGAGGAGCAGGTAAGCAATCTCGTGGTCATGTTTGTAGATGAAAAGGGAGGTATCACTTTTGCTACAAACAAAGTCGAGATGTATAAGATATTTTGCGAACCTTTGATACCAAGCCCTGGGTGCCTATTTGAGGCCATAGAGGGACTTTCGAAGCTTACACACATAACCGGGGTAGGAAGGGTTGTGGAAATCAGGGGGTTTATGCATGAACACGATTTCGTTGAGCTCACCGTGTAAAAAGCGTTTTTCACATCGAGTTGGTGAATATCCCACTTTCGACCCATAGCAAGACTGAGTATTGTGCGAATGGTGGCCGGTTTGACAACGGGACTAAAAGTCTCATCGCAATCTATCCCGACCTCTTGTGACTTGCCATTTACAACGAGGCGAGCTTTGTACCTTTCTAGTGTTCCATCCGAGCGGAATTTGTGTTGAAAGAGCCAATGACATCGAATGATGTTCGTGTCCGTGGGTCGGGGTACTAATTCCCAAGTGTTTTGTTTAAGCAATACATTGTATTCTTGGAGCATGACATCTTTCTAATTTTGATCTAGCATGGCAACTTTATGGTTGGTAGGAATGGGAACGATAGTATGTGTATGTAGAGTGAAGCGGGAGTTGGGTTTGATAATCCCACTTTTAGAGCGAGTTTGCATGTGATGGGATGAGGAAGGGAGGGAAGGAGGATTTCAGTTATAGGGAGGGGGGACGGTAGAAGAAGGCTCTTGCGGAGGGGTGTGGGTAGGTGAGGTAGGTGGCGGAGTGGATTGGACGGGTGGTGTTGGCGAGTTGGTTGAATGGTTGGTGTTTAGTTGGTGGTAGGCGAGGTAGGGAGATGGGTCGGAAGTATCTAGAAATTGGTAGTGTTGGGCTCGATATTTTGAAAGGTTGGAGAAAGGAAATATAGACTCTTGGAATGTGACATGTCTAGAGATGATGGGCTGGGATGAGGATAGAGGAAGGCAAATGTATCCCCGATGATTAGACGGGTATCCGAGAAAGATACACGGGAGCGAGCGTGGTGCTAGTTTGTGCAGAGTGGTGGTGGAGATGTTTGGGTAACAAAGACAACCAAATGTGCGAAGGTGGTCGTAGGAAGGTGTTCGATTGTATAGGATCTCGGTTGGAGTGTGATTGTTGATAGTACTAGATGGGAGAATATTAAGAAGGTACGTGGATGAATCAAGAGCATAGTTCCAAAAAGATGGTGGAAGAGAGGCGTGGACGAGATGTGTGCGAATCATATTGTTGATCGTACGAATAATGCGTTCGGCTTTCCCGTTTTGAGAGGAAGTGTAAGGGCAAGAGAACCGAAATTGCATTCCGTGCGTGGCACAATATTGGTGAAACGCGGAATTGTTGAATTCGCGACCATTGTCGCACTGGAACATTTTTATTTTTCTTTCAAACTGGGTATGGATGTAAGTTTGAAAGTTGATGAATATAGAAATGACTTGAGATTTTGTTTTAAGGGGAAAGGTCCAAATAAAATGAGAGAAATCGTCGAGTAGAACGAGGTAATATTTATGACCAAGTTTACTCATGATGGGTGATATCCATATATCGGTGTGAATTATGTCAAAAGGAGAATATGTTATAGAATGAGACAAAGAGAAAGGTAAGCGACAATGTTTTCTTAAAGAACAAGCATCACACACAATATTATTATTACGATTATTACGAAAAAAAGAGTGACGATTACAAAGAAATTTAAAAACAGAAATGTTCGGGTGGCCAAGTTGGTTGTGCCATGTGGTGGGAGACATGGTGTGAAAAGCGACGGGAGACGATGTGTTAAGAGGAGCTTGAGTAAGAGGATAGAGCTCGCCGGAACTATTGCATCTCGTTATAATTCTCCCCGTGTTGAGTGCCTTCACAAAAAAACCATGCGGGTCAAATTCTATCGAGACTTGATTGTCGCGAGTGAATTTACGAACGGAAATAAGATTCTTAATAATATGAGGAACATGTTGGACTTGGTTGAGACGGAAGGGGAAGTTAATAGAGGGGGTGGTAGTGTTGCCATGACCAATAATTGGGATACGAGTACCATTACCGACTAGAATATAATGAGGTGTGCTTAAACGAACAAAATTGGAAAGTGTACCTGGATTGCTAGTTAGGTGAGAGGTGGATCCTGTATCCATGTACCATGAATTATCTGGAGGTTGAAGATGCATGGTGTGAAAAGCAGCAGCAAGATCTGTGGGTGTCATAGGGTGACCGTGGGTAGGGGTCGTGTCGGCAGTGAAGTGGGCCTGCTGAGGAGCGTATTGGACCTGTTGTTGAGCCATGGATTGAGCCCGATAGGTAGGTCGAGGCCCAAGGAGACCGGGCTGCGTATAGGGTGACATCGTAGGGAATGGACAGGGAGAAGGAGTCCAAGTTGGCGGCCGATACCAATTCTGTTGAGGCGGAGACCATTGTTGGTGCGGGTGTGACGATCGGCCACGGCCCCGGCCACGATAGTTACCTCTGCTGGAGGTTCGGCTGCCCCGTGTGTGTCCGCGACGATTGTTAGAACCGTCACGAGGAGGTGGAGTATCGCTAGGGGTTTGAGGAGAGTCGATTCGTTGAGTGGCGAGGGCATGTTGGGCATGAGTTTCCTGTTTGGTGCGTCGCGCCTCTTCTAGAAGCAGTTGGGACCTTGCTTTGTTAAAGCTGGGGAGAGGATCAGACTATTGGATGAAGGTTGCAATGGCGTCATATTCGCCTTTTGTGAGACCGGAGACAAGTTGAAAGACCATTTTGGTTTCAGAAATTGGATTTCCAACGTTGGCAAGTTGGTCCGAAAGACTTTTGAGGCGAGTGGAGTAGTCAGAGATGTTGGAAAAGGAATCCAATCGGGTCGTATTGAATTGTTCTTCAAGATAGACGGCACGAGTGACTTTGTTGTCTTGAAAAAGTTCTTGAAGTCTCTTCCACAGTTCCTGAGCGGTGGCCCTGCTTTCATTATCGTATGAAGAAGATCTGACGAGATTGTACTGTAGATCCATTGTTTCACGACATCATCGAGTCTCTGCCAAGTTGCTGCATCTATGTTGGTAGGTTTCGGGGCTGTGGCATCAATGTGGTCAAGGACGTTGTAGACGCATGCATGTATATGGAAGAGTTCTACCCAAGAGGCATATCGATCGTCAGACTAATCGAGGATTAGGGGTATGGAGTTTTTGATGATATTAACAGCAAATGCGGGGTGGAAGGTATTTTTGTTAGTATCGGTGGTTTCACCTTGGCCTACCATGATGGCAGAGATGGAAGAGAAGGGGAAGAAGGTCGACGGTACACGATGAAAAGAAGGGAAAGGGAGGGCAGAATTCAGAGCTCTGATACCATGAAGAATGGTATAATTGCTTGCCCTTTTACCATTGAGAAACAACCGATATAAATACAAGAAATCCTTCCGATAAACTAGGAAGGGATATAAGAGATCCAGATAATAGAGGGAAGGATATACACAAGATCAAACAAAATTATATACAAAATATATTCCGCTAATAATAGAGGAAGAGGAAGAGGTGATTTCTTTCAAAATGTTTTAGCAATGTGTGATTTTAATATGATACACATATGTTTGGGCCGGATGGGAAGACATTGCACATGATGCTAGAGTATTGAGGGAAGTTGCATTCGACCCAAATTCGAGATTTCCGTTTCCTCCACCAAGTATGTATCATCATTTTCTAATAGTGAGATTATTATTTTTATGTATTTTTTAATTGTATTTGTAAATGCAGATAAATATTATCTTTGTGATGCCGTATACCCCAATACCCGTGGTTTTTTTACTCCTTATCGCAATATGAGGTATTGGTTAGCCGATTTTCGACGCAGACGTACGGTAACTAAAGAAGAAAAGTTTAATCATGCACATGCACAACTTAGAAACGTTATTGAACGTGCGTATGGCGTCTTGAAAGCAAGATTCCCGATTTTGAAGCAAATGGCTTGTTATCCTTTTCCAAAACAAATAGAGGTTGTGGTTGCTTGTTTTGCAATCCATAATTTTATAAGAAGATGTAATATCCAAGATCAATTGTTTATGGAATATGATGAGAGTGCCATATTTACTGCTGAAGAGGATCATGGAGGAGGCAGTGAAGAAGAACTTGTTGAAGTACAATGGGGGGCTTCTCAAGACAACAGATATATGGCTAATCTGCGGGATCAGATTGCGACTCAACTGTTTTCAAATTGTTCAAATTAATTTTTATTTTGTCTTGGATGAAAAACAAACAATTTCTTTTTGGTATTAAAATGTTTCATATTCCGTTTGTATTTAAATATGAATGACTATTAATACTTTTCATCGTTTATTTTGAAGTATGAAAATTGCATTTTGGTGTCTAATTTGGCAGTTAATTATATAAAAAAAAAGATTATAATGTTGATAAGAAGTTGTTGAAGTATGAAATTTGTTTTTTTTTTCCTTCCATTAGATGATTGATAATAGAAATACTTACATTTTATTTAGCATATAACTATATAAAAGGTTAAAATGGTCATTTTGTTGTTGGTAAGCGCTTACCACAAAACACTTGGTAAACGCACTTACCCGGACAACACTTACCAGCCCCTTACCCCGGGCCGCACTTACCCGGGTCAGTACTCTTACCCGGATAACACTTACCCAGTAAGAGTTAGTAAACAACCCCTAAGTTATTAGTTAGATTTCTAACAAATTTCTTTATTAGAAGAAACAAGGGTTTGTTTCATTGCTTTTAAATGGCAATATTAGTTGGATTTCTAACACGTTTAGCTGAGCTTTTTTGGTCTGAGTTTTTTGCTTGTAGTCCATGGTCCAAACCTGATGATGAACAAGCTGAAACCAAAAATTGCATAACACTTGCATTTATAATACATGCCACCTCGATTACCATAAATGCCACTTATGTTGACCTCTGCCACCTCAGTTACCATAAATGCCACTTATGTTCACCTGATTGCCACCTCAGTTACCATAAATAGCACTTTTATTATTTTGACTGCCACCTCAGTAAAACTGTATTACTTGCCTTGCATCTACTTTGAATGACTTACCTTGCATTTACTATGTATACTTAACTCGGTATTGCCGTGCATAATATGATAATATATATCATATATTTTTTGGTATCACAGTGGATCTCGGAGGAGGAAAGATGTTAGTTATCTTTGAGTAATACATCCCAAATTGAGCACATATATCATAGTGCAAAATCAGTTCCTACAACAGATCCTACTCCCATTTCACTGAGAACATCCCAAATTGGTAACATATTCTTTCTAATGAATGTTATTAGTATTCAATGGATGTAAGGCAAAATTAACACTTTAACGGATGCTATATCTTCTAGTGTCCTGCAACTAAGAAAGCAGAAAGATCCAATTTTATATAAACGCAGAGAGCAGAGATTTAAAGGTAAGAAAGAGCGCCAACCTGGATTTGGAGATCCAATTTTATATAAACGAAGAGAGCAGAGATTTAGAGATTTAAAGGTAAGAAATAGCGATACTAAGTTACTAACCGGTGGAATTTAATGCACTCGATTAATTTAATACACCGATAGGCCGTAAGTCTTAGCCCACTTTCAAATGTTTGGTATATTTGATTAACTAATTTACAAGATTCATATATATATAGTGTTTGGTTCATTTGAGAAATAGTAAATATATGAGAAATAGAGAAGTAATCATACCCATTCATATGGTCAAGATCGGATTTGACTAGTCAAATATTGCGGCTTTGACCGGTTAAAAGTTGCGGCTTTGACTGGTCAAAAGTTGCGGCTATCCCAAAAATAGAAGAACAATTTCGTAAATTTTACAAAACACACGGGTTGTGTTCATATATGAACCTGTATAATTCACATATGAACTATATGTTCATATATGAACCAGTGCAATTCACAACTGAACTCTTTTAATTGGTTCATATATGAACCTTTGTGATTCATATATGAATCAGTTGAACTAATTAACAGATTCATATATGAACTCATCCCGTATATTTTACGAAATTACCCCTCTACCTTCTATAGATCACACAAGGAATTATCCGGTGCTTCGCGATTCATATATGAATCAGTTGAACTAATTAACAGATTCATATATGAATCTTTGTGATTCATACAGATTCATATATGAACTCATCCCGTGTATTTTACGAAATTACCCCTCTACCTTCTATAGATCACACAAGGAATTATCCGGTGATTCGCGGTCAAAGCCGCAAATGTTGACCAGATGAATGGCTAAGATTACTTCTCTATTTCTCATATATTTACCATTTCTCAAATGAACCTCTCCCTATATATATATATATATATTGTATGTAACTAAGTGCTCCCATGATGACTTTTCAAGGGTTATAATCAATATACCACTCTATTTGTTTAATGTGCGATAATCTACTAATTTTCTCATCATACCTGTCAAGATCAGACTCATTTATTTACATTTTTAATACATGATTTGACCTGGTTTTAAATTAAAGAATGATGCATATAACAACCCCTTTCTAAATTTACAATTTTTGGTTGCTCCCTTTAAATTTATGTTAACATCCTTAGAACATTTCCAACGTATACTATATTTTAGAAATTTCACCATTACATATATTATTTAAATATTTAATATGTTTTATGAAATGTAATTTCTCTTATTTAATTTCAATGCTTTTTATTGTTGGAAAAAAAATTAAATATTATATCTTCTTAAATATTGAGTTTTAGATATTTCTAACTTTTTTTTATATTTTAGAGAGAATTGTAACATAATTCTTTGAGCAAAATAATTTTCTAAATCTCCTAAATATTTATTTTAACATGGTTGGGTAATTCTTTTAATAATCTTTTTTAAAAATTCCCAATTAAAAAGAGTTGAGGTCACACACATTCGATTAAATCTTTATTATTATCACCTAAATATACAAATCTATAACTTATATATACCACGTGTTTAGTTGTTATGCTCTATGATTGAAGTATGAGTTTGGGTTAACCCTCAACTCATAATAACAAGTAGTGTTAGTTAGAAATTCTAAGAGCATCTCTATTAGCTTCTTCAAAATGGAGAAAATAGAGATTTTAGACATTTTTGTGTTTCAACAGATTCTCCAAATCTTTCTCCAAAATGGAGAAAGTATGAGAGAGAGTGTAATTTTCTCTAAATATGGAGAACTCTCCAAAATCTCCAAAAATGATTACTATGAGAGAGAAAATTGTTTTTTTTATTATATTCTACCAATAAGATTTCTTCAAATGAGATGGTTATGAGAGATAAATAATATTTTATTAGATTTATACAATATTTTAATATTATAAGTAATGATTTCATCTCCAAAGTGGAGAATCTGTTGGAGATGAATGTAAATTTTTATGTAGATTTTGACTTTTAATTCTCCATTTTGTAGAGAAATTTTGAAGATGTTATTGGAGATGCTCTACCAAGTTATCTTTGTAGCAAAAAGAGGGTGATTGATGATAGGGGCTAATGATAATGACGGACGATGATAGAGAGCGGATGACGATGGGGAGCGATTGAATTGGGTGCAAAGGGTTTGAATGATGTAGGGTTTAGGAATGGTAAAACTGATTTAAGTTTTTTTTTTTAACTTTAAAATATTTTTAGCTGATTATAGATAGTTTTTTGGGGTTAAAATGATGTCCGTGACCAAATTATAAAAGTTTGATGGTTTATTTGTTCCAAAAAGTGTTCAGGGACCCGATCATTTAAAAAAAGAAAGATCAATGGTTTATTTATTAAAGAAAGTTCAAATACTTTGTCATTAAAAATGGTAAAATTCGTTAGATTTTTTTTTTGATTTTCTCCATTGAGAATTTAAGTTTTTCTCTCCAAAACAAAAATTACAATATTCACAATTTTGTTTTGTTATTCTATTAATTGTCTCATCTTCGCAAACCTTCACTCATCTCAAAACTTTTATTTCAATATATGATGATACTTACGAAACGAGCACCATATGCAGGTCGTCTATTAACATGTTAAATGTGGGTTTTTTTTATCAGGATCTCTAAAATTTTGGGGCCCAATCCTATCTAATTTCTTTCAAAATACAAAAAATACTATTTATCAAAAAATACTCAGAATTTCATCCATCAAATTGGGGTCATTGAAGGCCTCTTTGACATTTCAGAATTTGCCATCAAAAACATTCTTCTCATTTTGTCATTTTAAACATTTTTGTTGCTTTAATTTGTAAAATATTTAATATGACATGACTTTTATATTTTATTTTGTTTATTACTCTCTTTAGACGATCTATCGTTTTACTACGGGTGTAACATGACCTCCAAAAAGATTGGGACGGCCCTGACCATATGAATGTCTCGTATCAAAATCTTGTTTGAATACGATTAATCAACAAGGTGATATCATATCATCTGACTCCTTCATATACTTTTTCTGTCTCAAAATAAATATCCACGATATAAAAAGCACATAATTTTAAAATTATGTAGCTATTATAGTATAACATTAACAATAGAGAGAGAAATTTTCTTCCTCATATAATTAAGTAGAATTAAAAATTATTATTTTTAAAAAATACACTTATTTGAAGAAAAACTAAAATAAAAATATAACACTTATCTTAATAGTACTAGAAGCGTACTCGCGCAATGCAGCGAGATACATCACGATTTTAATATTTCATTTTATTTTTTTGTTGATTTACAGTACGATTTTGGATGGTTTTGAGAAAGTGATAATGTTTTTTTTTATAAATTTGTTTAATTTAGGTTTAATAATATAACGTTTTTTATATAAAAAAATTAAGTGTTTTGTTAGAATTCAATGATTATCTTATATATTTTAATGACATCTAGAAAAAATAACCAATTACATATTTAATAATATAATTAAAACAAAATTATAGTAATATAATATATTAACTAATAGTGATACATGGAAATGACTGCATAAAAGGAAGATCCTGCACATACCAAATTGGCGGTGGGTGTTAGAAGTCTGCAGTAGTAATATGTATCTTGTGCTTTGATACTTATAAATTAAGAGATTTTTAAAAGAGTAAACTACGATTTTCGTCCCTGTGGTTTGATGTTTATAACGATTTTCGTCCCTGGTATTTCAAAACTGTTTTTTTAGTCCTTATGGTTTGTATTTACTTCCATTTTCATCCCTCCATCCCATTTTATTTAAAATTAAATGTTAATTCTTTTAAAAATTGAATAAGCAATTTACATATTTAGTCCTTATGGTATATAAAGTTTTACATTTTTATCCTAGTTTACATTTTTTTTTTTACTTTTTCTTTATTTATTGTATTTCATCAAAATATTTATTTTTCTATTAATTATATTGTATATTTTCGTAATTATTATAACTTTAATTATAAAATAATCAAATAGTTTCGTTAAAAATACTGATAAATACATGATATTTTTTTCAAAGCTTTAGGTTTAAATCATTTAAAATTAATATTTTATATCTATTGATTTATTAAAGTTTTTTTATTTATTTTAAATTACCATTGGAAAAAATTTAATAAAATTCGAGAAAAAATAGTCTTATTTTATAACAACCGGTTGTTTATTGTTAAATTTACTTTACTCCCATTATTCCATATTTCCATTAAACTTTATTTTTATTAATTAATCAAATTTGTTTAATATTTAAAATAAACATACAGACACACACACATATATATATATACATCAATGTTCTAAATAACATGAGATTTAAGCCTTGTGTTTGACGTCACGTTAATTCTGTGGCATGTCATGGCTTATTGCATGATTTTTGTAACACCATATTGAAATCTTCTTATCCTTTTATTGTCTTATTTTTTGTTTTTAATATATAACCTAATTTAAAATGGTGTGTGTGTGTGTGTTTATGTATGTGTATGTTTTATTTAAATACTAAACAAACTTGATTAATTAATAGAAAATAAAGATTAAATGAAAATTTAGAATAGTATGAATAAATTGCATTTAACAAAAAACAATTCGGTTGTTATAAAATAATACTATTTTTTCTCGAATTTTATTAAGCTTTTTTCTATGGTAATTTAAAATAAATAAAAAAACTTTAATAAATCAACAGATATAAAATATTAATTTTAAGTGATTTAAACCTAGTAGTTTGAAAAAAAATATCATGTATTTATCAGTATTTTTAACGAAATTATTTGATTCTTTTTATAATTAAAGTTATAATAATTATGAAAATATACAATATAATTAATAGAAAAATAAATGTCTTGATAAAATACAATAAATAAAGAAAAAGTAAAAAAATGTAAACTAGGATAAAAATGTAAAAATTTATATACCATAAGGACCAAATATGTAATTTACTTATTCTATTTTTAAATGAATTAACATTTAATTTTAATAAAATTGGATGGAGGGACGAAAATGGAAGCAAATAGAAACCACAGGGACTAAAAAAGCAGTTTTGAAAGACCAGAGACGAAAATCGTTATAAACATCAAACCACAGGGACGAAAATCGTAGTTTACTCTTTTTAAAATTTTGCATAAAATGATGGTACCTTGTGCCTAATAATTTGTATTTAAAAGTTTTTTATCTATGCTATATAACATAGTATAGAAGTATAGGTAGGGGTGAGCATAGCCGGGTACCCGCCTATATTTCACGGAACCGGAACCGGCGGTTCCTGGGATGAAGGAACCGGAACTGCTTGCATCGGTTCTATATTTTTTGGAACCGGAACCGCTGGGATCCGGTTCCGGGTACCCGGTTACAATTTTTTTTTTAATTTTAACATTTAATACGATAAAAAGATAATTTTAAATTTTTAAGTCTAGTGCAAACAACAAAATACCAACTTAAAGTAATAAATACAACAAATGGTGAAAACTAATCCGACAAAACTAACTATTACATAAACAAATTAGACACTCTCGAGTCTTGACCGTAATAAAACGACTTTCATTACATTTTTCACGTCAAATAATCGTGATGTGGGAGGCGGGAGCAGCCATGTACAACTGAAAGTGTGTAATTGTAATGTGAATTTGAGAATCGTGAAAGGAAAAGAACCCTAAATGGTAATAGTTTTTTTAAACATATAAAATAATTATTAAAAAAAAGCGGGTACTCGTCGGTTCCGGTTCTGGGTACCCAGTGGGACCGGGTACCCGGTCCTATAACCGGTTCTAGAGGGTACCCAGCAGGTATCGGTTCCAAAAAAATGAGAACCAGAACCAGTCTTAATCGGTTTCGTATTTTAGGAACCGGAACCAATCGCATCGGTTCCGGAACCGACAGTTCCGGAGCGATTACGATGCCAAAAGCAGGTACCCAATTCTGATGCTCACCCCTAAGTATAGGTATAGATATCTTAACTACACTACGTTTAAAAATATAATATTTTTGTGAAAAAAGAATTCTATTTATAAATACCCATGAAAAAACGGTGTCCTTTTCAACCCAAGTGTCAGTAAGATAAAAATAAAAAGTAAAATTATAATAAAGATACATGGTTTACCCTGAAGAACTCAGCCGCCACACATCCATATTCTTTTTTACCGTCTCTCCTTCGTCTTCATTTTCCCCAAATTCCTTAAATTTCTTTCTGCAAACTTCCGGCCGGCACCTGCATCTGTATTACACCGTCGCCGGCGACAAATACCGGCAAGGCTATTCTTTTTCCGATCTTCAAATCCACCTACTTTTGAGGTGTTTTTTTTTATCGGCTTTACAACATACGAATTTATGCCATGGAAGATGGGAGAGCTCTCTGTGTTTCTAGAGATTTGTTTTCTTTTCACAAACCTAGAAAAGATAAAGTCCCATGGCGTTGATCTGGCGATAATTGTTGGAATCGGTGGTCTCGGAATTATTTTATTTCAAATTATATTTAGGTAAATCTAATTGCTTCAATTTAGTTCACATTTACAGTTAGGGTTTATGTTGCATTTTCGTATTATTGCTTTGTTTTATCCAAATTAGACCGGCATTTGTAGGATTAAAACAAAACGTTGCTGAAATACGACATATTGTTCTCGTGTCTAAACTTTTATTTGTTAAATATTATAGGTGTCTTAGATTCATTTGAGAAATGGTAAATCTATGAGAAATAGAGAAATGATCTTAGCCCGTCTAATTTATTGCACCATGGACGTATTAAAAATCAATGTGGTATACTGACAATGAACTTTACATGCACACATATTATATACTGCATTTATATGTGAACTTATATGCACACATATGAAAACTGACCGTGTAGTGTTAATAAACATATGGGAACACTAACAAATATGGTGTGTGATTGTAATGTTATTAACATTTTATGTACTGTATATAAAATGAACTTATATGCACATATTTGAAGGATGCAATAGAAAGATTTCCTCGAAGCACAAAGTTTGACATAATAAAGGCCAAATTAGCATCAATGTTCAATAGTAGTAAGTGGGATATTCCTGGATTCCATGAAGAATCGGTTGACACGATGAACTTGTCCGCACAAACTCCAGTTGTGACAAGGGATCGACCATCCTAATCCACGACACGTGTCTCACCCGGGTGAAGCCCTAATGGAATATTGTCTCGGGAAGGTGCGTTTTTTTCTGAAGAAACTTGACCTTCTCTACCCATCGGCAATTAAGAACCTTCAACTCCTAACCACCCCTCTTCCCTTCTTTCTATATAAATAACACTTGTTAGGACCAAAATTTCCACCCCAAACAAAACATACGTGACTTTCTCCGCAAACAAAACGCACATGACTCTCTCCCCGCAAACCGATTTTTCTCGCCAGTAACTTCGCAACCCCTTGTCAATGGCTCGTGAAGTAAGTTTCTTGTAACCCCTTGTAATCATAAAATTGTTTTAGTTATATAGTGTAGATGATTTTGTAGGTCCTGTTGTTATTTTTTCTTTACCAAACAAGATGTAACCTAAAAAATTGGGAAAAATTTCAAGAACTGGTTCGCAATTTCTTAGTCCAACCCGGTAATTTTTTACCAGTTCTTTTATAAATTTTGAAAATACAGATCTGTTAGTTTTTTAAAAACATTCTAATGTTTTTATTGTATTTTACATTACTTAATTACAACTAATTATAGATTAGGTCTCTGTACTTTACATGTTTACAGATTAGGTCCATGTACTTTGCATATTTATAGTTTAGGTCCATGTACATAAATTAAATACATATTAGGTCCTTGTACTTTGCATATTTATAGATTAGATCCATGTACTTCAATTAATAACAAATTAGGTCCCTGTATTTAGAGAAGTTAAAGATTAGGTCCGTGCACCTAAAGTATTTACAGATTAGGTCCATGTACTTTGCATATTTACATATTAGGTCCTTGTACTTAAATTAATTACAGAGTAAGTCCCTATACTTAAATTAATTACAAAGTAGGTTTTTATATTTAAATTAATTACAGAGTAGGTCTTTATATTTAAATTAATTACAGATTAGGTCCCTGTACTTAGAGAAGTTAAAGATTAGGTCCTTGCACCTAAAATATTTACATATTAGGTCCTGTACTTTGCATATTTATAGATTAGGTCTATGTACTTAAATTAATTATAGATTAGGTCTCTATACTTAGAAAAGTTAAATAGTAGGTCATGTACCTAAAGTATTTACAGATTATTTCTCAGTACTTTACATATTTACAGATTAGGTCCCTATTCTTACCCAATGTGATTTGGTCTTTTGTTGCAGGAAGGCCAAAGCCTTTGTTGCTAAGGGCATGACTTATCGCTTAGTGGATTGCACTGTCCAAGGTGTTCCCTTGGAGGATGGATTCATTAAAGTTCTGGTCGAGTTGGTTATGAACGGATGTGAGGGGTTTGCACTACCCGTGCCTTTGTCGAACGAGGGTATTGAAATGTTAGGTCAAGCTCGTGGCTACTTCATCCAATGGGAGCAAGAATTTGTGGTGTTGCAACATGTACACGTATGTTTAAGTTTCAAGTTAAACTGCAACAAGATTTTTTATCCGTACACATCATGTTTATTGGCATTATCATTTTTTTTTCTTGATAGATTCGTACCACCCATACAAATGTCCCTGCTCGTGACATGATGCTAGCAAAGAGTGCACTCATTCCCCTAACAGTCAAATCAACCCAAGTGCCACCAAGGAATGAGTCTATTCCCCATCAAGTATATACTCAAACTTTGACTATATATATGTGCATAATCTCCCTGATGGTATAAGATACTTAGTCAAATGTACTATTAATGTAGGTACAAAAAGAGGACGAGGCCCATTCAAAGAGAGTAGTCATTACAACCGGGTCACAGAAAAAAAAAACAGTTGGCTAAAAAGTTGAAGCCCTTGCTTAAAGAAATACAAGATCGCCCAACAGTGATGAAAGACCTATTTAGACGCCTACGTTCCAATGCACAATGGGTGAATAATAGGGTTACGGTTCAGGTCGAGGCAGGGGTCTTTGGCGTTACGAGTATGCTAATAACAGTCGAATATCGAATATCGTGACTTGGAGTTATTAATAACAAAGAGGTGGTTTGTTCAAAATATTATCACATGGTTCATGGCGTAAGTTATTACTTATATATGTCTACTTATTATTGTGTCTATAAATATTCACAGTATTCAGTTTAATCATATTAATATTTTTTAGGGATTTATATATGATAATATCACAAGATTCGAAGAACTATTGTGCATTCATTGCCCGGGAGCAATTAATGAACCTACGATTGAACAAGATGGTTTCTTTGTCATGGAGACAATATTAAAAACGATGATACACAACATAGATAAAGATTTCTTTTTGGCACCGTACGCACAAGGGTGAGTTATATATATATATATATATATATATATATAGTTTATGTTATAAGTTTTACTAACATTATTATTTTAACCTTTTTGAGGCCTCATTGGTTGTTGCTAATCAGTCGGCCTAAAACTTGCTTAGTAGTCTATATATTGGATTCGAAGACATCGAATTGAAAGAAAGCCGAAACTTACCGGATCAAAGAGATGATGGAAATGTTATTACATTGATATAAAATTTATGTTTATGTTTATTGTTAATTGATTATTGAAACAAAGGTGTTTATGGTTTTCTTTTTAGGGCTATTACAAAATATAATCAATGTGAAAGGTCTTCTCGTGCCGTAATTTTCACTCTCATCACATGGTAGAATGCACATATGCCGACAATCTATTTCATACTTTAGTTTTTCTAATTATAATTTATAAATTTCTTTACAATGTAGTGTAATCAACAAAAGGAGGATTGGGAATGTTGATATTATGTAATCAAGCAAATTTTCCAATATGCAATATTGCAATGTACAAGCAATATCATTCCCCTCACATGGTACTTATTTGTTAAATTTCAGTCATTTATATATTGTACAAAACACTTTTTTCGATAACACGTCTTTTTTAAATTTATATATAGGACATATGGACGACTACCATTGTTTTTTCAATTGAACAAATAGATCAGATAGTTTGTCATGTGGTGAGATCATTTAGTGTAAAACGTATGACAGAGGATAAAATGTGGTAAAGGTATGTGTTTTATGTACTCCACTACAAGTGACCGATGTATTTATGTGTTTGAATAACATAGTTATTCTCGTTATTATGTATTTGCAATATTAACTCATTATATGTTCAGAAAACGTGACGTTCTTATATATAGAGCCCTTTATTTGTTTTCAGTATAAGAGATTGATGAATTGAAGTGCACTGAAGAATGTTGAGCTAGTTCTAGGAAGAAAGACATGTTAGGTGTTGACAAACAATTGAGAGGTAGAATTAAGGATTAATGTTTGATGACATCTTTGAAAAAACACAAGTTTGTGGATATTGTTTTAATGGCTATTGGTTTTTAGTAGGAATTGGAATTCTATTTATATGTATATTGATGGAAGAAATTTTATGAATATGGTAGTTGTAATGGTTATTAGCTTTTAATAGGATTTGGAGTTCTATATGTGAATCAATGAAAAACGTTTGAGCATTTGGTATGTAACGGTTGTTATATATATATATATATATATATATAGGGTGCGTTTCATTTGAAAACCAAATAATTTGTGGAAACTTTGCAAACCACTATTTTAGGAAACATTTTGTTAAGTTTCCTAATCTAAAGTCATGATTATAATAAATGAATCTTATCATCTTCCATATATATCACAATCATTATTAATGAATCATAATAGTTTTCCATAAATATATATATTGTTTCCTAAAACAATGGTTTGCAGAGTTTCCACGAATTGATTGGTTTTCAAATGAAACGCACCCTATATATATATATATATATATATATATATATATATATATATATAGAGAGAGAGAGAGAGAGAGAGGTGATTTCATTTGGAAACCACCCTTATGTCGCAAACTATGAAACCCATTATTTCACCATAGATTGAAATCATCAAACGGTTAAGATGTATTTGTTGTAATTATAGTAATAATTAAATTATTTTGACTTTTTAATGGAAAATAAATTAATGAAAGGGCAAACTTGTCAATTGGGCATCTCATCTCAATTTAGGAATTTTTTTATTTAAGTTAAAAAAAATTCATTTTTAGGATAACTACTAAATCATAACCATTTACATATATATATTTTTTTTTTGTTTTTTTCAATGATAAACACCGATTTTATTGTTTATTATGGTAAAAAAAATTATTTTTGGATATATATACTAAATCTTAACCGTTTTTACAGGGATGATCAATTTTCAAATTTTTTTTTCAGAATTAAATGACACTTTCATTGTTCTCGATCGAGTAAAAAATCCATAACGATATATTGACACAAAACAAGTCACAAACGAAATGAAAGGCCGATGAAAACGGAGATGAATCCAATGAAAACGAAGATGAATGGCGATGAACGTAGAAGAAAATGGAGATGAACAACAATGAATGATGAAGAAAGGTGATGAAAACGGAGATGAACGAAGATGATGAATGGAGATAAACGACGATGAACGAAGATGCCACAGAGATGAACGACTACCCTTCGGGAGCTTCTTCCTCCAACTTTGTCCTCATTGAATTCAAATGATAACCTGTATTTTTTTAATGTATTCCAAATCTCAAAATCCATTAAACCCACTAAATTGTTTTAAAAAAATAGAAAAACTGCATTTTTTTTAAAAATATATTCAAAATATAAAATCCATTAAACCTGGCAAAATAGTTAAA
Source organism: Arctium minus (assembly GCA_954870635.1). Taxonomy (NCBI): domain Eukaryota; kingdom Viridiplantae; phylum Streptophyta; class Magnoliopsida; order Asterales; family Asteraceae; genus Arctium; species Arctium minus. The sequence goes on from OX941083.1 coordinate 15,993,457, forward strand.
TTGCATAAAAACTGCATTTTTTTAAAATATTCCAAATCTCAATACTATGTTATAACCAACAAATTGTTAAAAAAATAAAAACCTACATTTCCATATTTAAACGGGTAAAAAGTAGAATATATCCGTCATTAATGAACTTCTTAATTAAAATGACAATTATGACCTTGGTGGAAAATGGTTTGTAAAGTTTATAATATAATAGTGGTTTTCAAATGATCCTATTACATTGTGGTAACTATGAGATCCAATCTCATCCATCCATCCATCTAATATTATTTTATTTTTTTATTTATTAATAATGAAGGATATTTTAGTCATTTGATAAATTAAATAATATTAAAAACAAAATTGTAACTGAAAAAATCAATCATTTATAAATTAAATATATTGTTTCTTAAAATTTCTCAACCAACTGATTATGAGATATTTTGTTTATCATATGAAATTTTAAATTATGCATCATTTCCATCGTTCACATTGTAACACGTTGTTAATCACAATGTAACACAATAGTAATCACAGTGTAACAGGATGTTAATCACAGTGTAACACAATGTTCTTTGAGTGCATCACAATAGTAATCACAGTGTAACACGATGTTAATCACAGTGTAACACGATGTTAATCACAGTGTAACACAATGTTCTTTGAGTGCATCACAATAGTAATCACAGTGTAACACAATATACTTTGAGTGTATCACATTGGTAATCACAGTGTAACACACTGTATTTTTGGTATTCATCGGGATAAAGTTTGATTGAATGATAAGTTTCAATATTTTGAGATAATCTTATCTGATTTCATTCCAAAATTATCGGACCCGCCTAAATTAGATCACAATGAATTATAAAGTTTTTTGACAATTTTACCCTTTTTACCTATTTTAATGACCTAAAATTGTGTTTTTAATTAATATATCTCTTATTTATTTTAAACCATTGATTACTAAGATGGATGGATGAGATTGGATCTCATGGTTATCACAAAATACTAGGGTCTTCCATGAAAGACCCCTATATATATATATATATATATATATATAGGGTGTGTTTCTTTTGCAACCCAAACAATTTGTACAAACTATGCAAACCACTATATTAGGGAACAACAGATATATTTATGGATAATGATTATTATTCATTAATAATGATTGTGATATATATGGAAAATGTTAAGTTTATTCATTATAATCATGATTTTAAATTAGGAAATGTTAAATTTATTCATTATAATCATGATTTTAAATTAGGAAACATAATAAAATCATATATTCATTAGACTTGATGAACGGCTAAGATTGGTTTGCATAGTTTGTACAATTTGCTTGGGTTGCAAAAGAAACACACCATACATATATATATATATATATATATATATATATATATATATAGACTTAAGTTCGCGTGAGACCAAACAGTTTCCGTGAGACCGGTGAGACCAATCTTTAAAGTATGAAACTTCACACCAAAAAACTGTGAAGGTAAAAAAAATCAAACTTTTCATAGGGAAAACACCGTAAATGTTACGTTCACGGTGTTTTTCGCTGTGAATGTTCGTTTTTTTTTACCTTCACAGCGTCTTCACTGTGAAGGTTCAGATATACCTTCACAGTCTTTTATCTGTGAATGTTTGATTTTTTTTAACTTGGTTTAGGTTTTTTTACCTTCATAGTGTGATTACATTATGAAGGTTCGAATGTTTTTTACCTTCATAGTGTTTCGGTGTGAAGTTTCATGTTTTAAGGTTTGGTCTCACGCGGTCTCACGGAAACAGTTTGGTCTCACGTGAACCTGACCCTATTCCAAATATATGAGGAATGCTAAATATATGAGGAATGCTAAATATATGAGAAATAGAGAAGTAATCCTAGCCTTTCATTCGGTCAAGATCGACTTTGACTAGTCAAATATTGCGTTTTTGACTGACCGGTCAAAAGTTGCACCTATTCCAAAAATAGAAGAATAGTTTCGTAATTTTTACAAATACACGGGACATGAACTATATGTTCATATGTGAACCAGTGTAATTCACTTATGAACTCTTTTAACTGATTCATATATGAACCAATTAACTAATTCACATATGAACTAATTAACTGTAGGTTCATATGTGAATCAGTTGAACTAATTAACAGATTCATATATGAACCTTTGTGATTCACATATGAACTAATTAACCGATTCATATATGAATCAGTTAAAATAGTTTATATGTGAATTACACTGGTTCATATATGAACATATAATTTGTATGTGAATCATGCAGGTTCATATATGAACTCGTCCTGCGTATTTTACGAACTACCCCTCTATATTCTACTGTCCACACAAGGAATTATCCGGTGTTTCACGGTCAAAGCCGCAAATGTTGACCAGATAAAGGGATATGATCATTTCTCTATTTCTCATATATTTAACATTTCTCAAATGAACCTAATCCTATATATATATATATATATATATATATATGTATATATGTATATATATGTAGTGTTTGGTTCATTTGAGAAATGGTAAATATATGAGAAATAGAGAAGTAATCCTAGTCATTCATATGGTCAAGATCGGATTTGACTAGTCAAATATTGCGGCTTTGACCGGTCAAAAGTTGCGGCTATCCCAAAAATAGAAGGACAATTTCGTAAATTTTACAAAACACACGGGCTGTGTTCATATATGAACATGTATAATTCACATATGAACTATATGTTCATATATGAACCAGTGCAATTCACAACTGAACTCTTTTAACTGATTCATATGTGAACCTTTGTGATTCATATATGAATCAGCTGAACTAATTAACAGATTCATATATGAACCTTTGTGATTCATATATGAATCTGTATGAATCACAAAGATTCATATATGAATCAGTTGAACTAATTAACAGATTCATATATGAATCTTTGTGATTCATACAGATTCATATATGAACTCATCCCGTGTATTTTACGAAATTACCCCTCTACCTTCTATAGACCACACAAGGAATTATCCGGTGCTTTGCGGTCAAAGCCGCAAATGTTGACCAGATAAATGGATAAGATTACTTCTCTATTTCTCATATATTTACCGTTTCTCAAATGAACCTCTCCCTATATATGTATGTATATATAGGGGCTTAATCAAATGAGATTTGTGTAGTTTGTGATAACTGTGAGATCCAATGGACTTTGTTACATATTTTGCTACGAGAAAAAGGGAATAAAAATCCTTTTTCCATTAATGGCGTATCATCAGTTGGCTATATTTTCTTTAACATCTAGTGTCTCCTCCTTTATCTCTCTTAAGCATCCACCATGACTAATTCATAATTCCTTCGATTTATCATTCTTTCATCTTCATCGTTTGCATAATAGCCAAAACCTCTACATTCCACCACAACAGCAACCATTTGACATCAATGGGTTGTTGCTCGCCGGAGATAGATTTGACGTACTCATTTCAAAACTTCTCTTGAGGTTGAATGCCCCGACGTCGTTTCAGGCTCTGATATTGTAACACCCGGGAATTTATAAGGTAAATATTTGTCCTCTAATACTTTAATTGTGTTTATCTGGAAATGTGAGTTTTTATATATGCATATGATCTTGAGTATGGGACTAAGATGCTATCTGATTAATGTAATAATTGCATGTGTTTAGACCTCGTGCTCATTTTCGAAATTTGCTAAGTTTTCGGGCTGGGATGAGCTGGGCGCATGTCACTATCGCCGGGCACAATCGCCAGGATTGTACCGAGAGGGGGAGGAGTCTCGCGATAGTGCCATCGCGATAGTGACATTGTCACTGTCGCCGGGCATACTCGCCGAAATTGTACCGTAGGTGTGTGTGGGTGTTCGCGATAGTGACTCGCGAGAGTGCCAAGGGCACTCTCGTCGTCGGGGTGCAGTACCTTAAATGAGTCCTTATCAGATTTCTAATTCATTGTTATCAAACACCCTCTTCTCTTTGGCGATTTTGGGAACTCCCAAACCGATTTCTTCCTCTCAAAACCCTAACCCTCTTAAATACAAACCTTTTGGTGGTTGGGATTTGAATACTAGAATTTATTATCATCCAAGGAAGGTTTCTAGGGTTTCTTCAAGGCAACTTCTCATCTTCAAGTTCATCCTCCAACGTCTAGGGTTTCCATACCAAAACCTAGATTGTGAGTTTACTAACCCTTTGTTAAAACTAGATACACATCATAATCTCCTATTTGTTACTTTATCTCTATATGTTCAAATGTTTGGGGATTCTTCATGAAAATAGTTGGAAGATGTATATATATGGGTGATTTGCCATGATTATTGTTATACGTATCATTATTTGGGATTTGTCTCATAGATACATAATGTGGGTACCTTGATATGTTAAATGTATGCATATATGGGTATTATGATGATTCTCGTTGGAATACTATTTTGGTGATATGTTTATATGCATGATGAACATGATGTACATTGGGTCTTTTGTTAGACATCATGATGATAAGGTGGTAATATTATACCCGTAGTTGGTATTGAATTATGTGGGTTGAAATATACCTAAAGGACCCCTTATAAATGTTATGTGGACGAACCAAGTCAGTACACTAGGAGGATATAGTCTTGGGCGCCACTGTGATGGTATGTGCCTAGACCTCCGCCATTCGGAGAATTTTCTTAGCGATAGTCTTCGGGTGTGTCGGGCCTTTGGGGTGTTCTTTGTTAAGGGCATCAAGGTATATCGACTCTTGGGTGGGACTTGATTGGTGTTATGGGTCTCCCCTATTGACTCCACATTTGTTGAACTATGATTAACCGCTGATAAGAAATGTGACAGTTCATGCATGCTTATTATTGTTCAACTCACTAGGCTTTTTGGCCTAACACTTGTTTGGTGTCGATGTGTATCTCAGGTTCTAGTGGCGGCGGTCCTAAGCAGGTTTAGTTGATTTGTGGTGAGAGCTTGGGGAATTGCACATGGACGCGTTATACTTTTGGATATAGACCGTTTGGGTTTATAGATAACAACCCTTTTTGTAATCTCTTTTCTAGACGTAGAAATTAGATTAGTTGGTTGTTGTTTATTGTCCGTTAAATTACAATTGTGATTAAACAGGTTATTTATACTTATATATTCCCCATTTTTGGGAGGCTCTTGCTATGGCAATATTAGTATACCTCATGTCCGTTTTCCGGATTTTTGTTATCCCTATTTTTAGGGTGCTACAGATATCACTTCGGAGACAACCACCACGAACTTGTCGGATGCCGCTTTTGCTAACCCGCTTCGGAGACAACCACCACGAACTTGTCGGATGCCGCTTTTGCTAACCCGCTTCGGAGACAACCACCACGAACTTGTCTAATCAAAACCGCTCTTGCTAACCCACTTCCACCTAAACCATAAACAAGCTTCGAATCATCCACAACCACCACGAACTTGTCGGATGTCGCCTCCACCATTTTTGAGGTTTTCTTACATGGGTTTCGATTTTTAACCTATAGTTCTGTGAGTTTCTTCGGAAAACTTGAATCTTTCGCCTGAAAAAATGGAGGTTTTCAAGTTTTTCTTGATGGTCTAATGTTGGAGCGCGTTTCACCCGACGGGAGGGAAGGAAGTAGATGAGTATACGAAATACATTTTCTTTGGTTCTATGGAACCAGTCTTTTAATCCAATTTCCGTTATTCAATGTGCTTTTCATTTCCATTTATTCTCTGCGATCTTTGAAAGTATCACAGGTAAATTGGTATAATAGTGCATATCACAATGGGTATCACGATGTTTCTTATTTATTTTCGTTATTTTCGATGTTTACAAAAGGGTATCACATTGTGCTATCATGTATTTTTGACGTATTTTCGATCTTTACAAAGTGTATCACAGTGTGCATCACGTATTTTTGACGTTTACAAAGTGTATCACAGTGTGCTATCACATATTTTTGATGTTTACAAAAGGGTATCATAGTGTGCTATCATGAAATTTCGATCTTTACAAAGTGTATCACAGTGTGCATCACGTATTTTCGATGTTTATAAAGTGTATCACAGTATGCATCATGTATTCACCGGAATAATGTTTGGCGGAATAATATTTGTTGGAGAGAGGAGAGAGGGGAGATGAGAGAAGAGGGAAGAGAGAGGAGATTTCTAAAATACCCTTTAATTAAAATTACCAAAATTATTGATTTCCTAATTTATTCTCTGATTTGTGGTTAAGATACGATCTCACAGTTACCACAGATAACCGAGTTCTCCTTGAATGCCCCCTATATATATAGGGGTTGTTTTATTTGCAACCCTTAAAAAAGTTGCAAACCTTGCAACCCACATCTTAACCGTCGGATTCATGATCGGCGGTTACAATAGATATGGGGTCCAATATTTTTAATTAAAAAAAAGAAAAATAAAAATAAAATAACCGTCGATCATGAATCCAACGGTTAAGATGTGGGTTGCAAGGGTTGCAACCTTTTTTAGGGTTGCAAAATATCCTTCCACTATATATACCTTCTTACACGGTTCTTTAAGCATTACCATGTAAAATAATACACATTTTATACGATTTTTTTTTTCAAAACCGTGTAAAACGATTCACATTTTTATACGGTTTTTTTTACCTTTTTAAATGGTTTAAAAACCGTGTAAAAAAGCCCCTGATTTTTTCAAACAATGCCCTTTCAAACGGTTGTAAATCGTTTAAAAATGTCCAAAAATTAAGGTTTAAAAAACCTATTTATGTAGTAGTGGCCACTTTAGTTCTTGCAATATTTAATTACCAATATTTGCAGTGGTGGAACACAAGCTTTTTAACCGCGGGGGCCATACCTAATATATTATATAATTCCAAAAATACAAAAAATACCTTATCCAAATTGGCGGCGATTGGAGAGGTGCGCCACCTGCCGCCAAATTGGCGGTTGAAGGGTTACAAATAGTCGAGGTGAAGTCAACTAATATGGAAACTTGTGCTATTTGTAAAGACAAAGTGTTCAATAATTAGGAAAGAATTGTGAAGCAATTGCAGTGTGGACATATGTATCATGGGCAGGGTTGAACCCAACAATTTTTTCATACGGTGGCACCATATATAATACAGACAACCCGATATATAATTACAAAAAGCACGGTTTTTATCGACGTGTCTTCATCTTTTTACCGACGTACAATATTGCCCGATGTGTTTTTAGCCTAATTCCATAATTTCGAAGGATTTTTATAGTTGTTTGCTTGATTTCGAGGGATTTTTTAGGGTTTTTTTGGTTGATTTCAATAGTTTCTTTTGGTTTTTTAGTTGATTATGAGTTACGATTGCACATTCTTGAAGTTTCCAAAATAATACGGTAGCACATTCCAAACGATACAGTTGCACATATCACAAGGAATATAGAATGAAGAGGTCAATAACTATGTTGAACTCTTGTGTTATTCCTGTCGTAAATACATATTTACTCAATTTGATGATTGAATTTGTCTTTTTCTTCTTTGCTATATATTTAATTTGGTTACTTAATGCACAAATCATATGGGTTTCTTTGTTTTTGTACTCTTGGACTAGAGTTTTGACTTTATCACTTAACCTCTTGGACCTTTTGAACCGAAGTTTTGACTTTATTACTTAACCTCTAAATCTTATTGGATTGGACATAACAAGTGATGGGGGAGGGGGGGAATCATTTTTTTGTTTTTTTAATACTTGATAACTACATACTGCTGCTTCTAATTTTAAAAAGTGGGGGGGCCTTGGCCCCTAATAGCCCTATAGGGCCTCCGCCACTTTTATATTTGTTTTTTTTTTATGTTCTAATGACATTTTAGTGGATTTGTTAGATACCCGTATGAGTTCTTTGAATGTTTTGTTGGGAAGATTCAACTTGTTATATTTTCCTTTTTCTTTTTGATTGATGAACTTAAAAAAAGACAATACCCCTTCGATTTACAAAGCTACTAGTTGATTTTGGATGACAATTTGGCCTTGTGTTTACTTCAAATAGATTTGGAGAAATTTCTCCAAGGAAAAGTCAAATTGAATCATGTAAATGGTATCATATTAAATTTTATATTTGGAAACTACTAGGTCTCATTTCCTATCAAAAGTCAAAGTGCCTCTCTTTTCTAAACTAAAATGTCATGAATGATTTAACATTTTGGGATGTGTTTTTTTTTTATATTGTTGTCTTTGAAGATTTGGGTATATAAGAGTTTTAGTTATCTTTCTTTGCTTTTGCTAATACGTGTACATAAAAAATTTAGGTTCTTTTTGCTTTTGATGATTTGGGTATGTGAAAGTATAGGACTATAGGTTTTGTTGTATATGATCGATGAACTTAAAAAAAAAAGATAACATGGGTACTATTTTGATGTTGCAGGAATCACTCCAACTCCTCTTGGAGAAGGCAAGTCTACTGCTACCGTTGATCTTTATCAACCTTTAGGAGCTTTTATTGATAAAAAGGTAACATTTGTTAGTTAACTTTCAACGTTCTTTTTGTGTGTGCTAAGGATATGATATGGGTTTCAATGATTATATCTCGATTTTTAATTATAATATTGGTGTTATGCTTACGGATGCTTTTATCAATGCAATTTAGAATCCTAACATCCAACCCAAATCGAGCTTGCATTACTTTTAAGAGATTATGTTGATTGTACCAACACACGTTGAAACTTGGCTTCATTGAGCACCACATGTTGGTACAATTGACCATTTGTAAGGTGATCAAAATCTTGATTTGTAATATAAGATAAATATATTGTTAAGAAATTTTGTGAACCTCACAAAATAAGTTTTTTTTTTGGTAAGGGTATCCTGGGCCTATGGCCCAGACTAATCCCTGGCAATTAGAGCCTTTGGCCCAGCTGCTAAAGCGTGCAGCCCTGAGTTTATCCTCAGTGGCCACAAGTGCTGCTAGTGGGGCTCGAACCCGGGTTGAGCGCTATGAACTCCCCAAGCCTTTACCACCACACCACAACCCTTGTGGTTCACAAAATAAGTTGTTGGATTATTGTTAATTTTCTATGTGATTCAATCTAACTATAATGTACTTATCGGGTAAGCGTTTAATAAACTGCCCCTATATATGTCCTTTAGTAGTCATACAATGGTCTTCTGGTCATCTTTGAACTGCTATGTTTTCATGAACCGTGAGCAAATTCATCGTGCATTTTAATTGTTTCAGTATAAGTTAACTGATAATTTAATGATCTTCAACCAATTTCTTGGTTGAGCTTTTTCTTGTTGGTTGCCAACGGAGCATGGGTTATCTACTGCAAATAGAAAAGACGTGCCATATTGAAGGTAGATGACAATGTTAAGTAGGATATTTGTTCAGTTTCAGGGTTTATTTGATAGACTCTTTTATACTTTTTTAAACATCGTTTTTTCCTTTATTTATGTTATTAATCAATGGTTAAGAAATCTTTCTTGATTTACTTGAAATCTTTGCTAAAGATGTTTCATTTGTAATTGTTGCTTCTCGTGAAGCATTTGACCTCTGTTTTTTTTTTTTCAATTTGAGATTTTATTTTTGAAGAAGGTTCTCACACTTAACCATTTTGATGAATTAATGAACAAATTAAAACCTATAGGTGTAAGTTTGAATGTTTAAGATCTTGCATATAAAGGTAAGTTGTTTGTCTGAATTTATTTTCCACTTCACTCTCTAATGTTACATGGTTTCTTTCATTCCGTTTGGGTTACTAACATAGTGATACTAGATCCACGTTAATTTCTCTTTATTGTGATAATTTTTAAATCAAAGTTTATGCATTGTTCATACTTTTTTTTATTGAAAAGGGGACGAAACCCTGATTCTTTTTGGTATTTGTGTATTGTCTCGCGATAGTCTAACGAAATGGGCATCATGTTGGGAAATTGATGATTATCTCTTAATTTTGGCTCTGTTGGATGTTGTTGAGAATTATATGTGCTTAATAGTTATCTTCTTCACAAGAAAAAAAATAACTTGCATTTTATCAATTGATATCCATCAATTCAAGGTACAAATTGTTAATTTAAACCGATTTTGCATATGCTCTTATCTTCTTTTTTCAAAGTACTCACATGGCTTTAGGTATCACTCAATTTGCATAAAATCAAGTATCCATTACATGTAGAATATTTTACATCTCGTGCATTTGCACGAGTACGCACACTAATATATAAGAAAAGAAAATTAGAGACCTAATCGTAAAGTTGATATAACCACAATAAAAAAAGGGCAAATTGCATTAAAAGATAAAGTACTTTGTATTGATTTTTATTTTTGGTAACGTATTTTAAAAACATTCGTTTTGGTACCTAAAATTTAAAACCTCAAACATTTAAATTGATGTGTCGTATCGCTTATGACATGGCATACAACACAATATATATATATATATAGGGGAGCGATCAATTGGAAACCAGTATTACATTGGAAACTTTGGAAACCGAAATCAACCAATTAGTGAATTTCTTTTTTTTATTTTTATTTTTAATTGAAAAGGTTATTTTTGTCTTTTACATTATTTCATAATATATATGGTAACTGTTATTATTATTATATTAATAATTATTTAATTTTAATTTAACTTATATATGGTAATAATAATCATTGATTAATTTAAAAATGAGATATTTAATTTAGGTAAATTATTTAATTTTAATTTAGCTTATATATGGTAATAATGAAACAATAATGCTAACACGATGAACCTGATGAATCTATTTTCATATATGGATATGCAACTGAATAGGTAATGAAACAAAAATGGGAAGTTAACAAAAATGACACAAATTCATCATGTTTCATTATGAAACAATAATGCTAACACGATGAATCTGATGAAATCTGTAATCCACAAATTCATTCTGTTTCATCACAATATTAGATTGCAGGTAAAATTTTATAATAAAATGAAATTAAAAAAAATATTTTCTTACATTTTAAAAGAAAAATAATTTTTTTGATGAAAAGACAAATGCTCCACGTTTTCACAGTAAAAAAAATAACAAAATTTAGATTGCGTGAGAAGTTTTATTTTGGTTTCAAGTAATCTAAATAAAATAAACATTTCTTGCCATATTTGAGACACAAAATCAAAAGACATATTTACCCTTTTCATCTATTATTTTTATTTATTATTAATAAATTTACTACCATATATAATTCAAATGAATCTTAACTATTGATTATAAAGATCAATGACTGAAATTTGATTTCCAAAGTTTTCAATGAAATTTGGTTTTCAATTGATACCACCCCTATATATATATATATACAGTGGAAGGATATTTTGCAACCTTTAAAAAGATTGCAACCCTTGCAACCCACATCTTAACCGTTGGATTCATGATCGGCGGTTATTTTATTTTTATTTTTCTGTTTTTTTAATTAAAAATATTGAGGCACATATCTATTGTAACCGTCGATCATGAATCCGACGGTTAAGATGTGGGTTGAAAGGTTTGCAACCTTTTGAAGGGTTGCAAATTAAACAACCCCTATATATATATATATATATTGCTGATGTTGGATTTTTTAAGGTAAATTGAGTATAAATATTTTAAGGTAATCATATATGATATTACATTTCTTATCTTTTCGCAAAATATTTAGCTTCTCGATTGAACTTGCCCCAGTATATACTCACATATAAATATATATACACATATAAATATTGTTTTCTTAAATCAAAATATAATTTTTTAATTCTCATTCATTCCAACAAGAACCGTAGGCATAGGTAGGCGGACATCATCTTGTTCTTCGTTCCCTTCCCCCATCTTCAAACAAGAAACCATCTTCAGTAGCAAGTAGCAACTCATAATCAAATTAAAACCTTGATTCAAAGATGTTTAACATTTGTCAACATCGAAACCTTCATCTTGTTCCACATCAAGATCTGTTTTTCCCCCCGAAATCTTTGTGTTCTTTCACATCAAGATCTACGTTTTTTCAAAATCTCTGTCTTCTTCAACATCAAGATTAGGGTTTTTTCAAAATCTCTATCTTCTTCAAAATCAAGATAAAGGTTTTTTTCTGGCTTTTTTTAATTTATAAATGGGTATCATCTGCGAGGGGAAGCTATACAAACCCAGATCTGACGGAAGGGAGAAAGGACGACAACATCACCATCTTTTAGCCTGATCTTCATCTTCAACTCATCCCAACATTATCTACTCTGATTATCTCATAATCTCAGAATTTTCTGGCATCACAACAAAATCCAATTGCCTAGAACCATGAAATTAATATGTGTTGTCGTTAGATGATGCACAACTGCCAACTATTTGAAGTAGATGAAGAAGATAGGGGATGGGGCAAGGGACGCTAAGAAAGATGAATTAAGGAAAAGTTTGGATAATCTAGGTTCTTCAAGAGAAAAAAATAAGGTTTTTTATTTTATTTTTTATTATAGAAATTCTAATAAAAAAACAAAAAAGATATAAAATTTTGAAACTAATCTTATATTAAAAAATCTACGTCACAAGCCATGTCAGAATTTTTTTTATTGAATTGTATGTCATGTCATTTGTCACATCAGCAGTGAGCAGAGAGAACGAAACGATCTCACTAGTTTTTCATTTCCTTCCATCTCCCTAGTAGTACGAAAAGAGAGGTCATGATGATATCATCTACGTCCTCGTGTAGTAGATCCCGCATCCAAGTCTTTGACAGTCGGAGGGAGCTATCATATGTGTCATAGGCCTCTTAGGGGATATCCCTAAAAGCATCAACAATGTGGTTATTTAGAGGTTTTTAGAAGGTTTTTTAAAAAGTAAAAACCTCATTTTGAGGTTTTTCACTTGAGTGTTTTTTGAAAGATTTTTCGTTATAGGTCGTAACTACCTGTTTTTCAGAGGTTTTTCATATTTAATCATTTTTAATTTTATTGATTTTTTATAAAAGTTTCACATTAAATCAGTTTTATTTATTAACCAACATTATTTATTAAATATATTTAAAATAATCACAAAAGATAAAATTAGTAAATAAATAATTAAATATAAATACATAATTAAATTAATTTTTAATATTTAAATTAATGTTTGGAATTTAACATATTTTTATATAATTTTTACATATTTCTTAATAGCATATTTTTTTTATTTTTTAGCTTACTTATTTTTAAATTAACCTTTTCTTTTGATTTTCAAATTCATTTTTTTCCATATTTTATTGTACATATTTTTATACAGTTTTTACATATTTCTTTCATAGCCCATTTTTATTTTTTTATTATACATACTTTTAAATTAACTTTTTTTTATTCTTATTGTAAAATAAATAGATAATTAAATTTATGACATTTTCTCGATATAAATAAATCTGTATTTGTCAAAATTTTAATTTATTTATTTTTATAAATAAGAATATAAATAATATAAATTTAAAATGGTGGGACCCTAAAATGTTTGAAAAAACTATGAAAAAGCTTGGGTACGGTTTTTCATGTAGTAGAGGTATGTAGAAGTTTTAAGTTGTTAAGATTACAATAATGTGTAAGAAAAAAAGTTATGAAAAACCTTGGTGAATAAGCCTATCACTATCATTGTGGATGCTTTAAGGAAAACCTAGCTTGCTTCTTAGGTGGCTCACACCCTGGGTGGGTGGTGCGGCCAGGGACGGACCCTAATTTTTTTTTTCATACGGTGACACAATAAAATATAGACAAAAAATAATTACAAAAAACACGGTTTTTATCGACGTGTCTTCATCTTTTTACTAACGTCCAATATTGTCCGATGCGTTTTTAGCCTAATTTCACAATTTCAAGGGATTTTTTTAAGTTTTTTGGTTGATTTCGATAGTTTCTTTTGTTTTTTTGGTGGATTATGAGGTACGGTTGCACATTCTTGAAGTTTTCAAAATAATACGGTAACACCTTCCAAAACGATACGGTTGCACCTTTCACGAACCTAAAATTGTTTACCCTTCGTCGGAGAAATAATACTGTGGCACGTGCTGCCGTATTCCCCACACTAGATCCGTCGGCTGAGTAACCCGTTAATGTTTGTCACCCGGATACTTAAATAAATGAGATTTTAGATCTTAAATACCAAAACGAATGTTTTAAGTACGTTGTCCAAAATGGAAATCAATAAATTTTCAACGCAATTTGGCCAAAAATCAAAGCCCTTGTAGCCCAACGGTCGGTAACATCCTTGGGGGGAAAGTGGATGACATCCCTGTCTACCCGGGTTCGATTCCTAGGGGGAACGGGTGGCGATACCCCAGTCCATGGGTCGGCCTTCGGGTCGGGCATGGGCAAGGCTATGGATCGGTAACGGTCCATGGTCGCGAGGATTAGTCGGGTGCCCGTTTGGATCCCGGATACCTCGTCGACTTCGGTCGAGGCGGGTGTGTGCGTTTAAGCTGCCGTTCAAAAAAAAAATTTTGGCCAAAAAAAGAAAAAAAATGGTATCTTCCTAAACCAGTGTGCTGGTAAAATAATCAAAATAAAATTAAAAAAAATTCAAAATAAAAACAAGATGTAATATATATATATATATATATCTCTCTCTCTCTGGTAAAACCCTAATAAACTCAGCCGACACACAGTTTTACCCTCTCTTTCCTTCGTTTTTTTAACCCTTCGATTTGACCAAATTCCTTTCCAGCAACCTCTTACGCCGTCGCCGACGCCGACGAGGCTGTTTCTTTTTCCGATCTTCATATCCACTTACTTTTGAGGTGCTTGGATCAACCTAACAACATACTAATTTATGCGGCCATGGAAGATGAACGAGCTTTCTCTGTTTCTACACAGTCGTTTTCTTTTCACAAACCTACAAAAGATAAGATACCATGACATTAATCTTGGCCTGATTGTTGGAATTGGTGGTCTCGGAATTATTATATCAAATTATAACCAGGTAAATCTAATTCCTTCCATCTAATTTTCAATTTTAGTTCACATTCACAGTTAGGGGTTTATGTTGCAACTCCATATTATTGCTTTGTTTTACCCAAATTAGACTGCCAATTTTAGGATTTATAACATATTATCGCTAAAATACAACATTTTATTCTGTGTCCAAAATTTTACTTGTTAAATATTATAGTTGTTAAATCTGGTTCTTTTTAGTTCATATACACGTGTGAATATATATATATATATATATCACTTCAATCTGGTTCTTTTTAGTGCTTATGGATTACAGAAACCCGGGGGGGGGGTTCATATGGTTGCTTATGAATATCAGAATATGTGAAATTACACATGGATATATACCAATAGTTTAGGAATAATGTTTAAACTGAACATATTGAAGTGATATATATATATATATATATAACTGATCTGACTACTTATAAAAGAATGTCAAAAATGACATAATTTTGTTTAGTACATATAGTAGAAAAAACATTTTTCTTAATTTGTAAGTTTGTTAAGATATGTTTAAATGCAATGTTTTTCAAATGATTCTTCTTGTTTGTAGTATGGATGTGTTAATTTATCAAATATTACATACTGGGACATGTATTGTAGCTTGCACAACCTTAATTTCTTACTCTGTTAGCTATATTTTACTTTAATTTTAATATTTCTTTTGCCTTTGTTTGATGGATAATATGTGTTAGCCGCTTTGTTTAGAGGCTATGATAGTTCTGGGCTTAGTAATATCGCTCGCAAAAATATGAAATTCACATTCATACTTACAGAGTTGCACGAATCCTTTTAAACCCAAATCTATTTACACATGTTACCTATTTGTTGGACATGCTTTGGAGAAAAATAAACTGTATTTCCATTAAAAATTGCAGCTCACGAATTAAGAAACTCACTCTTATTTTGTGAGCGTTAGATATGTTGTTGGTGACAATTAAAGATAGGCAAATCGGGTAACCAAAGTTGGTCCTTAACCGGTTACCCAAGGTCCGATTAAATGGGTGTTGCTCGGTCATACACGAAAATGTAAGGTCCGTTTGTAATTATGATCGGTTGATCGTAAATTGGTTGGTATAAGTTCTTACCCAAGCCGATTCTTTTTTAATAAATACATTATGATTAATAAATTAACCATAAAATATACTCCAATCCATGGTTTTCAAAATCGTTTGAGGCATACCTTATTAAGGCAAGGACGTCAAAAAACGAATCAGAAGCATCACCTCTCAATGCTTGGATAAGCCATGCGCCTTGCATGTGTGAGGCGATGGGTAAGGCGGTGAGGCGAGGCGGAGGCGTAAGCCTCTCTTTATGTGATGTGCCTGGGGATGTGATTACACATGGGTTAGTGGGTGTGTCGAGTTTATTATTTGATACAAGAATATAGGGAAATTGGCTTAAATGGCCATACTAGGGGGAGGGATTGGCCTCCTAGCCATTTCTCTCCCTATTTTGCGCATATATCACTGCCCATGCAAAAATAGGGGGTGCGTAATAGCGTATGGGTGCTCAATTGCGTAGGTGCGCAATTGCGTAGGGAATAAATAGGGCGGTTGGGGGTCTTTCTTTAAGATGAAATTGCAGACCAGAGACCATCCATTCTTTCTATATTCATCTTCTTGGGAGCCGTCGCAAGGAAGGAAACAAGTTGAACCCCACCTCTGTCGGCGATTTTGCTACCAACTGGGCAATGGAGGTAAGTCCCTCTCCGGGCCTGTTCGGTATAGACTTAATGGGCTGTTTAGCATGTATGGCTTATTCGTTCAACCATAACTCGTTGTTTGGAAGTGGCTTAATGGTTTAGAAAATGACTCATTCGGTCAACCAAGAAGGTAAAGTCTTATTCGTTCAACCATAACTTGTTGTTTGGAAGTGGCTTAATGGTTTAGAAAATGACTCATTGGGTCAGCCAAGAAGGTAAAGTAATATCCATTAAGTTGATTTTTTCCATCCTTGCCCTTTTGTGAAACTCGCCCCCTTGCTAAAAAACACAGATCTGTAAAAGCTATTGGAATCTTTCTCCTTCTTCCTGTCGCCAGACGATTTTGTTAACCCAATTGAGAACACCATTTGTAGATTTTGTTAGATTTTGTTATCACCTGCTTCCATCATTCGTCTTTGTGAGAGAGAGAGAGAAAAAGGTGAAAGGATGAAGCTACATGAAGGGTTTCTTGGGGAAAGGGAAGTGGGTTAAAATTAAGGGAAATTGACCCAAATGGGCCAAACACGGAGATGGATTGGCCTCTTAGCCATCCCTCTCCCCGTTTTACTCAAATGTCCAAATAGACGCCATGGAGCCCTAGGGCGCAATTGCGCCCATACGCAATTCTGGGTGCTTTTATACTGGAAGGCGACCGACACAATTCCCCCACCTACCAATTTTTAATTACTCGATCGCATCCCACGTGCCAGAGCTGTCGTTTTCGCACCCCACCACCGACGACTTCGCCATTTTTTAATCGATTTGGGACCCTAAATGGATGTGGTTAGTGACTTCTCCTCTGACTCTTCTACTATTTTAAGCACCCCTCGATATTTTGGTCGTTTTACACGGAGCAGCGGTGGTCCCACCATAAGGGGGTTCCACCAATGCGCAAAATGGGGCGTACATGCCTTTTTCATTTCCGTTGATCGATTTTGTCGTTATATATGTTGTATAGTTTTAAATGGTTGTAGTTATCATTTTTTATTTTGGATTATAATTTTTTTTTATATTTTCGTTGATCAATTTTGTTGTTATGTATGTTGTATAGTTTTAAATGGTTGTAGTTATCATTTTATATTTTGGATGATAATTTTTTGTATATTATCATTTTATATTTTGGGTTATAATTTTGGGAAATTGACCGAAATGGGCCAAACACGGGGATGGATTGGCCTCCTAGCCATCCCTCTCCCTGTTTTACCCAAATGTCCCAAAGGACGCAACTGGAGCCCAAGGGTGCAAATGGGGCCCTAGGTTCTTCTTTTATACTGAAACGACCGACACACTTCCCCCACCTACCAATTTTTAATTAACAAGATCGATTTGGAATCGCCGGAGCTGTCGTTTTCCAGCCCCACCATCGACGATTTCTGTCTTTTTTTTAAATCTATTTGGGACCACAAATGGAGGTTAGTGACTTCTCTTCTAACTCTTCTACCATTTTTTAATCGATTTTTTATATATTTTTTGTTGTATATTTTTGTTGATAATTTGTTTTATATTGGTTGGATGATAATTTTTTGTTGTATATTTTTGTTGTATATTTTCGAGGTATAATATAACAATTTTTTGTTTTGAAAATATACAATTGTTATATTATTGTTGTTGTATATTTTATTATCTAGGATTTCAAAACAGAAAATATGTATTTAGAGAAAAAAAAGAAAGTTGATATAAAAAAGTTGTTAACTAAAAATATTAATTATACTACAAAAAATTGTCATCCAAAAAATTTATGTTTTGACAAGTTTTGATAAATTGTTATTTTTGTTGATAATTTGTTGTATATTTTGGATGACAATTTTTGTATTTTTTTGTGTTGATCGATTTTGTTATGTATGTTGTATGGTTTTAAATAGTTGCAAGTATCATTTTTGGAGTGGATGATAATTTTTTTTTGTATATTATCATTTTATATTTAGGGTTATAATTTTAGTGTCATAGTTTTAAATTTAATATTAGATTAAATGGTTGTAGTTAACAAATTTTTAAATTTAATGTAGTTATTAATATAGTTTTAAATTTAATGTTTTCAAATTTTTGTATACACAAATTATAGAATATTTTACAATAGGACAATAATATTGTAAATACCCAAAAATTCGTAACATTAGAAATTTACACGAAAAAATCTTTAAATTTAGAAAGTTACACTTTAGGTCCCTCAACTTTAGAAAGTGGCACTTTAGGTCCCTCTACTTTAGAAACTGACACTTTAGGTCCACTTACTTTAGAATTTTACACTTTAGGTCCCTTAACTCTAGAATTTTACACTTTAAGACCCTTTCCTTTAGAAACCGACACTTTAGGTCCCTCTACTTTTAAAACTTACACTTTAGGACCCTCTACTTTAGAAATTGATAATTTAGGTCCCTCTACATTAGAAACTGAAACTTTAGGTCTCTTTACATAAGTATTATATCATTACCATGCAGGGAGGAAATTTCTACATCTGACCGTCACTGTCCATAAATGCCAAAATAAGTGATAAAAAGTCCAAAATCCATAAACTATAAAAAAAAAATTAGTATGTTAATTTGTCTTGCATCGCTAAATTTTCAAATTTGACATTTTATTAGCAAATATTGAGAATCGGGTATTTTGGTTCTAAATTATATCTGATATTTATAAACTAGACTAGTAATTTAAAAAATATATATATATATATATATTAAACTAAATCTTTTGATAATGGTGAGTCATTAAGGACACTTATCTTAATTTTACATATATAATAATTATTCTATTAATTAAAAACAAATTAAAAACAAGACTTACCCTCATTTTCAATTTTAACCTTTCACCTCCTCTCCCTCTCTTCTCTTATGTTCGGCCGAAGAAGAAGCCACCACCACCATTTCCATTGTTTTTTTTGTTGATTAAAAACCAAATCCAAGCTAGAAATCCTCAACATATTGAAGTCATAATCAAGTTTCCTTCTCAAATTTCCAAGGTAATCTCAAAAACTACATTTATTTTTATGCATGTTCTCATTTTCAAATTTTGAGTTTGAGGAGTAAAAGATTTCATCTAAATGTGGTATAAATTAGGTTTTGTTGATAAAATAGCTTTCAAATTTATGTTCATATATTCAAAAATGAGTTTTTGATTCTTGTTTTTCAAAAAAAACTTGTTTATCATCAAGTTTAGAGTTTATGATGAAAATGTTGAATTTTGGTATCATAAACCACTAAAATGTTGGTATTATTGAAATTATGATTATGTTATCATAATGAAATGTTAGTATAAAAATGTTCTTATGAAGGAATTTCCCAAATTCCACATGATTAAGAACTTAGTAATAATGTTAATGTCATTTATTTGATGTTGTGTTCATGCATGCATTTGGATGAGCATTTTGATTGCAATGAATCCATGATGCATAAGTTAGTTTATCATGTAACGAGGAGTGAAGACATGGTTTATAATCAAAAACCATGTCTAATGATCATCATTTTTGGTTTAAAATAGTATTTTTTTTTCATTTTAGAATTTGTCCAGAAAATGGACTTCACTTCTAGCTTGCACAACTCACAAACCACATGTCCAAATTTGGGGTTTTTGCTTCTAAACTTTAATTTAGAATGTTAGCTTTCTAAAAAGTCCGAAAACACTGCATTTGGAGTTGATTTGGGCACTCAAATGGAATTTATAAGAAAAGGGTGCAATCTGTCCAGTGAGGATAGAATCATACACCCAACTTGTAAAGACCATAACTTCCACATTACTCATCCAAAATAAGTGAATCTTTTTCCAAAAGATAGGATTTTGAGTTAGCTTTGCAATCATATATGGCTCATTGCATAATTCGGAGTCTTGATATCCCTAATGTAAGCTGCAAGTGAAGTGTGTCACTGATCTGAAAATCAGTGACCTTCTGTTTTGTGGAAATTATTTAGGGTATCAAAACATCTATATAAATTATGAAATTTTGCAGAATTGTTCACAACTCAGTATATTAATTCCTCAAAAATTTTGGTAAAGCAAGTCCTTTGGAAGATCAATTATCTTTATCATTTTGTAGACTCATTTTCTGGACAGCAAGTGCTGAAAATCCAGAAAGATAGTTCTATCAAATTTAAACATTGTATTTAAGTATTCTAAATTCTATTTTAGCTTTAAGTTGAATTTGAACTAATACACATACTTATTGGCATTTCAATAAATCACTTGGACGGATTATTGGACTTAGGAACAAGTTTTGACGTATGGCATCTTTCGTTATAGGAAACTTAGGGAGTGACAACTACCGGTGAACTCTATCCCTAAAGCACCGCACTTTCTTTGAAAGGTGAGTATTCGCAGCCCCACTTTTATCGTTTTAACTGATTTTGGGGTGAAAAGCATGCTTTAGTTGCGTATTTAAAGATTCATGAGAATTGTTTGAAAGTATTGCGAATTGGCAATTTATAAGGCTTTGTTAAAAGCGTTTGGAATTATAAGCTATATGATAAGTATGCAATTGATGTGTTGAGTATTAAATGTTAAGACCCCGTGACACTACTATTAACTCGAAGAAAATCGGGCCTATAGTATTAGTGGATAGCGCTATTTGGTGTGACAAACCCACCTTAATGCTGGCGAGCAGGGGTGCACTATACTAGAGAAGATGACTAAACATGTGGCTCGAACCACCACCGCTGAGTTAGTTCATCGGGGGCGTTGAAATTGGTCAGGGACGGCTTAGTAGTGGCTCAACGTAATATTTATCATTGCATACCTCTTGTCATATAAACTAAGTTATGACACTCATGAATCAAAGAAATTGAAGTTTGGTTTAAACATATGTTTTACAAATGATAACTTGCATATAAATTGATTTGTGCATATCTAAAACCTGTGAACTCACCAACTCTTTGTAGTTGATCTTGGTTTTTATTCATGCTTTTCAGGAATCGAGAAGGTAATTCCATGATGTTTTAGCAATGCACTTCATATTTTGAAGCAAGATTATTATGTTTTATGCGTATCGATATATTTTAAGTTTGGGAATTGTAAACAATGTCAATACTACGTTCTTAAAAATGTAATGTCTTTTGAAAGTTAAATGAATGTTGGTATGTTTATAATCTTGTGCTATGACATCGGAGCTGTTATGTCTCATGTTTCCGCTTTAGCGGGGTGTGACAGATTTGGTATCAGAGCCATAGGTTATAGGGAATACCGTTTTTGTTTTAAAACCACACACTATAACCTTTTATAAATAAAGTTTTCAAATTTAGGTGCGCTGTTAGTATAACTAAGATGTGTCTCACATTATTATATTTTAACTTAAACAAAGCTTGATCACCTTTGTTTAATTTAAGTGTGTATAAAGGGGACATGGATTGGCTATACTAGGAATTACTAAAAATAGAAACTTTTTGATACAAAAATGAAAAGCATGATTGTTATGTGAGTTTGCATGGTATTTTTGGTTTTTAATAAAAATTATAGCATGATTGACAATTAAACTTTATTAATTATCGCAGTCAATATGTCACGATCACCGTCTCACCAAGAACAGTCGTCTGACGAATCAGGTTACCTCACCTACATACCTAGAGGAAATACTCCGACGAGTGATGATTTTGACCCATCTGAGCACGGTTACTCAGATTCCGATCGGTCACCGGAGAGATCGGTCACACCTACATCGGAGCCGACTCCACCTGCCACATTCGAGCGAGAGAATACACCTGTCCCACGTAGGGATGAGGCGGGGCCTTCTCGACTTAGGGGTCGGAGGGTATCGCCACCACCATGTACTGGGATACCGGTGTCTCAACCAGCCGGTATGACAGCGTTAGAAAACTACTGGGTCTCCGGTATGGCTCGAGAGGTGGAGAGAGTTAGAATGGAGATAGATCATCATGAGCATTCCATTGATGCACTCATGTTTATAATGAATTCAAGTGATCAGATTTTAAATGGACTTATATCAATGGTAAGTACGGGTGATCAAACTATGAGTGGGATTATGAGGGAGCTGGTGGAAACTAGGGCGATGGTAGCATGGCTGCACACTTGTTTATCTGTGATGATGGGACTTTTGGTGATTGTGATAGCATGGGTGATGATGATGTTTTTCAGGCATCAATAGTGTGGTTTATTGTTGGATATTTGGATGATTAACTTTCTTTTTGGAGATACGCCACACTTCCCCCACCTACCAATTTTTAATTAACAAGATCGATTTGGAATCGCCGGAGCTGTCGTTTTCCAGCCCCACCATCGACGATTTCTGCCTTTTTTTTAAATCTATTTGGGACCACAAATGGAGGTTAGTGACTTCTCTTCTAACTCTTCTACCATTTTTTTTATCGATTTTTTGTATATTTTTTGTTGTATATTTTTGTTGATAATTTGTTTTATATTGGTTGGATGATAATTTTTTGTTGTATATTTTTGTTGTATATTTTCGAGGTATAATATAACAATTTTTTGTTTTGAAAATATACAATTGTTATATTATTGTTGTTGTATATTTTATTATCTAGGATTTCAAAACAGAAAATATGTATTTAGAGAAAAAAAAGAAAGTTAATATAAAAAAGTTGTTAACTGAAAATATTAATTATACTACAAAAAATTGTCATCCAAAAAATTTATGTTTCGACAATTTTTGATAAATTGTATATTTTTGTTGATAATTTGTTGTATATTTTGGATGACAATTTTTGTATTTTTTTGTGTTGATCGATTTTGTTATGTATGTTGTATGGTTTTAAATAGTTGCAAGTATCATTTTTGGAGTGGATGATAATTTTTTTTTTGTATATTATCATTTTATATTTAGGGTTATAATTTTAGTGTCATAGTTTTAAATTTAATATTAGATTAAATGGTTGTAGTTAACAAATTTTTAAATTTAATGTAGTTATTAATATAGTTTTAAATTTAATGTTTTCAAATTTTTGTATACACAAATTATAGAATATTTTACAATAGGACAATAATATTGTAAATACCCAAAAATTCGTAACATTAGAAATTTACACGAAAAAATCTTTAAATTTAGAAAGTTACACTTTAGGTCCCTCAACTTTAGAAAGTGGCACTTTAGGTCCCTCTACTTTAGAAACTGACACTTTAGGTCCACTTACTTTAGAATTTTACACTTTAGGTCCCTTAACTCTAGAATTTTACACTTTAGGACCCTTTCCTTTAGAAACCGACACTTTAGGTCCCTCTACTTTTAAAACTTACACTTTAGGACCCTCTACTTTAGAAATTGACAATTTAGGTCCCTCTACTTTAGAAACTGAAACTTTAGGTCTCTTTACCTAAGTATTATATCATTACCATGCAGGGAGGAAATTTCTACATCTGACCGTCACTGTCCATAAATGCCAAAATAAGTGATAAAAAGTCCAAAATCCATAAAGTATAAAAAAAAAAAATTAGTATGTTAATTTGTCTTGCATCGCTAAATTTTCAAATTTGACATTTTATTAGCAAATATTGAGAATCGGGTATTTTGGTTCTCAATTATATCTGATATTTATAAACTAGACTAGTAATTTAAAAAAAAATATATATATATATATATTAAACTAAATCTTTTGATAATGGTGAGTCATTAAGGACACTTGTCTTAATTTTACATATATTATAATTATTCTATTAATTAAAAACAAATTAAAAACAAGACTTACCCTCATTTTCAATTTTAACCTTTCACCTCCTCTCCCTCTCTTCTCTTATGTTCGGCCGAAGAAGAAGCCACCACCACCATTTCCATTGTTTTTTTTGTTGATTAAAAACCAAATCCAAGCTAGAAATCCTCAACATATTGAAGTCATAATCAAGTTTCCTTCTCAAATTTCCAAGGTAATCTCAAAAACTACATTTATTTTTATGCATGTTCTCATTTTCAAATTTTGAGTTTGAGGAGGAAAAGATTTCATCTAAATGTGGTATAAATTAGGTTTTGTTGATAAAATAGCTTTCAAATTTATGTTCATATATTCAAAAACGAGTTTTTGATTCTTGTTTTTCAAAGAAAACTTGTTTATCATCAAGTTTAGAGTTTATGATGAAAATGTTGAATTTTGGTATCATAAACCACTAAAATGTTGGTATTATTGAAATTATGATTATGTTATCATAATGAAATGTTAGTATAAAAATGTTCTTATGAAGGAATTTCCCAAATTCCACATGATTAAGAACTTAGTAATAATGTTAATGTCATTTATTTGATGTTGTGTTCATGCATGCATTTGGATGGGCATTTTGATTGCAATGAATCCATGATGCATAAGTTAGTTTATCATGTAACGAGGAGTGAAGACATGGTTTATAATCAAAAACCATGTCTAATGATCATCATTTTTGGTTTAAAATAGTATTTTTTTTTCATTTTAGAATTTGTCCAGAAAATGGACTTCACTTCTAGCTTGCACAACTCACAAACCACATGTCCAAATTTGGGGTTTTTGCTTCTAAACTTTAATTTAGAATGTTAGCTTTCTAAAAAGTCCGAAAACACTGCATTTGGAGTTGATTTGGGCACTCAAATGGAATTTATAAGAAAAGGGTGCAATCTGTCCAGTGAGGATAGAATCATACACCCAACTTGTAAAGACCATAACTTCCACATTACTCATCCAAAATAAGTGAATCTTTTTCCAAAAGATAGGATTTTGAGTTAGCTTTGCAATCATATATGGCTCATTGCATAATTCGGAGTCTTGATATCCCTAATGTAAGCTGCAAGTGAAGTGTGTCACTGATCTGAAAATCAGTGACCTTCTGTTTTGTGGAAATTATTTAGGGTATCAAAACATCTATATAAATTATGAAATTTTGCAGAATTGTTCACAACTCAGTATATTAATTCCTCAAAAATTTTGGTAAAGCAAGTCCTTTGGAAGATCAATTATCTTTATCATTTTGTAGACTCATTTTCTGGACAGCAAGTGCTGAAAATCCAGAAAGATAGTTCTATCAAATTTAAACATTGTATTTAAGTATTCTAAATTCTATTTTAGCTTTAAGTTGAATTTGAACTAATACACATACTTATTGGCATTTCAATAAATCACTTGGACGGATTATTGGACTTAGGAACAAGTTTTGACGTATGGCATCTTTCGTTATAGGAAACTTAGGGAGTGACAACTACCGGTGAACTCTATCCCTAAAGCACCACACTTTCTTTGAAAGGTGAGTATTCGCAGCCCCACTTTTATCGTTTTAACTGATTTTGGGGTGAAAAGCATGCTTTAGTTGCGTATTTAAAGATTCATGAGAATTGTTTGAAAGTATTGCGAATTGGCAATTTATAAGGCTTTGTTAAAAGCGTTTGGAATTATAAGCTATATGATAAGTATGCAATTGATGTGTTGAGTATTAAATGTTAAGACCCCGTGACACTACTATTAACTCGAAGAAAATCGGGCCTATAGTATTAGTGGATAGCGCTATTTGGTGTGACAAACCCACCTTAATGCTGGCGAGCAGGGGTGCACTATACTAGAGAAGATGACTAAACATGTGGCTCGAACCACCACCGCTGAGTTAGTTCATCGGGGGCGTTGAAATTGGTCAGGGACGGCTTAGTAGTGGCTCAACGTAATATTTATCATTGCATACCTCTTGTCATATAAACTAAGTTATGACACTCATGAATCAAAGAAATTGAAGTTTGGTTTAAACATATGTTTTACAAATGATAACTTGCATATAAATTGATTTGTGCATATCTAAAACCTGTGAACTCACCAACTCTTTGTAGTTGATCTTGGTTTTTATTCATGCTTTTCAGGAATCGAGAAGGTAATTCCATGATGTTTTAGCAATGCACTTCATATTTTGAAGCAAGATTATTATGTTTTATGCGTATCGATATATTTTAAGTTTGGGAATTGTAAACAATGTCAATACTACGTTCTTAAAAATGTAATGTCTTTTGAAAGTTAAATGAATGTTGGTATGTTTATAATCTTGTGCTATGACATCGGAGCTGTTATGTCTCATGTTTCCGCTTTAGCGGGGTGTGACAGATTTGGTATCAGAGCCATAGGTTATAGGGAATACCGTTTTTGTTTTAAAACCACACACTATAACCTTTTATAAATAAAGTTTTCAAATTTAGGTGCGCTGTTAGTATAACTAAGATGTGTCTCACATTATTATATTTTAACTTAAACAAAGCTTGATCACCTTTGTTTAATTTAAGTGTGTATAAAGGGGACATGGATTGGCTATACTAGGAATTACTAAAAATAGAAACTTTTTGATACAAAAATGAAAAGCATGATTGTTATGTGAGTTTGCATGGTATTTTTGGTTTTTAATAAAAATTATAGCATGATTGACAATTAAACTTTATTAATTATCGCAGTCAATATGTCACGATCACCGTCTCACCAAGAACAGTCGTCTGACGAATCAGGTTACCTCACCTACATACCTAGAGGAAATACTCCGACGAGTGATGATTTTGACCCATCTGAGCACGGTTACTCAGATTCCGATCGGTCACCGGAGAGATCGGTCACACCTACATCGGAGCCGACTCCACCTGCCACATTCGAGCGAGAGAATACACCTGTCCCACGTAGGGATGAGGCGGGGCCTTCTCGACTTAGGGGTCGGAGGGTATCGCCACCACCATGTACTGGGATACCGGTGTCTCAACCAGCCGGTATGACAGCGTTAGAAAACTACTGGGTCTCCGGTATGGCTCGAGAGGTGGAGAGCGTTAGAATGGAGATAGATCATCATGAGCATTCCATTGATGCACTCATGTTTATAATGAATTCAAGTGATCAGATTTTAAATGGACTTATATCAATGGTAAGTACGGGTGATCAAACTATGAGTGGGATTATGAGGGAGCTGGTGGAAACTAGGGCGATGGTAGCATGGCTGCACACTTGTTTATCTGTGATGATGGGACTTTTGGTGATTGTGATAGCATGGGTGATGATGATGTTTTTCAGGCATCAATAGTGTGGTTTATTGTTGGATATTTGGATGATTAACTTTCTTTTTGGAGATACGCCACACTTCCCCCACCTACCAATTTTTAATTAACAAGATCGATTTGGAATCGCCGGAGCTGTCGTTTTCCAGCCCCACCATCGACGATTTCTGCCTTTTTTTTAAATCTATTTGGGACCACAAATGGAGGTTAGTGACTTCTCTTCTAACTCTTCTACCATTTTTTTTATCGATTTTTTGTATATTTTTTGTTGTATATTTTTGTTGATAATTTGTTTTATATTGGTTGGATGATAATTTTTTGTTGTATATTTTTGTTGTATATTTTCGAGGTATAATATAACAATTTTTTGTTTTGAAAATATACAATTGTTATATTATTGTTGTTGTATATTTTATTATCTAGGATTTCAAAACAGAAAATATGTATTTAGAGAAAAAAAAGAAAGTTAATATAAAAAAGTTGTTAACTGAAAATATTAATTATACTACAAAAAATTGTCATCCAAAAAATTTATGTTTCGACAATTTTTGATAAATTGTATATTTTTGTTGATAATTTGTTGTATATTTTGGATGACAATTTTTGTATTTTTTTGTGTTGATCGATTTTGTTATGTATGTTGTATGGTTTTAAATAGTTGCAAGTATCATTTTTGGAGTGGATGATAATTTTTTTTTTGTATATTATCATTTTATATTTAGGGTTATAATTTTAGTGTCATAGTTTTAAATTTAATATTAGATTAAATGGTTGTAGTTAACAAATTTTTAAATTTAATGTAGTTATTAATATAGTTTTAAATTTAATGTTTTCAAATTTTTGTATACACAAATTATAGAATATTTTACAATAGGACAATAATATTGTAAATACCCAAAAATTCGTAACATTAGAAATTTACACGAAAAAATCTTTAAATTTAGAAAGTTACACTTTAGGTCCCTCAACTTTAGAAAGTGGCACTTTAGGTCCCTTTACTTTAGAAACTGACACTTTAGGTCCACTTACTTTAGAATTTTACACTTTAGGTCCCTTAACTCTAGAATTTTACACTTTAGGACCCTTTCCTTTAGAAACCGACACTTTAGGTCCCTCTACTTTTAAAACTTACACTTTAGGACCCTCTACTTTAGAAATTGACAATTTAGGTCCCTCTACTTTAGAAACTGAAACTTTAGGTCTCTTTACCTAAGTATTATATCATTACCATGCAGGGAGGAAATTTCTACATCTGACCGTCACTGTCCATAAATGCCAAAATAAGTGATAAAAAGTCCAAAATCCATAAAGTATAAAAAAAAAAAATTAGTATGTTAATTTGTCTTGCATCGCTAAATTTTCAAATTTGACATTTTATTAGCAAATATTGAGAATCGGGTATTTTGGTTCTCAATTATATCTGATATTTATAAACTAGACTAGTAATTTAAAAAAAAATATATATATATATATATTAAACTAAATCTTTTGATAATGGTGAGTCATTAAGGACACTTGTCTTAATTTTACATATATTATAATTATTCTATTAGTTAAAAACAAATTAAAAACAAGACTTACCCTCATTTTCAATTTTAACCTTTCACCTCCTCTCCCTCTCTTCTCTTATGTTCGGCCGAAGAAGAAGCCACCACCACCATTTCCATTGTTTTTTTTGTTGATTAAAAACCAAATCCAAGCTAGAAATCCTCAACATATTGAAGTCATAATCAAGTTTCCTTCTCAAATTTCCAAGGTAATCTCAAAAACTACATTTATTTTTATGCATGTTCTCATTTTCAAATTTTGAGTTTGAGGAGGAAAAGATTTCATCTAAATGTGGTATAAATTAGGTTTTGTTGATAAAATAGCTTTCAAATTTATGTTCATATATTCAAAAATGAGTTTTTGATTCTTGTTTTTCAAAGAAAACTTGTTTATCATCAAGTTTAGAGTTTATGATGAAAATGTTGAATTTTGGTATCATAAACCACTAAAATGTTGGTATTATTGAAATTATGATTATGTTATCATAATGAAATGTTAGTATAAAAATGTTCTTATGAAGGAATTTCCCAAATTCCACATGATTAAGAACTTAGTAATAATGTTAATGTCATTTATTTGATGTTGTGTTCATGCATGCATTTGGATGGGCATTTTGATTGCAATGAATCCATGATGCATAAGTTAGTTTATCATGTAACGAGGAGTGAAGACATGGTTTATAATCAAAAACCATGTCTAATGATCATCATTTTTGGTTTAAAATAGTATTTTTTTTTCATTTTAGAATTTGTCCAGAAAATGGACTTCACTTCTAGCTTGCACAACTCACAAACCACATGTCCAAATTTGGGGTTTTTGCTTCTAAACTTTAATTTAGAATGTTAGCTTTCTAAAAAGTCCGAAAACACTGCATTTGGAGTTGATTTGGGCACTCAAATGGAATTTATAAGAAAAGGGTGCAATCTGTCCAGTGAGGATAGAATCATACACCCAACTTGTAAAGACCATAACTTCCACATTACTCATCCAAAATAAGTGAATCTTTTTCCAAAAGATAGGATTTTGAGTTAGCTTTGCAATCATATATGGCTCATTGCATAATTCGGAGTCTTGATATCCCTAATGTAAGCTGCAAGTGAAGTGTGTCACTGATCTGAAAATCAGTGACCTTCTGTTTTGTGGAAATTATTTAGGGTATCAAAACATCTATATAAATTATGAAATTTTGCAGAATTGTTCACAACTCAGTATATTAATTCCTCAAAAATTTTGGTAAAGCAAGTCCTTTGGAAGATCAATTATCTTTATCATTTTGTAGACTCATTTTCTGGACAGCAAGTGCTGAAAATCCAGAAAGATAGTTCTATCAAATTTAAACATTGTATTTAAGTATTCTAAATTCTATTTTAGCTTTAAGTTGAATTTGAACTAATACACATACTTATTGGCATTTCAATAAATCACTTGGACGGATTATTGGACTTAGGAACAAGTTTTGACGTATGGCATCTTTCGTTATAGGAAACTTAGGGAGTGACAACTACCGGTGAACTCTATCCCTAAAGCACCGCACTTTCTTTGAAAGGTGAGTATTCGCAGCCCCACTTTTATCGTTTTAACTGATTTTGGGGTGAAAAGCATGCTTTAGTTGCGTATTTAAAGATTCATGAGAATTGTTTGAAAGTATTGCGAATTGGCAATTTATAAGGCTTTGTTAAAAGCGTTTGGAATTATAAGCTATATGATAAGTATGCAATTGATGTGTTGAGTATTAAATGTTAAGACCCCGTGACACTACTATTAACTCGAAGAAAATCGGGCCTATAGTATTAGTGGATAGCGCTATTTGGTGTGACAAACCCACCTTAATGCTGGCGAGCAGGGGTGCACTATACTAGAGAAGATGACTAAACATGTGGCTCGAACCACCACCGCTGAGTTAGTTCATCGGGGGCGTTGAAATTGGTCAGGGACGGCTTAGTAGTGGCTCAACGTAATATTTATCATTGCATACCTCTTGTCATATAAACTAAGTTATGACACTCATGAATCAAAGAAATTGAAGTTTGGTTTAAACATATGTTTTACAAATGATAACTTGCATATAAATTGATTTGTGCATATCTAAAACCTGTGAACTCACCAACTCTTTGTAGTTGATCTTGGTTTTTATTCATGCTTTTCAGGAATCGAGAAGGTAATTCCATGATGTTTTAGCAATGCACTTCATATTTTGAAGCAAGATTATTATGTTTTATGCGTATCGATATATTTTAAGTTTGGGAATTGTAAACAATGTCAATACTACGTTCTTAAAAATGTAATGTCTTTTGAAAGTTAAATGAATGTTGGTATGTTTATAATCTTGTGCTATGACATCGGAGCTGTTATGTCTCATGTTTCCGCTTTAGCGGGGTGTGACAGATTTGGTATCAGAGCCATAGGTTATAGGGAATACCGTTTTTGTTTTAAAACCACACACTATAACCTTTTATAAATAAAGTTTTCAAATTTAGGTGCGCTGTTAGTATAACTAAGATGTGTCTCACATTATTATATTTTAACTTAAACAAAGCTTGATCACCTTTGTTTAATTTAAGTGTGTATAAAGGGGACATGGATTGGCTATACTAGGAATTACTAAAAATAGAAACTTTTTGATACAAAAATGAAAAGCATGATTGTTATGTGAGTTTGCATGGTATTTTTGGTTTTTAATAAAAATTATAGCATGATTGACAATTAAACTTTATTAATTATCGCAGTCAATATGTCACGATCACCGTCTCACCAAGAACAGTCGTCTGACGAATCAGGTTACCTCACCTACATACCTAGAGGAAATACTCCGACGAGTGATGATTTTGACCCATCTGAGCACGGTTACTCAGATTCCGATCGGTCACCGGAGAGATCGGTCACACCTACATCGGAGCCGACTCCACCTGCCACATTCGAGCGAGAGAATACACCTGTCCCACGTAGGGATGAGGCGGGGCCTTCTCGACTTAGGGGTCGGAGGGTATCGCCACCACCATGTACTGGGATACCGGTGTCTCAACCAGCCGGTATGACAGCGTTAGAAAACTACTGGGTCTCCGGTATGGCTCGAGAGGTGGAGAGAGTTAGAATGGAGATAGATCATCATGAGCATTCCATTGATGCACTCATGTTTATAATGAATTCAAGTGATCAGATTTTAAATGGACTTATATCAATGGTAAGTACGGGTGATCAAACTATGAGTGGGATTATGAGGGAGCTGGTGGAAACTAGGGCGATGGTAGCATGGCTGCACACTTGTTTATCTGTGATGATGGGACTTTTGGTGATTGTGATAGCATGGGTGATGATGATGTTTTTCAGGCATCAATAGTGTGGTTTATTGTTGGATATTTGGATGATTAACTTTCTTTTTGGAGATACGCCACACTTCCCCCACCTACCAATTTTTAATTAACAAGATCGATTTGGAATCGCCGGAGCTGTCGTTTTCCAGCCCCACCATCGACGATTTCTGCCTTTTTTTTAAATCTATTTGGGACCACAAATGGAGGTTAGTGACTTCTCTTCTAACTCTTCTACCATTTTTTTTATCGATTTTTTGTATATTTTTTGTTGTATATTTTTGTTGATAATTTGTTTTATATTGGTTGGATGATAATTTTTTGTTGTATATTTTTGTTGTATATTTTCGAGGTATAATATAACAATTTTTTGTTTTGAAAATATACAATTGTTATATTATTGTTGTTGTATATTTTATTATCTAGGATTTCAAAACAGAAAATATGTATTTAGAGAAAAAAAAGAAAGTTAATATAAAAAAGTTGTTAACTGAAAATATTAATTATACTACAAAAAATTGTCATCCAAAAAATTTATGTTTCGACAATTTTTGATAAATTGTATATTTTTGTTGATAATTTGTTGTATATTTTGGATGACAATTTTTGTATTTTTTTGTGTTGATCGATTTTGTTATGTATGTTGTATGGTTTTAAATAGTTGCAAGTATCATTTTTGGAGTGGATGATAATTTTTTTTTTGTATATTATCATTTTATATTTAGGGTTATAATTTTAGTGTCATAGTTTTAAATTTAATATTAGATTAAATGGTTGTAGTTAACAAATTTTTAAATTTAATGTAGTTATTAATATAGTTTTAAATTTAATGTTTTCAAATTTTTGTATACACAAATTATAGAATATTTTACAATAGGACAATAATATTGTAAATACCCAAAAATTCGTAACATTAGAAATTTACACGAAAAAATCTTTAAATTTAGAAAGTTACACTTTAGGTCCCTCAACTTTAGAAAGTGGCACTTTAGGTCCCTCTACTTTAGAAACTGACACTTTAGGTCCACTTACTTTAGAATTTTACACTTTAGGTCCCTTAACTCTAGAATTTTACACTTTAGGACCCTTTCCTTTAGAAACCGACACTTTAGGTCCCTCTACTTTTAAAACTTACACTTTAGGACCCTCTACTTTAGAAATTGACAATTTAGGTCCCTCTACTTTAGAAACTGAAACTTTAGGTCTCTTTACCTAAGTATTATATCATTACCATGCAGGGAGGAAATTTCTACATCTGACCGTCACTGTCCATAAATGCCAAAATAAGTGATAAAAAGTCCAAAATCCATAAAGTATAAAAAAAAAAAATTAGTATGTTAATTTGTCTTGCATCGCTAAATTTTCAAATTTGACATTTTATTAGCAAATATTGAGAATCGGGTATTTTGGTTCTCAATTATATCTGATATTTATAAACTAGACTAGTAATTTAAAAAAAAATATATATATATATATATTAAACTAAATCTTTTGATAATGGTGAGTCATTAAGGACACTTGTCTTAATTTTACATATATTATAATTATTCTATTAATTAAAAACAAATTAAAAACAAGACTTACCCTCATTTTCAATTTTAACCTTTCACCTCCTCTCCCTCTCTTCTCTTATGTTCGGCCGAAGAAGAAGCCACCACCACCATTTCCATTGTTTTTTTTGTTGATTAAAAACCAAATCCAAGCTAGAAATCCTCAACATATTGAAGTCATAATCAAGTTTCCTTCTCAAATTTCCAAGGTAATCTCAAAAACTACATTTATTTTTATGCATGTTCTCATTTTCAAATTTTGAGTTTGAGGAGGAAAAGATTTCATCTAAATGTGGTATAAATTAGGTTTTGTTGATAAAATAGCTTTCAAATTTATGTTCATATATTCAAAAACGAGTTTTTGATTCTTGTTTTTCAAAGAAAACTTGTTTATCATCAAGTTTAGAGTTTATGATGAAAATGTTGAATTTTGGTATCATAAACCACTAAAATGTTGGTATTATTGAAATTATGATTATGTTATCATAATGAAATGTTAGTATAAAAATGTTCTTATGAAGGAATTTCCCAAATTCCACATGATTAAGAACTTAGTAATAATGTTAATGTCATTTATTTGATGTTGTGTTCATGCATGCATTTGGATGGGCATTTTGATTGCAATGAATCCATGATGCATAAGTTAGTTTATCATGTAACGAGGAGTGAAGACATGGTTTATAATCAAAAACCATGTCTAATGATCATCATTTTTGGTTTAAAATAGTATTTTTTTTTCATTTTAGAATTTGTCCAGAAAATGGACTTCACTTCTAGCTTGCACAACTCACAAACCACATGTCCAAATTTGGGGTTTTTGCTTCTAAACTTTAATTTAGAATGTTAGCTTTCTAAAAAGTCCGAAAACACTGCATTTGGAGTTGATTTGGGCACTCAAATGGAATTTATAAGAAAAGGGTGCAATCTGTCCAGTGAGGATAGAATCATACACCCAACTTGTAAAGACCATAACTTCCACATTACTCATCCAAAATAAGTGAATCTTTTTCCAAAAGATAGGATTTTGAGTTAGCTTTGCAATCATATATGGCTCATTGCATAATTCGGAGTCTTGATATCCCTAATGTAAGCTGCAAGTGAAGTGTGTCACTGATCTGAAAATCAGTGACCTTCTGTTTTGTGGAAATTATTTAGGGTATCAAAACATCTATATAAATTATGAAATTTTGCAGAATTGTTCACAACTCAGTATATTAATTCCTCAAAAATTTTGGTAAAGCAAGTCCTTTGGAAGATCAATTATCTTTATCATTTTGTAGACTCATTTTCTGGACAGCAAGTGCTGAAAATCCAGAAAGATAGTTCTATCAAATTTAAACATTGTATTTAAGTATTCTAAATTCTATTTTAGCTTTAAGTTGAATTTGAACTAATACACATACTTATTGGCATTTCAATAAATCACTTGGACGGATTATTGGACTTAGGAACAAGTTTTGACGTATGGCATCTTTCGTTATAGGAAACTTAGGGAGTGACAACTACCGGTGAACTCTATCCCTAAAGCACCACACTTTCTTTGAAAGGTGAGTATTCGCAGCCCCACTTTTATCGTTTTAACTGATTTTGGGGTGAAAAGCATGCTTTAGTTGCGTATTTAAAGATTCATGAGAATTGTTTGAAAGTATTGCGAATTGGCAATTTATAAGGCTTTGTTAAAAGCGTTTGGAATTATAAGCTATATGATAAGTATGCAATTGATGTGTTGAGTATTAAATGTTAAGACCCCGTGACACTACTATTAACTCGAAGAAAATCGGGCCTATAGTATTAGTGGATAGCGCTATTTGGTGTGACAAACCCACCTTAATGCTGGCGAGCAGGGGTGCACTATACTAGAGAAGATGACTAAACATGTGGCTCGAACCACCACCGCTGAGTTAGTTCATCGGGGGCGTTGAAATTGGTCAGGGACGGCTTAGTAGTGGCTCAACGTAATATTTATCATTGCATACCTCTTGTCATATAAACTAAGTTATGACACTCATGAATCAAAGAAATTGAAGTTTGGTTTAAACATATGTTTTACAAATGATAACTTGCATATAAATTGATTTGTGCATATCTAAAACCTGTGAACTCACCAACTCTTTGTAGTTGATCTTGGTTTTTATTCATGCTTTTCAGGAATCGAGAAGGTAATTCCATGATGTTTTAGCAATGCACTTCATATTTTGAAGCAAGATTATTATGTTTTATGCGTATCGATATATTTTAAGTTTGGGAATTGTAAACAATGTCAATACTACGTTCTTAAAAATGTAATGTCTTTTGAAAGTTAAATGAATGTTGGTATGTTTATAATCTTGTGCTATGACATCGGAGCTGTTATGTCTCATGTTTCCGCTTTAGCGGGGTGTGACAGATTTGGTATCAGAGCCATAGGTTATAGGGAATACCGTTTTTGTTTTAAAACCACACACTATAACCTTTTATAAATAAAGTTTTCAAATTTAGGTGCGCTGTTAGTATAACTAAGATGTGTCTCACATTATTATATTTTAACTTAAACAAAGCTTGATCACCTTTGTTTAATTTAAGTGTGTATAAAGGGGACATGGATTGGCTATACTAGGAATTACTAAAAATAGAAACTTTTTGATACAAAAATGAAAAGCATGATTGTTATGTGAGTTTGCATGGTATTTTTGGTTTTTAATAAAAATTATAGCATGATTGACAATTAAACTTTATTAATTATCGCAGTCAATATGTCACGATCACCGTCTCACCAAGAACAGTCGTCTGACGAATCAGGTTACCTCACCTACATACCTAGAGGAAATACTCCGACGAGTGATGATTTTGACCCATCTGAGCACGGTTACTCAGATTCCGATCGGTCACCGGAGAGATCGGTCACACCTACATCGGAGCCGACTCCACCTGCCACATTCGAGCGAGAGAATGCACCTGTCCCACGTAGGGATGAGGCGGGGCCTTCTCGACTTAGGGGTCGGAGGGTATCGCCACCACCATGTACTGGGATACCGGTGTCTCAACCAGCCGGTATGACAGCGTTAGAAAACTACTGGGTCTCCGGTATGGCTCGAGAGGTGGAGAGAGTTAGAATGGAGATAGATCATCATGAGCATTCCATTGATGCACTCATGTTTATAATGAATTCAAGTGATCAGATTTTAAATGGACTTATATCAATGGTAAGTACGGGTGATCAAACTATGAGTGGGATTATGAGGGAGCTGGTGGAAACTAGGGCGATGGTAGCATGGCTGCACACTTGTTTATCTGTGATGATGGGACTTTTGGTGATTGTGATAGCATGGGTGATGATGATGTTTTTCAGGCATCAATAGTGTGGTTTATTGTTGGATATTTGGATGATTAACTTTCTTTTTGGAGATACGCCACACTTCCCCCACCTACCAATTTTTAATTAACAAGATCGATTTGGAATCGCCGGAGCTGTCGTTTTCCAGCCCCACCATCGACGATTTCTGCCTTTTTTTTAAATCTATTTGGGACCACAAATGGAGGTTAGTGACTTCTCTTCTAACTCTTCTACCATTTTTTTTATCGATTTTTTGTATATTTTTTGTTGTATATTTTTGTTGATAATTTGTTTTATATTGGTTGGATGATAATTTTTTGTTGTATATTTTTGTTGTATATTTTCGAGGTATAATATAACAATTTTTTGTTTTGAAAATATACAATTGTTATATTATTGTTGTTGTATATTTTATTATCTAGGATTTCAAAACAGAAAATATGTATTTAGAGAAAAAAAAGAAAGTTAATATAAAAAAGTTGTTAACTGAAAATATTAATTATACTACAAAAAATTGTCATCCAAAAAATTTATGTTTCGACAATTTTTGATAAATTGTATATTTTTGTTGATAATTTGTTGTATATTTTGGATGACAATTTTTGTATTTTTTTGTGTTGATCGATTTTGTTATGTATGTTGTATGGTTTTAAATAGTTGCAAGTATCATTTTTGGAGTGGATGATAATTTTTTTTTTTGTATATTATCATTTTATATTTAGGGTTATAATTTTAGTGTCATAGTTTTAAATTTAATATTAGATTGAATGGTTGTAGTTAACAAATTTTTAAATTTAATGTAGTTATTAATATAGTTTTAAATTTAATGTTTTCAAATTTTTGTATACACAAATTATAGAATATTTTACAATAGGACAATAATATTGTAAATACCCAAAAATTCGTAACATTAGAAATTTACACGAAAAAATCTTTAAATTTAGAAAGTTACACTTTAGGTCCCTCAACTTTAGAAAGTGGCACTTTAGGTCCCTCTACTTTAGAAACTGACACTTTAGGTCCACTTACTTTAGAATTTTACACTTTAGGTCCCTTAACTCTAGAATTTTACACTTTAGGACCCTTTCCTTTAGAAACCGACACTTTAGGTCCCTCTACTTTTAAAACTTACACTTTAGGACCCTCTACTTTAGAAATTGACAATTTAGGTCCCTCTACTTTAGAAACTGAAACTTTAGGTCTCTTTACCTAAGTATTATATCATTACCATGCAGGGAGGAAATTTCTACATCTGACCGTCACTGTCCATAAATGCCAAAATAAGTGATAAAAAGTCCAAAATCCATAAAGTATAAAAAAAAAAAATTAGTATGTTAATTTGTCTTGCATCGCTAAATTTTCAAATTTGACATTTTATTAGCAAATATTGAGAATCGGGTATTTTGGTTCTCAATTATATCTGATATTTATAAACTAGACTAGTAATTTAAAAAAAAATATATATATATATATATATTAAACTAAATCTTTTGATAATGGTGAGTCATTAAGGACACTTGTCTTAATTTTACATATATTATAATTATTCTATTAATTAAAAACAAATTAAAAACAAGACTTACCCTCATTTTCAATTTTAACCTTTCACCTCCTCTCCCTCTCTTCTCTTATGTTCGGCCGAAGAAGAAGCCACCACCACCATTTCCATTGTTTTTTTTGTTGATTAAAAACCAAATCCAAGCTAGAAATCCTCAACATATTGAAGTCATAATCAAGTTTCCTTCTCAAATTTCCAAGGTAATCTCAAAAACTACATTTATTTTTATGCATGTTCTCATTTTCAAATTTTGAGTTTGAGGAGGAAAAGATTTCATCTAAATGTGGTATAAATTAGGTTTTGTTGATAAAATAGCTTTCAAATTTATGTTCATATATTCAAAAATGAGTTTTTGATTCTTGTTTTTCAAAGAAAACTTGTTTATCATCAAGTTTAGAGTTTATGATGAAAATGTTGAATTTTGGTATCATAAACCACTAAAATGTTGGTATTATTGAAATTATGATTATGTTATCATAATGAAATGTTAGTATAAAAATGTTCTTATGAAGGAATTTCCCAAATTCCACATGATTAAGAACTTAGTAATAATGTTAATGTCATTTATTTGATGTTGTGTTCATGCATGCATTTGGATGGGCATTTTGATTGCAATGAATCCATGATGCATAAGTTAGTTTATCATGTAACGAGGAGTGAAGACATGGTTTATAATCAAAAACCATGTCTAATGATCATCATTTTTGGTTTAAAATAGTATTTTTTTTTCATTTTAGAATTTGTCCAGAAAATGGACTTCACTTCTAGCTTGCACAACTCACAAACCACATGTCCAAATTTGGGGTTTTTGCTTCTAAACTTTAATTTAGAATGTTAGCTTTCTAAAAAGTCCGAAAACACTGCATTTGGAGTTGATTTGGGCACTCAAATGGAATTTATAAGAAAAGGGTGCAATCTGTCCAGTGAGGATAGAATCATACACCCAACTTGTAAAGACCATAACTTCCACATTACTCATCCAAAATAAGTGAATCTTTTTCCAAAAGATAGGATTTTGAGTTAGCTTTGCAATCATATATGGCTCATTGCATAATTCGGAGTCTTGATATCCCTAATGTAAGCTGCAAGTGAAGTGTGTCACTGATCTGAAAATCAGTGACCTTCTGTTTTGTGGAAATTATTTAGGGTATCAAAACATCTATATAAATTATGAAATTTTGCAGAATTGTTCACAACTCAGTATATTAATTCCTCAAAAATTTTGGTAAAGCAAGTCCTTTGGAAGATCAATTATCTTTATCATTTTGTAGACTCATTTTCTGGACAGCAAGTGCTGAAAATCCAGAAAGATAGTTCTATCAAATTTAAACATTGTATTTAAGTATTCTAAATTCTATTTTAGCTTTAAGTTGAATTTGAACTAATACACATACTTATTGGCATTTCAATAAATCACTTGGACGGATTATTGGACTTAGGAACAAGTTTTGACGTATGGCATCTTTCGTTATAGGAAACTTAGGGAGTGACAACTACCGGTGAACTCTATCCCTAAAGCACCGCACTTTCTTTGAAAGGTGAGTATTCGCAGCCCCACTTTTATCGTTTTAACTGATTTTGGGGTGAAAAGCATGCTTTAGTTGCGTATTTAAAGATTCATGAGAATTGTTTGAAAGTATTGCGAATTGGCAATTTATAAGGCTTTGTTAAAAGCGTTTGGAATTATAAGCTATATGATAAGTATGCAATTGATGTGTTGAGTATTAAATGTTAAGACCCCGTGACACTACTATTAACTCGAAGAAAATCGGGCCTATAGTATTAGTGGATAGCGCTATTTGGTGTGACAAACCCACCTTAATGCTGGCGAGCAGGGGTGCACTATACTAGAGAAGATGACTAAACATGTGGCTCGAACCACCACCGCTGAGTTAGTTCATCGGGGGCGTTGAAATTGGTCAGGGACGGCTTAGTAGTGGCTCAACGTAATATTTATCATTGCATACCTCTTGTCATATAAACTAAGTTATGACACTCATGAATCAAAGAAATTGAAGTTTGGTTTAAACATATGTTTTACAAATGATAACTTGCATATAAATTGATTTGTGCATATCTAAAACCTGTGAACTCACCAACTCTTTGTAGTTGATCTTGGTTTTTATTCATGCTTTTCAGGAATCGAGAAGGTAATTCCATGATGTTTTAGCAATGCACTTCATATTTTGAAGCAAGATTATTATGTTTTATGCGTATCGATATATTTTAAGTTTGGGAATTGTAAACAATGTCAATACTACGTTCTTAAAAATGTAATGTCTTTTGAAAGTTAAATGAATGTTGGTATGTTTATAATCTTGTGCTATGACATCGGAGCTGTTATGTCTCATGTTTCCGCTTTAGCGGGGTGTGACAGATTTGGTATCAGAGCCATAGGTTATAGGGAATACCGTTTTTGTTTTAAAACCACACACTATAACCTTTTATAAATAAAGTTTTCAAATTTAGGTGCGCTGTTAGTATAACTAAGATGTGTCTCACATTATTATATTTTAACTTAAACAAAGCTTGATCACCTTTGTTTAATTTAAGTGTGTATAAAGGGGACATGGATTGGCTATACTAGGAATTACTAAAAATAGAAACTTTTTGATACAAAAATGAAAAGCATGATTGTTATGTGAGTTTGCATGGTATTTTTGGTTTTTAATAAAAATTATAGCATGATTGACAATTAAACTTTATTAATTATCGCAGTCAATATGTCACGATCACCGTCTCACCAAGAACAGTCGTCTGACGAATCAGGTTACCTCACCTACATACCTAGAGGAAATACTCCGACGAGTGATGATTTTGACCCATCTGAGCACGGTTACTCAGATTCCGATCGGTCACCGGAGAGATCGGTCACACCTACATCGGAGCCGACTCCACCTGCCACATTCGAGCGAGAGAATACACCTGTCCCACGTAGGGATGAGGCGGGGCCTTCTCGACTTAGGGGTCGGAGGGTATCGCCACCACCATGTACTGGGATACCGGTGTCTCAACCAGCCGGTATGACAGCGTTAGAAAACTACTGGGTCTCCGGTATGGCTCGAGAGGTGGAGAGCGTTAGAATGGAGATAGATCATCATGAGCATTCCATTGATGCACTCATGTTTATAATGAATTCAAGTGATCAGATTTTAAATGGACTTATATCAATGGTAAGTACGGGTGATCAAACTATGAGTGGGATTATGAGGGAGCTGGTGGAAACTAGGGCGATGGTAGCATGGCTGCACACTTGTTTATCTGTGATGATGGGACTTTTGGTGATTGTGATAGCATGGGTGATGATGATGTTTTTCAGGCATCAATAGTGTGGTTTATTGTTGGATATTTGGATGATTAACTTTCTTTTTGGAGATACGCCACACTTCCCCCACCTACCAATTTTTAATTAACAAGATCGATTTGGAATCGCCGGAGCTGTCGTTTTCCAGCCCCACCATCGACGATTTCTGCCTTTTTTTTAAATCTATTTGGGACCACAAATGGAGGTTAGTGACTTCTCTTCTAACTCTTCTACCATTTTTTTTATCGATTTTTTGTATATTTTTTGTTGTATATTTTTGTTGATAATTTGTTTTATATTGGTTGGATGATAATTTTTTGTTGTATATTTTTGTTGTATATTTTCGAGGTATAATATAACAATTTTTTGTTTTGAAAATATACAATTGTTATATTATTGTTGTTGTATATTTTATTATCTAGGATTTCAAAACAGAAAATATGTATTTAGAGAAAAAAAAGAAAGTTAATATAAAAAAGTTGTTAACTGAAAATATTAATTATACTACAAAAAATTGTCATCCAAAAAATTTATGTTTCGACAATTTTTGATAAATTGTATATTTTTGTTGATAATTTGTTGTATATTTTGGATGACAATTTTTGTATTTTTTTGTGTTGATCGATTTTGTTATGTATGTTGTATGGTTTTAAATAGTTGCAAGTATCATTTTTGGAGTGGATGATAATTTTTTTTTTTGTATATTATCATTTTATATTTAGGGTTATAATTTTAGTGTCATAGTTTTAAATTTAATATTAGATTAAATGGTTGTAGTTAACAAATTTTTAAATTTAATGTAGTTATTAATATAGTTTTAAATTTAATGTTTTCAAATTTTTGTATACACAAATTATAGAATATTTTACAATAGGACAATAATATTGTAAATACCCAAAAATTCGTAACATTAGAAATTTACACGAAAAAATCTTTAAATTTAGAAAGTTACACTTTAGGTCCCTCAACTTTAGAAAGTGGCACTTTAGGTCCCTCTACTTTAGAAACTGACACTTTAGGTCCACTTACTTTAGAATTTTACACTTTAGGTCCCTTAACTCTAGAATTTTACACTTTAGGACCCTTTCCTTTAGAAACCGACACTTTAGGTCCCTCTACTTTTAAAACTTACACTTTAGGACCCTCTACTTTAGAAATTGACAATTTAGGTCCCTCTACTTTAGAAACTGAAACTTTAGGTCTCTTTACCTAAGTATTATATCATTACCATGCAGGGAGGAAATTTCTACATCTGACCGTCACTGTCCATAAATGCCAAAATAAGTGATAAAAAGTCCAAAATCCATAAAGTATAAAAAAAAAAAATTAGTATGTTAATTTGTCTTGCATCGCTAAATTTTCAAATTTGACATTTTATTAGCAAATATTGAGAATCGGGTATTTTGGTTCTCAATTATATCTGATATTTATAAACTAGACTAGTAATTTAAAAAAATATATATATATATATATATATTAAACTAAATCTTTTGATAATGGTGAGTCATTAAGGACACTTGTCTTAATTTTACATATATTATAATTATTCTATTAATTAAAAACAAATTAAAAACAAGACTTACCCTCATTTTCAATTTTAACCTTTCACCTCCTCTCCCTCTCTTCTCTTATGTTCGGCCGAAGAAGAAGCCACCACCACCATTTCCATTGTTTTTTTTGTTGATTAAAAACCAAATCCAAGCTAGAAATCCTCAACATATTGAAGTCATAATCAAGTTTCCTTCTCAAATTTCCAAGGTAATCTCAAAAACTACATTTATTTTTATGCATGTTCTCATTTTCAAATTTTGAGTTTGAGGAGGAAAAGATTTCATCTAAATGTGGTATAAATTAGGTTTTGTTGATA
Source organism: Arctium minus (assembly GCA_954870635.1). Taxonomy (NCBI): domain Eukaryota; kingdom Viridiplantae; phylum Streptophyta; class Magnoliopsida; order Asterales; family Asteraceae; genus Arctium; species Arctium minus. The sequence continues at coordinate 16,037,376 of OX941083.1, forward strand.
AAATAGCTTTCAAATTTATGTTCATATATTCAAAAATGAGTTTTTGATTCTTGTTTTTCAAAGAAAACTTGTTTATCATCAAGTTTAGAGTTTATGATGAAAATGTTGAATTTTGGTATCATAAACCACTAAAATGTTGGTATTATTGAAATTATGATTATGTTATCATAATGAAATGTTAGTATAAAAATGTTCTTATGAAGGAATTTCCCAAATTCCACATGATTAAGAACTTAGTAATAATGTTAATGTCATTTATTTGATGTTGTGTTCATGCATGCATTTGGATGGGCATTTTGATTGCAATGAATCCATGATGCATAAGTTAGTTTATCATGTAACGAGGAGTGAAGACATGGTTTATAATCAAAAACCATGTCTAATGATCATCATTTTTGGTTTAAAATAGTATTTTTTTTTCATTTTAGAATTTGTCCAGAAAATGGACTTCACTTCTAGCTTGCACAACTCACAAACCACATGTCCAAATTTGGGGTTTTTGCTTCTAAACTTTAATTTAGAATGTTAGCTTTCTAAAAAGTCCGAAAACACTGCATTTGGAGTTGATTTGGGCACTCAAATGGAATTTATAAGAAAAGGGTGCAATCTGTCCAGTGAGGATAGAATCATACACCCAACTTGTAAAGACCATAACTTCCACATTACTCATCCAAAATAAGTGAATCTTTTTCCAAAAGATAGGATTTTGAGTTAGCTTTGCAATCATATATGGCTCATTGCATAATTCGGAGTCTTGATATCCCTAATGTAAGCTGCAAGTGAAGTGTGTCACTGATCTGAAAATCAGTGACCTTCTGTTTTGTGGAAATTATTTAGGGTATCAAAACATCTATATAAATTATGAAATTTTGCAGAATTGTTCACAACTCAGTATATTAATTCCTCAAAAATTTTGGTAAAGCAAGTCCTTTGGAAGATCAATTATCTTTATCATTTTGTAGACTCATTTTCTGGACAGCAAGTGCTGAAAATCCAGAAAGATAGTTCTATCAAATTTAAACATTGTATTTAAGTATTCTAAATTCTATTTTAGCTTTAAGTTGAATTTGAACTAATACACATACTTATTGGCATTTCAATAAATCACTTGGACGGATTATTGGACTTAGGAACAAGTTTTGACGTATGGCATCTTTCGTTATAGGAAACTTAGGGAGTGACAACTACCGGTGAACTCTATCCCTAAAGCACCGCACTTTCTTTGAAAGGTGAGTATTCGCAGCCCCACTTTTATCGTTTTAACTGATTTTGGGGTGAAAAGCATGCTTTAGTTGCGTATTTAAAGATTCATGAGAATTGTTTGAAAGTATTGCGAATTGGCAATTTATAAGGCTTTGTTAAAAGCGTTTGGAATTATAAGCTATATGATAAGTATGCAATTGATGTGTTGAGTATTAAATGTTAAGACCCCGTGACACTACTATTAACTCGAAGAAAATCGGGCCTATAGTATTAGTGGATAGCGCTATTTGGTGTGACAAACCCACCTTAATGCTGGCGAGCAGGGGTGCACTATACTAGAGAAGATGACTAAACATGTGGCTCGAACCACCACCGCTGAGTTAGTTCATCGGGGGCGTTGAAATTGGTCAGGGACGGCTTAGTAGTGGCTCAACGTAATATTTATCATTGCATACCTCTTGTCATATAAACTAAGTTATGACACTCATGAATCAAAGAAATTGAAGTTTGGTTTAAACATATGTTTTACAAATGATAACTTGCATATAAATTGATTTGTGCATATCTAAAACCTGTGAACTCACCAACTCTTTGTAGTTGATCTTGGTTTTTATTCATGCTTTTCAGGAATCGAGAAGGTAATTCCATGATGTTTTAGCAATGCACTTCATATTTTGAAGCAAGATTATTATGTTTTATGCGTATCGATATATTTTAAGTTTGGGAATTGTAAACAATGTCAATACTACGTTCTTAAAAATGTAATGTCTTTTGAAAGTTAAATGAATGTTGGTATGTTTATAATCTTGTGCTATGACATCGGAGCTGTTATGTCTCATGTTTCCGCTTTAGCGGGGTGTGACAGATTTGGTATCAGAGCCATAGGTTATAGGGAATACCGTTTTTGTTTTAAAACCACACACTATAACCTTTTATAAATAAAGTTTTCAAATTTAGGTGCGCTGTTAGTATAACTAAGATGTGTCTCACATTATTATATTTTAACTTAAACAAAGCTTGATCACCTTTGTTTAATTTAAGTGTGTATAAAGGGGACATGGATTGGCTATACTAGGAATTACTAAAAATAGAAACTTTTTGATACAAAAATGAAAAGCATGATTGTTATGTGAGTTTGCATGGTATTTTTGGTTTTTAATAAAAATTATAGCATGATTGACAATTAAACTTTATTAATTATCGCAGTCAATATGTCACGATCACCGTCTCACCAAGAACAGTCGTCTGACGAATCAGGTTACCTCACCTACATACCTAGAGGAAATACTCCGACGAGTGATGATTTTGACCCATCTGAGCACGGTTACTCAGATCCCGATCGGTCACCGGAGAGATCGGTCACACCTACATCGGAGCCGACTCCACCTGCCACATTCGAGCGAGAGAATACACCTGTCCCACGTAGGGATGAGGCGGGGCCTTCTCGACTTAGGGGTCGGAGGGTATCGCCACCACCATGTACTGGGATACCGGTGTCTCAACCAGCCGGTATGACAGCGTTAGAAAACTACTGGGTCTCCGGTATGGCTCGAGAGGTGGAGAGCGTTAGAATGGAGATAGATCATCATGAGCATTCCATTGATGCACTCATGTTTATAATGAATTCAAGTGATCAGATTTTAAATGGACTTATATTAATGGTAAGTACGGGTGATCAAACTATGAGTGGGATTATGAGGGAGCTGGTGGAAACTAGGGCGATGGTAGCATGGCTGCACACTTGTTTATCTGTGATGATGGGACTTTTGGTGATTGTGATAGCATGGGTGATGATGATGTTTTTCAGGCATCAATAGTGTGGTTTATTGTTGGATATTTGGATGATTAACTTTCTTTTTGGAGATACGCCACACTTCCCCCACCTACCAATTTTTAATTAACAAGATCGATTTGGAATCGCCGGAGCTGTCGTTTTCCAGCCCCACCATCGACGATTTCTGCCTTTTTTTTAAATCTATTTGGGACCACAAATGGAGGTTAGTGACTTCTCTTCTAACTCTTCTACCATTTTTTTTATCGATTTTTTGTATATTTTTTGTTGTATATTTTTGTTGATAATTTGTTTTATATTGGTTGGATGATAATTTTTTGTTGTATATTTTTGTTGTATATTTTCGAGGTATAATATAACAATTTTTTGTTTTGAAAATATACAATTGTTATATTATTGTTGTTGTATATTTTATTATCTAGGATTTCAAAACAGAAAATATGTATTTAGAGAAAAAAAAGAAAGTTAATATAAAAAAGTTGTTAACTGAAAATATTAATTATACTACAAAAAATTGTCATCCAAAAAATTTATGTTTCGACAATTTTTGATAAATTGTATATTTTTGTTGATAATTTGTTGTAAATTTTGGATGACAATTTTTGTATTTTTTTGTGTTGATCGATTTTGTTATGTATGTTGTATGGTTTTAAATAGTTGCAAGTATCATTTTTGGAGTGGATGATAATTTTTTTTTTGTATATTATCATTTTATATTTAGGGTTATAATTTTAGTGTCATAGTTTTAAATTTAATATTAGATTAAATGGTTGTAGTTAACAAATTTTTAAATTTAATGTAGTTATTAATATAGTTTTAAATTTAATGTTTTCAAATTTTTGTATACACAAATTATAGAATATTTTACAATAGGACAATAATATTGTAAATACCCAAAAATTCGTAACATTAGAAATTTACACGAAAAAATCTTTAAATTTAGAAAGTTACACTTAAGGTCCCTCAACTTTAGAAAGTGGCACTTTAGGTCCCTCTACTTTAGAAACTGACACTTTAGGTCCACTTACTTTAGAATTTTACACTTTAGGTCCCTTAACTCTAGAATTTTACACTTTAGGACCCTTTCCTTTAGAAACCGACACTTTAGGTCCCTCTACTTTTAAAACTTACACTTTAGGACCCTCTACTTTAGAAATTGACAATTTAGGTCCCTCTACTTTAGAAACTGAAACTTTAGGTCTCTTTACCTAAGTATTATATCATTACCATGCAGGGAGGAAATTTCTACATCTGACCGTCACTGTCCATAAATGCCAAAATAAGTGATAAAAAGTCCAAAATCCATAAAGTATAAAAAAAAAAAATTAGTATGTTAATTTGTCTTGCATCGCTAAATTTTCAAATTTGACATTTTATTAGCAAATATTGAGAATCGGGTATTTTGGTTCTCAATTATATCTGATATTTATAAACTAGACTAGTAATTTAAAAATATATATATATATATATATATTAAACTAAATCTTTTGATAATGGTGAGTCATTAAGGACACTTGTCTTAATTTTACATATATTATAATTATTCTATTAATTAAAAACAAATTAAAAACAAGACTTACCCTCATTTTCAATTTTAACCTTTCACCTCCTCTCCCTCTCTTCTCTTATGTTCGGCCGAAGAAGAAGCCACCACCACCATTTCCATTGTTTTTTTTGTTGATTAAAAACCAAATCCAAGCTAGAAATCCTCAACATATTGAAGTCATAATCAAGTTTCCTTCTCAAATTTCCAAGGTAATCTCAAAAACTACATTTATTTTTATGCATGTTCTCATTTTCAAATTTTGAGTTTGAGGAGGAAAAGATTTCATCTAAATGTGGTATAAATTAGGTTTTGTTGATAAAATAGCTTTCAAATTTATGTTCATATATTCAAAAATGAGTTTTTGATTCTTGTTTTTCAAAGAAAACTTGTTTATCATCAAGTTTAGAGTTTATGATGAAAATGTTGAATTTTGGTATCATAAACCACTAAAATGTTGGTATTATTGAAATTATGATTATGTTATCATAATGAAATGTTAGTATAAAAATGTTCTTATGAAGGAATTTCCCAAATTCCACATGATTAAGAACTTAGTAATAATGTTAATGTCATTTATTTGATGTTGTGTTCATGCATGCATTTGGATGGGCATTTTGATTGCAATGAATCCATGATGCATAAGTTAGTTTATCATGTAACGAGGAGTGAAGACATGGTTTATAATCAAAAACCATGTCTAATGATCATCATTTTTGGTTTAAAATAGTATTTTTTTTTCATTTTAGAATTTGTCCAGAAAATGGACTTCACTTCTAGCTTGCACAACTCACAAACCACATGTCCAAATTTGGGGTTTTTGCTTCTAAACTTTAATTTAGAATGTTAGCTTTCTAAAAAGTCCGAAAACACTGCATTTGGAGTTGATTTGGGCACTCAAATGGAATTTATAAGAAAAGGGTGCAATCTGTCCAGTGAGGATAGAATCATACACCCAACTTGTAAAGACCATAACTTCCACATTACTCATCCAAAATAAGTGAATCTTTTTCCAAAAGATAGGATTTTGAGTTAGCTTTGCAATCATATATGGCTCATTGCATAATTCGGAGTCTTGATATCCCTAATGTAAGCTGCAAGTGAAGTGTGTCACTGATCTGAAAATCAGTGACCTTCTGTTTTGTGGAAATTATTTAGGGTATCAAAACATCTATATAAATTATGAAATTTTGCAGAATTGTTCACAACTCAGTATATTAATTCCTCAAAAATTTTGGTAAAGCAAGTCCTTTGGAAGATCAATTATCTTTATCATTTTGTAGACTCATTTTCTGGACAGCAAGTGCTGAAAATCCAGAAAGATAGTTCTATCAAATTTAAACATTGTATTTAAGTATTCTAAATTCTATTTTAGCTTTAAGTTGAATTTGAACTAATACACATACTTATTGGCATTTCAATAAATCACTTGGACGGATTATTGGACTTAGGAACAAGTTTTGACGTATGGCATCTTTCGTTATAGGAAACTTAGGGAGTGACAACTACCGGTGAACTCTATCCCTAAAGCACCGCACTTTCTTTGAAAGGTGAGTATTCGCAGCCCCACTTTTATCGTTTTAACTGATTTTGGGGTGAAAAGCATGCTTTAGTTGCGTATTTAAAGATTCATGAGAATTGTTTGAAAGTATTGCGAATTGGCAATTTATAAGGCTTTGTTAAAAGCGTTTGGAATTATAAGCTATATGATAAGTATGCAATTGATGTGTTGAGTATTAAATGTTAAGACCCCGTGACACTACTATTAACTCGAAGAAAATCGGGCCTATAGTATTAGTGGATAGCGCTATTTGGTGTGACAAACCCACCTTAATGCTGGCGAGCAGGGGTGCACTATACTAGAGAAGATGACTAAACATGTGGCTCGAACCACCACCGCTGAGTTAGTTCATCGGGGGCGTTGAAATTGGTCAGGGACGGCTTAGTAGTGGCTCAACGTAATATTTATCATTGCATACCTCTTGTCATATAAACTAAGTTATGACACTCATGAATCAAAGAAATTGAAGTTTGGTTTAAACATATGTTTTACAAATGATAACTTGCATATAAATTGATTTGTGCATATCTAAAACCTGTGAACTCACCAACTCTTTGTAGTTGATCTTGGTTTTTATTCATGCTTTTCAGGAATCGAGAAGGTAATTCCATGATGTTTTAGCAATGCACTTCATATTTTGAAGCAAGATTATTATGTTTTATGCGTATCGATATATTTTAAGTTTGGGAATTGTAAACAATGTCAATACTACGTTCTTAAAAATGTAATGTCTTTTGAAAGTTAAATGAATGTTGGTATGTTTATAATCTTGTGCTATGACATCGGAGCTGTTATGTCTCATGTTTCCGCTTTAGCGGGGTGTGACAGATTTGGTATCAGAGCCATAGGTTATAGGGAATACCGTTTTTGTTTTAAAACCACACACTATAACCTTTTATAAATAAAGTTTTCAAATTTAGGTGCGCTGTTAGTATAACTAAGATGTGTCTCACATTATTATATTTTAACTTAAACAAAGCTTGATCACCTTTGTTTAATTTAAGTGTGTATAAAGGGGACATGGATTGGCTATACTAGGAATTACTAAAAATAGAAACTTTTTGATACAAAAATGAAAAGCATGATTGTAATGTGAGTTTGCATGGTATTTTTGGTTTTTAATAAAAATTATAGCATGATTGACAATTAAACTTTATTAATTATCGCAGTCAATATGTCACGATCACCGTCTCACCAAGAACAGTCGTCTGACGAATCAGGTTACCTCACCTACATACCTAGAGGAAATACTCCGACGAGTGATGATTTTGACCCATCTGAGCACGGTTACTCAGATTCCGATCGGTCACCGGAGAGATCGGTCACACCTACATCGGAGCCGACTCCACCTGCCACATTCGAGCGAGAGAATACACCTGTCCCACGTAGGGATGAGGCGGGGCCTTCTCGACTTAGGGGTCGGAGGGTATCGCCACCACCATGTACTGGGATACCAGTGTCTCAACCAGCCGGTATGACAGCGTTAGAAAACTACTGGGTCTCCGGTATGGCTCGAGAGGTGGAGAGCGTTAGAATGGAGATAGATCATCATGAGCATTCCATTGATGCACTCATGTTTATAATGAATTCAAGTGATCAGATTTTAAATGGACTTATATCAATGGTAAGTACGGGTGATCAAACTATGAGTGGGATTATGAGGGAGCTGGTGGAAACTAGGGCGATGGTAGCATGGCTGCACACTTGTTTATCTGTGATGATGGGACTTTTGGTGATTGTGATAGCATGGGTGATGATGATGTTTTTCAGGCATCAATAGTGTGGTTTATTGTTGGATATTTGGATGATTAACTTTCTTTTTGGAGATACGCCACACTTCCCCCACCTACCAATTTTTAATTAACAAGATCGATTTGGAATCGCCGGAGCTGTCGTTTTCCAGCCCCACCATCGACGATTTCTGCCTTTTTTTTAAATCTATTTGGGACCACAAATGGAGGTTAGTGACTTCTCTTCTAACTCTTCTACCATTTTTTTTATCGATTTTTTGTATATTTTTTGTTGTATATTTTTGTTGATAATTTGTTTTATATTGGTTGGATGATAATTTTTTGTTGTATATTTTTGTTGTATATTTTCGAGGTATAATATAACAATTTTTTGTTTTGAAAATATACAATTGTTATATTATTGTTGTTGTATATTTTATTATCTAGGATTTCAAAACAGAAAATATGTATTTAGAGAAAAAAAAGAAAGTTAATATAAAAAAGTTGTTAACTGAAAATATTAATTATACTACAAAAAATTGTCATCCAAAAAATTTATGTTTCGACAATTTTTGATAAATTGTATATTTTTGTTGATAATTTGTTGTATATTTTGGATGACAATTTTTGTATTTTTTTGTGTTGATCGATTTTGTTATGTATGTTGTATGGTTTTAAATAGTTGCAAGTATCATTTTTGGAGTGGATGATAATTTTTTTTTTTGTATATTATCATTTTATATTTAGGGTTATAATTTTAGTGTCATAGTTTTAAATTTAATATTAGATTAAATGGTTGTAGTTAACAAATTTTTAAATTTAATGTAGTTATTAATATAGTTTTAAATTTAATGTTTTCAAATTTTTGTATACACAAATTATAGAATATTTTACAATAGGACAATAATATTGTAAATACCCAAAAATTCGTAACATTAGAAATTTACACGAAAAAATCTTTAAATTTAGAAAGTTACACTTTAGGTCTCTCAACTTTAGAAAGTGGCACTTTAGGTCCCTCTACTTTAGAAACTGACACTTTAGGTCCACTTACTTTAGAATTTTACACTTTAGGTCCCTTAACTCTAGAATTTTACACTTTAGGACCCTTTCCTTTAGAAACCGACACTTTAGGTCCCTCTACTTTTAAAACTTACACTTTAGGACCCTCTACTTTAGAAATTGACAATTTAGGTCCCTCTACTTTAGAAACTGAAACTTTAGGTCTCTTTACCTAAGTATTATATCATTACCATGCAGGGAGGAAATTTCTACATCTGACCGTCACTGTCCATAAATGCCAAAATAAGTGATAAAAAGTCCAAAATCCATAAAGTATAAAAAAAAAAATTAGTATGTTAATTTGTCTTGCATCGCTAAATTTTCAAATTTGACATTTTATTAGCAAATATTGAGAATCGGGTATTTTGGTTCTCAATTATATCTGATATTTATAAACTAGACTAGTAATTTAAAAAAAAATATATATATATATATATATATATATATATATTAAACTAAATCTTTTGATAATGGTGAGTCATTAAGGACACTTGTCTTAATTTTACATATATTATAATTATTCTATTAATTAAAAACAAATTAAAAACAAGACTTACCCTCATTTTCAATTTTAACCTTTCACCTCCTCTCCCTCTCTTCTCTTATGTTCGGCCGAAGAAGAAGCCACCACCACCATTTCCATTGTTTTTTTTGTTGATTAAAAACCAAATCCAAGCTAGAAATCCTCAACATATTGAAGTCATAATCAAGTTTCCTTCTCAAATTTCCAAGGTAATCTCAAAAACTACATTTATTTTTATGCATGTTCTCATTTTCAAATTTTGAGTTTGAGGAGGAAAAGATTTCATCTAAATGTGGTATAAATTAGGTTTTGTTGATAAAATAGCTTTCAAATTTATGTTCATATATTCAAAAATGAGTTTTTGATTCTTGTTTTTCAAAGAAAACTTGTTTATCATCAAGTTTAGAGTTTATGATGAAAATGTTGAATTTTGGTATCATAAACCACTAAAATGTTGGTATTATTGAAATTATGATTATGTTATCATAATGAAATGTTAGTATAAAAATGTTCTTATGAAGGAATTTCTCAAATTCCACATGATTAAGAACTTAGTAATAATGTTAATGTCATTTATTTGATGTTGTGTTCATGCATGCATTTGGATGGGCATTTTGATTGCAATGAATCCATGATGCATAAGTTAGTTTATCATGTAACGAGGAGTGAAGACATGGTTTATAATCAAAAACCATGTCTAATGATCATCATTTTTGGTTTAAAATAGTATTTTTTTTTCATTTTAGAATTTGTCCAGAAAATGGACTTCACTTCTAGCTTGCACAACTCACAAACCATATGTCCAAATTTGGGGTTTTTGCTTCTAAACTTTAATTTAGAATGTTAGCTTTCTAAAAAGTCCGAAAACACTGCATTTGGAGTTGATTTGGGCACTCAAATGGAATTTATAAGAAAAGGGTGCAATCTGTCCAGTGAGGATAGAATCATACACCCAACTTGTAAAGACCATAACTTCCACATTACTCATCCAAAATAAGTGAATCTTTTTCCAAAAGATAGGATTTTGAGTTAGCTTTGCAATCATATATGGCTCATTGCATAATTCGGAGTCTTGATATCCCTAATGTAAGCTGCAAGTGAAGTGTGTCACTGATCTGAAAATCAGTGACCTTCTGTTTTGTGGAAATTATTTAGGGTATCAAAACATCTATATAAATTATGAAATTTTGCAGAATTGTTCACAACTCAGTATATTAATTCCTCAAAAATTTTGGTAAAGCAAGTCCTTTGGAAGATCAATTATCTTTATCATTTTGTAGACTCATTTTCTGGACAGCAAGTGCTGAAAATCCAGAAAGATAGTTCTATCAAATTTAAACATTGTATTTAAGTATTCTAAATTCTATTTTAGCTTTAAGTTGAATTTGAACTAATACACATACTTATTGGCATTTCAATAAATCACTTGGACGGATTATTGGACTTAGGAACAAGTTTTGACGTATGGCATCTTTCGTTATAGGAAACTTAGGGAGTGACAACTACCGGTGAACTCTATCCCTAAAGCACCGCACTTTCTTTGAAAGGTGAGTATTCGCAGCCCCACTTTTATCGTTTTAACTGATTTTGGGGTGAAAAGCATGCTTTAGTTGCGTATTTAAAGATTCATGAGAATTGTTTGAAAGTATTGCGAATTGGCAATTTATAAGGCTTTGTTAAAAGCGTTTGGAATTATAAGCTATATGATAAGTATGCAATTGATGTGTTGAGTATTAAATGTTAAGACCCCGTGACACTACTATTAACTCGAAGAAAATCGGGCCTATAGTATTAGTGGATAGCGCTATTTGGTGTGACAAACCCACCTTAATGCTGGCGAGCAGGGGTGCACTATACTAGAGAAGATGACTAAACATGTGGCTCGAACCACCGCTGAGTTAGTTCATCGGGGGCGTTGAAATTGGTCAGGGACGGCTTAGTAGTGGCTCAACGTAATATTTATCATTGCATACCTCTTGTCATATAAACTAAGTTATGACACTCATGAATCAAAGAAATTGAAGTTTGGTTTAAACATATGTTTTACAAATGATAACTTGCATATAAACTGATTTGTGCATATCTAAAACCTGTGAACTCACCAACTCTTTGTAGTTGATCTTGGTTTTTATTCATGCTTTTCAGGAATCGAGAAGGTAATTCCATGATGTTTTAGCAATGCACTTCATATTTTGAAGCAAGATTATTATGTTTTATGCGTATCGATATATTTTAAGTTTGGGAATTGTAAACAATGTCAATACTACGTTCTTAAAAATGTAATGTCTTTTGAAAGTTAAATGAATGTTGGTATGTTTATAATCTTGTGCTATGACATCGGAGCTGTTATGCCTCATGTTTCCGTTTTAGCGGGGTGTGACATATTTGGTATCAGAGCCATAGGTTATAGGGAATACCGGTTTTGTTTTAAAACCACACACTATAACCTTTTATAAATAAAGTTTTCAAATTTAGGTGCGCTGTTAGTATAACTAAGATGTGTCTCACATTATTATATTTTAACTTAAACAAAGCTTGATCACCTTTGTTTAATTTAAGTGTGTATAAAGGGGACATGGATTGGCTATACTAGGAATTACTAAAAATAGAAACTTTTTGATACAAAAATGAAAAGCATGATTGTTATGTGAGTTTGCATGGTATTTTTGGTTTTTAATAAAAATTATAGCATGATTGACAATTAAACTTTATTAATTATCGCAGTCAATATGTCACGATCACCGTCTCACCAAGAACAGTCGTCTGACGAATCAGGTTACCTCACCTACATAGCTAGAGGAAATACTCCGACGAGTGATGATTTTGACCCATCTGAGCACGGTTACTCAGATTCCGATCGGTCACCGGAGAGATCGGTCACACCTACATCGGAGCCGACTCCACCTGCCACATTCGAGCGAGAGAATACACCTGTCCCACGTAGGAAACTGTGTTATTTGTCTCAAATGCAACAAAGGAGGTCATTATGCGAAAGATTGCAAGAATGGGGGAAAACGAGCTTGTTTTGAGTGCGGGAGTCAGGATCACTTCAGAAATGCCTGTCCCAAATTTATCAGAAAAATGAACGCAAATCAGACTCGACCAGTCAATCAGAGGAATCAAAGAGGTCAAGCACGAGGCCGAGTATTTGAAATTGGAGCGGAAGAAGCGAGACAGGATCCGGATGTGATCACAGGTATGTTTCTTTTAAATAATCATCGTGCATCTGTATTGTTTGATTCCGGAGCAGATAGAAGCTTTGTGTCATTAAGTTTTAGATCAAAAATTAATCAAATGCCCCAAAAGCTAAAAGAAACTTATGTCATTGAGTTCGCTAACGGACAAGAGATTAGGGTTGGAGATGTATTTTCGAATTGTACCCTAAGTCTAGCTGAAAAGGAATTTAAGATAGATCTAATTCCAATAAAGTTAGGAAGCTTTGACATAGTTGTGGGCATGGATTGGTTGTCTAATAACCAAGCGGAAATATATTGCTCCGAAAAGACTCTTCGAATTCCGTTACCGAAAGGAGAAGTACTTATAGTACATGGAGAAAAATCCAAAAGGAAGTTAAGAATAGTGTCCTGCATGAAGATGCAGAAGTATTTAAGGAAAGAATATATTGCGTTTTTAGCTCATGTAGTCAATAAAGAGACCAAGGAGAAGTGTTTGCAAGATATTCCTGTAGTTCGAGACTTTCCTGAAGTATTTCCTGAAGACTTACCCGGACCACCTCCACCGAGACGAGTCGAATTCCGCATTGATTTAATTCCGGGAGCTGCACCAGTGGCTAAGACACCATACCGTTTGGCGCCATCCGAAATGCAAGAACTGTCTGAACAACTTCAAGAGCTGCTTGACAAAGGATTTATCAGACCCAGTTCTTCGCCATGGGGAGCTCCAGTCCTTTTTGTTAAGAAGAAAGATGGAACATTCCGAATGTGTATCGATTACAGAAAACTCAATAACCTAACCCTCAAGAATCGATACCCACTTCCTCGAATTGACGATCTGTTTGATCAACTGCAAGGCGCAACGTACTTCTCAAAGATTGACTTGCGATCTGGATATCATCAAATGAGAGTCCGTGAAGAGGATATTGATAAGACGACATTTAGAACTCGTTATGGACATTATGAGTTTCTAATTATGGCCTTTGGATTGACGAACGCACCAGCAGTTTTCATGGATTTGATGAATAGAGTCTGTCGGCCGTATTTAGACAAGTTCGTAATTGTATTCATAGACGACATTTTGATCTATTCGCGAAGTAAGGAAGATCATAAGAAACATTTGAAGTTGATCTTAGAACTACTCAAAGATCAGAAGTTGTATGCTAAGTTTTCCAAATGTGAATTTTGGCTTCGAGAGGTACATTTTCTAGGTCATGTGGTTAATGAAAAAGGAATTCATGTTGACCCGGCAAAAGTTGAAGCCATTAAGAAATGGGAAACTCCAAGGACACCAACGGAAATTCGTCAATTTCTTGGTCTGGCAGGTTATTACCGAAGGTTCATAGCGAATTTTTCAAAAATCGCTCAACCGCTGACAACACTGACTCAGAAAGATAAGAAATTTATCTGGGAAGAAAATCAGGAGGAAGCATTTCAAATGCTTAAACGCAAGTTATGTGACGCACCAATTCTTGCGCTACCGGAAGGCACAGATGATTTTGTGGTGTATTGTGACGCATCCCATCAAGGCTTGGGATGTGTATTAATGCAGAGGAATAAGGTTATAGCTTATGCGTCAAGACAACTCAAAGTTCATGAAAAGAACTACACCACTCATGACTTGGAATTGGGAGCAGTGGTTTTTGCTTTAAAAATCTGGAGACATTACCTTTATGGCACTAAATGTACCATTTATACTGATCACAAAAGTCTTAAGTATATTTTTGATCAGAAAATGTTGAACATGAGACAGCGGAGATGGGTTGAGCTGCTTAATGATTATGATTGCGAAATAAAGTATCATCCTGGTAAAGCTAATGTGGTAGCAGATGCATTAAGCAGGAAAGAAAGAGTAAAACCAACAAGGGCACGAGCTTTGGGAATGTTGGTTCAATCAAGCTTTAAGACACAAATTCGTGAAGCTCAAGAGAAAGCACTGAAAGCAGAAAATCTTTGTTGCGAAGCCTTGCATAATTTGGAAAAAGAGTTCGAATCACAATCAGATGGAGTACGATATTTTAAGAATAAAGTTTGGGTACCAAAGGTTGATGATCTACGATCGACTATTTTGGAAGAAGCTCACCGATCGAGGTATTCGGTTCACCCTGGAGCCGATAAAATGTACAAAGGATTGAAGGAATATTATTGGTGGCCAGGAATGAAGAAGGATATTGCTAAGTTTGTAAGCAAGTGTTTGACTTGTGCAAAAGTTAAAGCAGAGCATCAAAAACCTTCTGGACTTCTTCAACAACCTGAGATACCACAATGGAAATGGGATCAGGTATCTATGGATTTTATCACCAAACTACCCAGGACTGGAAATGGGAACGACGCAATTTGGGTCATTGTGGACCGACTTACGAAATATGCGCATTTTCTTCCTATAAGAGAGGATTTCAAAATAGAAAGATTGGCACAGATGTACATAGATGAAATTGTCTCTCGGCATGGAGTACCCCTATCTATCATTTCTGACAGAGATAGTCGTTTTACTTCCCGATTTTGGCAAGCATTTCAGAAAGCGCTGGGTACCAGGTTGGATCTGAGTACTGCATACCATCCACAGACTGACGGACAAACGGAAAGGACCATTCAAACTTTGGAAGATATGTTACGCGCTTGTGCTATAGATTTCGGAGGAAGCTGGGATAAGCATCTGCCGTTAGTTGAATTCTCTTACAATAACAGCTATCACACTAGCATTCAATGTGCGCCATACGAAGCTCTCTATGGACGTAAGTGTAGATCTCCACTCAGTTGGGTGGAAATTGGCGATAGTCAACTGATTGGGCCTGACATTATACAAGAAACCACGGATAAAATATCAACCATTCAGGACAGACTCAAAGCTGCGAGAGATTGTCAGAAAAGTTACGCTGATAATCGCAGAAGACCTTTAGAATTTCAAAAAGGTGATAAAGTTCTTCTGAAAGTATCACCATGGAAGGGAATGATCAGATTCGGGAAAAGAGGTAAGCTAAGTCCAAGATATATTGGTCCGTTTGAGATACTGGAGAGAATTGGACCGGTAGCCTACAAGCTTAGACTGCCTCAAGAGCTAAATGCAATTCATGATATTTTCCATGTGTCAAACCTAAAGAAGTGTTTAACTGAAGAATTGATGGTGGTGACTCCGGACGAAATCCAAGTGGATGAACGCCTTTGTTTCCGAGAGAAACCAGTTGGAATTTTGGATCGTGAGGTAAAACGTTTAAGGCGAAGTAAGATTCCAATTTTAAAAGTCCGCTGGAATTCACGTCATGGACCTGAATATACTTGGGAAAGAGAAGATTTCATGAAACGCAAGTATCCTCAATTGTTTAATAAAAAGCCTGTCCAGAAATAACAGTTATAAATTTCGGGACGAATTTTTTTTGAAGAAGGGGAGACTGTGACACCTGTCAAATTCTGAATATTAAGGTTAGCACCCTTAGATTATATTAAGTTGTGTCACTTCTAGATTTTAATTAAAAGCCTTTAAAATAAAAGTTTCCCGAAAAATTTAGAAGTTGCGTTAAAAACCCAGAACAGTTCCGCATCTGACCGTCACTGTCCAGAAATGCCAAAATAAGTGATAAAAAGTCCAAAATCCATAAACTATAAAAAAAAAATTAGTATGTTAATTTGTCTTGCATCGCTAAATTTTCGAATTTGACATTTTATTAGCAAATATTGAGAATCGGGTATTTCGGTTGTCAATTATATCTGATATTTATAAACTAGACTAGTAATTTAAAAAAAAAAATATATATATATATATATATATATATATATTAAACTACATCTTTTGATAATGGTGAGTCATTAAGGACACTTGTCTTAATTTTACATATATTATAATTATTCTATTAATTAAAAACAAGACTTACCCTCATTTTCAATTTTAACCTTTCACCTCCTCTCCCTCTCTTCTCTTATGTTCGGCCGAAGAAGAAGCCACCACCACCACCATTTCCATTGTTTTTTTTTGTTGATTAAAAACCAAATCCAAGCTAGAAATTCTCAACATATTGAAGTCATAATCAAGTTTCCTTCTCAAATTTCCAAGGTAATCTGAAAAACTACATTTATTTTTATGCATGTTCTCATTTTCAAATTTTGAGTTTGAGGAGTAAAAGATTTCATCTAAATGTGGTATAAATTAGGTTTTGTTGATAAAATAGATTTCAAATTTATGTTCATATATTCAAAAATGAGTTTTTGATTCTTGTTTTTCAAAGAAAACTTGTTTATCATCAAGTTTAGAGTTTATGATGAAAATGTTGAATTTTGGTATCATAAACCACTAAAATGTTGGTATTATTGAAATTATGATTATGTTATCATAATGAAATGTTAGTATAAAAATGTTCTTATGAAGGAATTTCCCAAATTCCACATGATTAAGAACTTAGTAATAATGTTAATGTCATTTATTTGATGTTGTGTTCATGCATGCATTTGGATGAGCATTTTGATTGCAATGAATCCATGATGCATAAGTTAGTTTATCATGTAATGAGGAGTGAAGACATGGTTTATAATCAAAAACCATGTCTAATGATCATCATTTTTGGTTTAAAATAGTATTTTTTTTTCATTTTAGAATTTGTCCAGAAAATGGACTTCACTTCTAGCTTGCACAACTCACAAACCACATGTCTAAATTTGGGGTTTTTGCTTCTAAACTTTAATTTAGAATGTTAGCTTTCTAAAAAGTCCGAAAACACTGCATTTGGAGTTGATTTGGGCACTCAAATGGAATTTATAAGAAAAGGGTGCAATCTGTCCAGTGAGGACAGAATCATACACCCAACTTTAGGACTGAAAATCAGTGACCTTCTGTTTTGTGGAAATTATTTAGGGTATCAAAACATCTATATAAATTATGAAATTTTGCAGAATTGTTCACAACTCAGTATATTAATTCCTCAAAAATTTTGGTAAAGCAAGTCCTTTGGAAGATCAATTATCTTTATCATTTTGTAGACTCATTTTCTGGACAGCAAGTGCTGAAAATCCAGAAAGATAGTTCTATCAAATTTAAACATTGTATTTAAGTATTCTAAATTCTATTTTAGCTTTAAGTTGAATTTGAACTAATACACATACTTATTGGCATTTCAATAAATCACTTGGACGGATTATTGGACTTAGGAACAAGTTTTGACGTATGGCATCTTTCGTTATAGGAAACTTAGGGAGTGACAACTACCGGTGAACTCTATCCCTAAAGCACCGCACTTTCTTTGAAAGGTGAGTATTCACAACCCCACTTTTATCGTTTTAACTGATTTTGGGGTGAAAAACATGCTTTAGTTGCGTATTTAAAGATTCATGAGAATTGTTTGAAAGTATTGCGAATTGGCAATTTATAAGGCTTTGTTAAAAGCGTTTGGAATTATAAGCTATATGATAAGTATGCAATTGATGTGTTGAGTATTAAATGTTAAGACCCCGTGACACTACTATTAACTCGAAGAAAATCGGGCCTATAGTATTAGTGGATAGCGCTATTTGGTGTGACAAACCCACCTTAATGCTGACGAGCAGGGGTGCACTATACTAGAGAAGATGACTAAACATGTGGCTCGAACCACCGCTGAGTTAGTTCATCGGGGGCGTTGAAATTGGTCAGGGACGGCTTAGTAGTGGCTCAACGTAATATTTATCATTGCATACCTCTTGTCATATAAACTAAGTTATGACACTCATGAATCAAAGAAATTGAAGTTTGGTTTAAACATATGTTTTACAAATGATAACTTGCATATAAATTGATTTGTGCATATCTAAAACCTGTGAACTCACCAACTCTTTGTAGTTGACCTTGGTTTTTATTCATGCTTTTCAGGAATCGAGAAGGAAATTCCATGATGTTTTAGCAATGCACTTCATATTTTGAAGCAAGATTATTATGTTTTATGCGTATCGATATATTTTAAGTTTGGGAATTGTAAACAATGTCAATACTACGTTCTTAAAAATGTAATGTCTTTTGAAAGTTAAATGAATGTTGGTATGTTTATAATCTTGTGTTATGACATCGGAGCTGTTATGCCTCATGTTTCCGCTTTAGCGGGGTGTGACACTTACTAGCCAGTTTAGCTCTTTCCAGGTAAGTGTTTAACTTAATTTATTGGACATGGTTTTAATTGTTATCTTTTGGAACTTTATGTGGTTTATTATGTTTGATGACAGATTCCAACCCAGCAGCAGGGTGGACAGCCCTCCCAGCCCGCCGACACGCAACACGGGTTCTGATCTTCGATCTTCGGAGGCCCGTTCCAATACACGGATATTGTTAGTCACTTGAATCTTTATATTATATCATTATTTGTTTTCAATAAGACATAAAAACAATGACTTAGATTAATGTGCAGAGTTCATCATCCTTCCTTGATGACATATTCGAACCTTCGTCGTTCGTTACACCGACCCACCACATGGCACATGTAAGTTATTTAATTTGGTGGGTAATTTGATTTTTACATTCAGAATAGAAATTGAATAACCTCAATCTTATTTTACAGGGCACAGGGGCATCATTCCCGGGGTTTAACGGTCAGTCCACTGGCGGCTCTCCATTTTTTACACAGGGCCAGTATACGCAACCTATAAGTTAGGAGATTTGTTTTTTACATTTGATATTTATTTGTTAGAGCAAACTTGTGAGGATCCAACTTATTTTGCATGGCACATTCGGGTCGTTGCTCCATGAGACTGGACCGACTACGGTGGGTTTAGGTATGTCGGGGTTTGTTTCGGCGTTGTTCTAGGATACGCCACAGGCGAGTACATCCGCCGACCTATCGACCTCGACGTACGTTTGGCCTCAGGTGTCCCAGGACATTCAGGTTGCACCGTCGGCGGATGTTACCCAAAGGCCGATGCGGCAGAAAAATCCTGGGAAACAATTGCGCCCTCCTTTCACCGCTTTGCCTCCTACTACAGACCCAACTGTCCAGCGCCGCGTATCGAAGATGCTTGTTGGTTGTAAGACCGCTGCTACTGCTACCGCCGCTACTGCCGCTACTGCCGCTACTGCCGCTACTGCCGCTGCCACCACCAGTTCCGATACGACCTCTTACACTTCATCCGCTATTTCCGCAAAATGGCATAAGAATGAATTGCCGGATTATTATCTTAGGTGCATACCCACCCATCCTGTGGGTAGGGACTGTTGGGGCTTGTTACTCGGTTTGCAGGGCTCGGGGTGGCTCGAAACTGATGTTAGTATAAAACGTCATTTCAGTTTCTCTATCATAATTTCTATTTATATCTCTAACATCTTTTTTTTTTAAATAGCACATCGACGGATGGGTTTGGTTCATCCGTGAGAGTCGTCCGCCCAATGCAGGGTGGACGGTGATGATGTCCGAGTTCATCATTACCTGGTCGCTGGTGGTGGTGCGCGTTCCATCTACGAAATGGCGAAGGATCAGACCTTTGTACCATGGTGGTCTGTTCAGCATGTATGAATTTCCCTTTAAATATACTTGTTATTTCTAACTCTGTATAGTTTAATGTTATTTACTGTTGTTTTGTTTTTAAACAAATATTTCAGGTGTTCATTCTGATTTGCATCGACCTGAAGCACTAGGTGGTTGGCGACTTCAACCTAGATCTCATGGAGATGATCGTATATGATAGCTTTAGGAGCGATTCATAAAAGGACAACTTCAGAAAAATGATGGCCACGTTCGTCGACCGTCTACATGAATTTTTTACCCTAGCTGGGTGCACATCACTTGCAGAGCACAACCATGAGTTCACTTGGGTACACGCAGATGATGTACCGCAACAGCAGGGTCCATTGGGCGATTGTGGTCCTTTGGCATGTATGTTTTTGACACATTTGGCGAACAACGAGGTCCCAACACCAATGGAGGATGAGTCGGCACGACCGCTAGCCTGAAGGGTACGGATGGCGGATGTCTTTTGGTCCATGATACAGACAGATTGACTTGCATGATTCCTTTTAGTAGCGTGTATATTTAGCTTCCTATATACAATTTTTTAAAGTTTAATGAAAAATGTAGCTTCGAGACAATTTATTTATTAAAATTTCAGTGGTTTAGTTTAATTAAAACACCATTTCATTACAATGCACGTATTTAATAACATTGAACGGATACAGTTAATATGAACTAAACAACCAACCATATGGTCATTTAAATGTCAAAGTACGGCTACACGACGCTTTGGTTTTCTGAAATCCCCACCGACTTCTTATGTGCTCTGGTGATACGATTTTGGTAGTGACCACCTCCACTTTCTCGTTGTACATTTCAATGACGGTATGGCCGTCAACATACTGACGTATAAGGGCTACATCTTCATCGGTATCGATCGGTTCCAGTCCAGTCAATATGTCTGTATTAGGACGTTTAAAATACAACTTATAATATTTCGTTTCATCGTAACCTAGCTCTTTAATGAACTGGTGAAGTAGTTGCATGGAAAGATCGTCGACATCTAACATGTCAATATAGACTTATAGACCACGAAAGTACTGCCTTCTAGGTGGATCCGTGAAGTACCATTGATGGTAGAGTTTCATACTGAACATTTGTGGATACTCAGCTGTTCAAGATAGGGGTTAACAAGGTTAGCCTTACACAATATTCAACGCAAGCAAAACCCAAAAAAACATAAACGGTAACCGTATAACTCGGTGGTACCGGCTAGAAGCGATTGAGATAAACATCTGAAATTCCATACATGAAGATTTGGGGATGCCATGTAACTTTGTTTTGTTTGGTTTAGGACTCCCCATCGTTATGTATTTATAGCCAAAGGCAATGCACAAAAAACAGGGGGGCGCAATTGCGTACCAGTAAAAAGCTTCAAGATTCGCCTGAAAAGTTTCACAGGGGTGCGCAATTGCGTACCTGTTTTGTTTGGTAGCATAATAGTCACAGACACTTGTTTCGAAGTAGTTTAAACATATAAATGCATCAAAGCATAGAAAGTACATCTATCAACTAGCAACGAAGAAAACCAAATTACAAACCCAACAACATAAGAACCACAAAACAAAGTGATAGAAAGTACGGGTACAAACTAGCAACATGGAAAATCCAAAAACGCTAACAACATCTAAGGATAAAGTGATTTACATTGATCAATCCAATTTTGTTTCTGGGTAACCTGCGCTTGCAGTACTGCAAAATCTTGCATAATATTGTTTATTTGAACGTTGTCGTGGGAATTCTGTCGTCTTTCTCTTTTATCTCCCTCTTCAACCTTCTTATCTCCTCCTTGTCCGCGTCGATCCTTCTCAAGTGGCCATCCTTCTTGGACATCATTTCCTTCCACTCTTCGGTTAGTTGTTCGATTTCCGCTTCACTTTTCTCTATCGCCTTTTTTAGTCTGGAGGGAATTATTTGTGAAGAAGGTAGGTTTGAGGATGATGCATTTCCATCCACGTGTTTGGTCAAAGAGGGGACTATTATGCTATGAATGGTGTATGTATGGTGTGAACTATAACGTTGGTATAACCCAGGTATTTATAGCCAAATTCTAAGTACAAACCCTAATTAGGGTTAATTTGGGCTTGCCACGTGCCCCAGGGACGCAATGGCGCCTTAGGGCGCAATTTGCGCCAAGATACAATTTGCCCACATATGCTTTGCTGGGGAATCTTGCAGGGGAATCGTTTCAGGCTTTGCAAGGGAATCCTGGTAGGCTTTGCAGGGGAATCCTGACAGGATTTGCAGAGGAATCTTGGCAGACTTTATAGAGGAGTAGTGGTGCGCAATTGCGCCCATACGCAATTTGCGCAATACGCAGTTTGCGCCCATACGCAATGCATCCGCCACCACATTAGACTTACCGGGATGATAGAGTAGGTCACAATCGTAATCTTTCAAAAGCTCTAGCCATCTCCTTTGTCGCATGTTGAGTTCCTTTTGGTCGAAGATGTACTTGAGACTCTTGTGATCCGTGAAAAGAGTACACTTGGTCCCATACAAGTAGTGTCGCATCAACTTCAACACGAAAACTACCGCCGCCAACTCCAAATCATGAGTCGGATAGTTCTTCTCATGATCCTTTAATTGTCGCGACGCGTAGGCTATTATTTTCCCCCTTTGCATTAGTACGCACCCAAGTCCCATCTTGGAAGCGTCACTATACACCACAAAGTCTTCTGATCCATCGGGTAAGGACAAGATCGGGGCTTCGCACAACTTCCTCTTGAGCGTCTGAAACGCTTGCTCTTGTGCATCGGTCCAAAGAAACTTGACGTTCTTCCTTGTAAGAGAAGTGAGCGGTGTAGCCGTCTTTGAGAAATCCTGAATGAAACGCCTGTAGTAACCCGCTAAGCCCAAAAAGCTTCGGATCTCCGTCGGACTTGTTGGGGGTTCCTAACTCATCATTGCCTCAATCGTTGCCAGATCCACTTTTACCCCGTCCTTTGATACCACATGCCCCAAGAATTGCACTTCTTGAAGCCAAAATTCGCACTTCGAGAATTTCGCGAACAGTTTCTCCCTTCTTAGAACTTCTATTACTTCCCGTAAGTGTCTTCCATGTTCGGACTCATCCCTTAAATATATTAAAATATCGTCAATGAAGACGATCACGGATTTATCCAAAAATGGACGACACACACGGTTCATCAAATCCATGAATACGGCCGGAGCGTTGGTTAAGCCAAACGGCATCACCAAGAACTCATAATGACCGTACCTCGTTCGGAAAGTCGTCTTCGGAATATCTTCGTTCTTCACTCTCACTTGATGATAACCGGACCGAAGGTCAATCTTCGAGAAACATCCCGCCCCTTGGAGTTGATTAAAAAGATCGTCGATGCGAGGTAGAGGGTATTTGTTCTTCACCGTGACTTTGTTTAACTCCCGATAATCTATGCACATCCGTATGGATCCATCTTTCTTCTTCACGAACAAAACCGGTGCTCCCCAAGGTGACGAACTTGGTCGAATGAAGCCTTTCTCCAACAACTCTTGAAGTTGCGTCATCATCTCTTTCATTTCAGTCGGTGCCAAACGATATGGAGCACGAGCTATCGGAGCCGCTCCCGGTGTGAGGTCAATCTGAAACTCCACTTGCCGTTCCGACGGTAATCCGGGTAAGTCTTCCGGAATCGACTTCTTTTCTTTCTTTGCGTCCACAACGTAGGCCAAGTACGAAGGGTAGCCCTTCGCTAAAAACTTGCGAGCCCTAAGAGATGAGATAATAGGATTATTCCTCTTTCCTTTCTCTCCATAAATGGTAGCCACCCCATTTTCCGGCAATGGTACTTGGATTATCTTTTTGGAGAAAAGATGTCCGCTTTATGCCTAGCTAACCAATCCATGTGACTACATCAAACCCTCCTATAGCCATAGGTAGTAAATCTACTCCGAAAGAATTTCCATCGATCTCTAGACTGCAATCACAGAAACGGTCACGAATGATTACTTGATCCCCATTAGCTATTTCTGTTACTAATGCATCGGGAAGAACACTAATAGGAGTGGTGAATCATTTACAGAAAACATCCGACACAAAAGAATACGTAGCACCCGAATCAAACAAGACACGAGCATGCATGGAGTTTACTAGAAACGTACCCGAAACGACATCCGCGGTCTCCTTTGCCTCCTCGGTAGTCATCTGGAAAGCTCGACTCGGTGCCCGGGATGGTTGCTCGACCCTAGCCGTCGAACCCACAGGATTTCCACCACCTCCTCTAACCAACCTTGGACACTCTCGCTTCATGTGCCCCGACTCCCCGCATTCATAACACACCACCCCACGGAGGGAACACTCTCGAGTTGTGTGGTTTTTCTTACCACACTTGTTACACCCGGCTGAACCGGAGAGAGTCCTTGTAGCGCACGACCCTGAGTGCTTTGACCTGCACTTGTGGCACCACCGATCTTCACGGCGTTGATCACCCGATCTCCCGCTTACAAACGGTCTAGATTGACGAACGGGCCTAGATGGCCCCTCCCACTTCCGTTTCTCACCATCGTACCTCTTCTCATCCCTTTCTGAATTGATGTCGTCCTCAATGAGTAAGGAATCCTCGATAACCTCTTGTAAAGTCGAACACTTAGCATTCCTTATATCCGTTCGCATTCCAGCCGGTAAACCCTGTTGATATGCTTTCATCTTTGACTTTTCGTCGGGGACTAGATGTCCCACCAAGTTTAGCTTCTCCAAGAAGAGCTTGGAGTAGCCAACAATCGACATATTCCCCTTCTTCAGATCCCGGAACTCCCGTTCTAACTTGTCCAACGACCGCTCGCTGCAGTATTTGTCCATGATCTTATCCTTGAACACCGTCCAAGTTAGCTTAGCCAGAACTTCCGGGGTGAGGGCGGATCGTGTGAGGTTCCACCAAATCAGAGCCTCTCCCCGAAGTAGCTGAGAAGCAAACTTGACCCGTTGAGAAGGATCACATTCACTGGACTCGAAGGCCATCTCTAATTCCTTACGCCAGTACATACAAGTAACCGGGTTGTCTGAACCCGCAAACTCCTTAGGGTGACACCGTAGAAACGTCTTGTAGGTACACCCTTTAATCTTTGATCTGATTCCCTCAGCGGATGGTTCTTCAATCGTTACCACATTCGGTCCACCCGACCCCACAATAACGTTTTCAGCCATAGTCTCGGGTTGACTATTACTGACGTCTCGATCCTCTAGAAGTTTCATGAAAAACTCTTGCTGTTGGGTCATGGCCGAAGTCATGGACAACTGTTGTTGAGCCAAAGCCGCATTCATGGCCAACATCATGCTATCCCGAAGCCGGGTCTCCATGGTAACTTCCACCATGATGGCGTCACCTGTGTTGAGGTTCCGGCGCGGAATGTGCTCAGGCTCTCCTGCCAAAATTCTGGGTATAGGAATGTCATCGGAGGTTGCCCCCACCGGGGGTCGTACTACTGCAGATTCCACTTCTGGTTGCCCTTGTGGCATGTCCGGTAATCTACTTCGAGTGTTTACCATTAATAATCTGCGATGCACGTACGAGAAACAGATTGAGAAAAGACTAAGCGAGTTGAACTCATTGTACGTACTACTATCTTCATCAATTATCGTAATAACAGTAAACCAAGCATGCTCACGTAACAATGCATTCATAATAGCAGTAGCTAAGTGAAATTATGAACGAACCATACACAAGAATTCTGGTCACCATCATCACAACTTTCAATTACAGTAATTCCGCAATCCTAACGCTCTCCCCACCTAGGATTTCTACCCCAAGTGGACTGTGAAGTCATAAAGTCTAAAGCTTAAGTCTAGATACGCTAAACCATACCTAGTTCACTTAAACTAAAGCTCTGATACGAACTTGTAACACCCTAAAAATAGGGGTAACAAAAATCCGGAGAACGGAAATGAGGTATACTAAAATTGCCATATCAAGAGCCTCCCAAAAATGGGGAATATATAAATATAAATAACCTGTTTAATCACAATTGCAATTTAACGGACAAATAAACAACAACCAAATAAACCCAAACGGTCTATATCCAAAAGTATAACGCGTCCATGTGCAACTCCCCAAGCTCTCACCCCAAAGCAACTAAACCTGCTTAGGACCGCCGCCGCTAGAACCTGAGATACACATCGACACCAAACAAGTGTTAGGTCAAAAAGCCTAGTGAGTTGAACAATAATAAGCATGCATGAACAGTCACATTTCTTATCAGCAGTTAACCATAGTTTAACAAATGTGGAGTCAATAGGGGAGACCCATAGCACCAATCATGTCCCACCCAAGAGTCGATATACCTTGATGCCCTTAACAAGGAACACCCCAAAGGCCCGGCACACCCGGAGACTATCGCTAAGAAAATTCCCCGAATGGCGGAGGTCTAGGCACATACCATCACAGTGGCGCCTAAGACTATATCCTCCTAGTGTACTGACTTGGTTCGTCCACATAACATTTATAAGGGGTCCTTTAGGTATATTTCAACCCACATAATTCAATACCAACTACGGTATAATATTACCACCTTATCCTCGTGATGTCTAACAAAAGACCCAATGTAAATCATGCTCATCATGTATATAAACATATCACCATAATGGTGTTCCAACTAGAATCATCATAATACCCATATATGCATACATTTAACATATCAAGGTACCCACATTATGTATCTATGAGACAAATCCCAAATAATGATACATATAACAATAATCATGGCAAATCACCCATATATATACATCTTCCAACTACTTTCATGAAGAAATCCCCAAACATTTGAACATATAGAGATAAAGTAACAAATAGGAGATTATGATGTGTATCTAGTTTTAACAAAGGTTTAGTAAACTCACAATCTAGGTTTTGTACCAAAACCTAGAAAAGATGAAAACCCTAGATTTGAGAAGATGAGACTTGAAATGGAGAAGTTGAGCTTTATGAACCCTAGAGATTGTCCTTGAGAAGAGTTATTGCAAGTGTGAAGATCCAACCACCAAGAAGAGTTGTATTTATGAGGGTTAGGGTTCTGAGAAGAAGAGTTCGGTTTGGAAGTCTCCAAAATCGCGAAAGAGAAGAGAGGGTTTTAGATAAAATGAGGTTGAAATAAGATAAAATGCATTTAAAGCCCCTGCACCCCGACAGCGAGAGTGCCCGGCGATAGTGCTAAGGGCACTATCGCGAGTCACAATCGCTAGACTCTCGACACCCGCGGTACAAACTGCGCGAATATGCCCGGCGAAAGTGACATTTGTCACTTTCGCATGTCATTATCGCGAACTCCCCCCAAACTCTCGGTACAAACTCAGCGATTGTGCCCGGCGATAGTGACAATGTCACTATCGCGTGGCACTCTCGCGCCAAGCCCAAAACAGCCCGAAAACTTAACCAAATTCGAGAACGAGTGCGAGGTCTAAACACATGCATCTTTAATACTAACCAAGTAACATCATAGCATAATAACAATGACCACATGCGTATATAAAGTCTCGTAATTTCAAATAAATACAGTTTACATATTTAAGGAAATAAATACTTACCTTGAGAATTTCCGGATGTTACACGCGCAACCGAGGGCAGCGAAACACATCTCAAAACGTCCTTGAGCATCTGTCCTTATTGAGGTAACGGTACCAGGATTCCGGAGCTCCAGATTATAGAGAAAGCAGGGGAGTCGGGTAAACGATTCTTCAGGGGTACCACGCACCATCGTTAGTGCATAAGCTTTTGCGTGCCAGGCTTGCCAGTAAGAAATATCTATTTTCAAATCCGATCTTACGTTGTTGACAATGTCGGATCCACGGTATGTCCTGCCGGTATCCTTCACTTTAGGGTAAATAAAATTACCCAATACTCTACTGTTTGCTTGATGGTGGTTGGGATGCAGCTGCGTCCTCGAGCAAGTGTGTACGTCATCCAATATACGAACATGAAACATTTTGGTATTTTCGACAGAGGTCGCATAGATACACCAAGAACATCCGGCTTGCCTACATTTGGCATCGTATCTGGTTTTATTTGACCGGTGAACTCCAAACTCAAAACCCTCTTCAAGAAACTTCAAACCGATAGCGAGTGTAAGATCATTTTTCGTCGGGAATACTTGACCCAAACTTACTCTTCCACTGCGATTATAACATGGGGGTTGGTTGGGTGTGATCACTGGGGCCGCTGATGGAAGTGGAGGGGGCATATCAAAGAAATCATTTATCCCACCGTATGATTTGAGAGGACTACTTTATGGTTCGTCATCGTCTTCATCAGTATCAACATCAGATAAACCCAAGTGGTAAACATGAGACTCCTCATCATGTCTATAAACTCCGTCGTCGTCATCTTCTTCCTGTTCTTCTTCTTCTTATCCTTCTTCTTGTTGTGTTTCAGGAACAACATCTGGGGTATCATCAGATTCATCCACACCACCTCCGGTGTTCGAAGTACCACCGAGATCGCTTTCACCGGACATCGATGAATCGACAAACACACAGAGTGTTGGCGGATTATTTTCACCGTCAATAAATTGAATGAAAGACGAAACATCGTCAGAGTTGCATAACTCATAAAGGGAACCATCATACTTATACGATATTCTAATCCTACCAAGAGCAGGATCGATAAGAAATTTTCTGTGAATACAACTAACCAACCTTGGACGCGTAATGTTCGAAGCTACCTTGACGCGGGTTATCGGTTGATCGGTAACATACTCCCACCCGTTATCTGTCTGTTGCCATGAACCACCGCTTAGGAGATGTAACCTCACTTTATTCTCTCCGAAACTTATATTTTTAAAAAAAACACACAGAGAAGGAAGATACACAAGGAAATCAATTGTATGAAATTGTGGATGAAAATTGTGATTTACAACTTCAATGGTTGCTGGTCTTATAGCAATAATTTAGGGAATCAAATTTGTACCACCACAGGGAAATAATTCATCTGCTAAATTTGATTTGATATCACAACTTTTTGAAAAATACAGTACACATCAACTTGAAAAAGCAGCTTAAAAACGTGGAAAAATATCAAACCAACCAAAATCTAAGGAGAAACCCTAATTAGGGTTGATTGTTGCTTGACACGTGCCCAAAATTGCGTCCTGGTGCAATTTGCGCCCTAGGGCCCCATTTGCGCCCTTGGGCTACAGTTGCGTCCTTTGGGACATTTGGGTAAAACGGGGAGAGAGATGGCTAGGAGGCCAATCCATCCCCATGTTTGGCCCATTTCGGTCAATTTCCCTATAATTTTACTGTCATAGTTTTAAATGGTTGTAGTTATCATAGTTTTAAATTTAATATTAGATTAAATGGTTGTAGATGGTTGTAGTTAACATAGTTTTAATGTAGGTATTAACATAGTTTTAAATTTAATGTTTTCAAAAAAATTTCACACACATTATAGAAAATTGTAAATACCAAAAAATCCTTTACTTTAAAAAATGACACGTAAAAATCATTTACTTTAGAAACATACACTTTTGGTCCTTGAACTTATGAAATTTACACTTTTGGTCCTTTAACTTAGTACATTTATACTTTAGGTCCTTTAACTTTAGAAATTAACACTTTAGGTATCTTTAGTTTAAAATTTTACACTTTAGGTCCGTTTACTTTAGAAACTGACACTTTAGGTCCCTTAACTTTTGAAATTTACACTTTATGGCCCTTAACTTTAGAAACTAACACTTTAGGTCCCTTACCTTTAGAAATTTACACTTTAGGTCCCTTAACTTTAGATATTTACACTTTAGGTCCCTTAACTTTAGAAATTTACACTTTAGGTCCTTTAACTTTTGAATTTTACACTTTAGGTCCCTTAACTTTTGAAATTTACACTTTATGGCCCTTAACTTTAGAAACTGACACTTAAGGTCCCTTAACTTAAAAAATTTACACTTTTGGTCCTTTAACTTTTGAATTTTATACTTTATAAGCCTTAACTTTAGAAATTTACACTTTAGGTCCTTTAACTTTTGAATTTTACACTTTATGTCCCTTAACTTTTGAATTTTTCACTTTATGGGCCTTAACTTTAGAAATTTACACTTTAGGTCCTTTAACTTTTGAAAGTTACACTTTATGTCCCTTAACTTTAGAATTTACACTTTAGGTCCCATAACTTTAGAAATTTACACTTTAGGTCTTTTAACTTTTGAAAGTTACACTTTATGGGCCTTAACTTTAAAACTGACACTTTAGGTCCCTTAACTTAAGAAATTTACACTTTAGGTCCTTTTACATAAATATTATATCATTACTATACAGGGAAGAAATTTCTACTATGCAAAGTTGAATATGAAGAGTAAGATGACCATGGTGGAGCAGATTCGCCTGGAATTGAACTCCAAGCGATTAGCTATATTCAGGGAGACATGTTTCGGTCATTGGTTGGATTTGACCGATACATCTGCCGACCCTATCTTGGTCCATATATTTTTACAGACCCAGGTCTTCCCGAAAAATATACGGGATGAGGAGATGTTATACGAGGTTGGTGGCCATGCTCTTTGGTTCGGCTGTGAGGAGTTCTGTCTCATCACAACACTTCGTTTCGGACCGGAACCAAAGATGCATAAGAATAGGTCCAATGGTTTTGTTAGACGGGTGTTCCCACGAGGCCAACTAACGGTGCGGAACATCCAGAATGTATTCAATCTGATCGGCACTGATGACGAGGGGCGGGCGCATATCGATGACGATTATGCCGTCCGTATTTGTCTCATGATGATGGTTGAGATGTTCTTCCTCTGTCATCAGTTGACCCAACATCTTCCCGACGTTCTACTTCGGGCCATTGATGATTTGAGCGTCTTTAATCGGTTTCCCTGGGGATCCTATATCTGGGCGCACACCTACAAGCAGATCAATGGAGCGATCCGGAAACGACCGGACCATGGGTATAAGATGTCGTTATCTGTTTTTTTGTTTGCATTCAAGGTTAGTAAGTTGATATCAAATTAATACTTTTACAATCTACATGGATTCCCTATTTCTACAAAATAGTTACTACTATCTTGGTATTCTAATTCACAAATATGGATCTTAGAGACCTTTCCCACGGCCAGCACGTTTTATATATTGACCACAGGCGGCCACGTGCGGTTCATTGGGATAGGTCTTTGATCAGTATTGTTAGCCATCATGCCTATGCTCTCCTAGATGTATCGACGGTAAGTTACATTGACTACAACGGAAAAAAATTGTATTAGATTAGCTCGAGCGGGCCCCACGTGGGAGGCTTGTTCCTACGCTATGGGAGGAGATCCAGGAATGGTATATCCAGAGCCATCGCTGGTTTAGTAGTTCAGAGGGGTGTCGACCGTTAAAGAGGTCAAGAGTTATGCAGGCTGTTGACGAGGGTGAGAAGTCATTCTATGTTATCCGATATTTATAATTTTTTATAAAGAGAAGTCATTCTAGATTATCTGATATTTATAATAATGCTGTTAATTGTTTGTATAGACGTAGGTTCCGAGTCAGAGGGAGATTACCAGCCTGATCATGACACGGGCCCCCCGACCCATGCAGGCGTCAGCAGGGCACATGAGGCCACCTCTTACGAGGAACCACCATTTCATGCTGGGCATAGTCCATCCTTTCACCATGAGCATAGTCCAGCAGGCCACTATCAGCATAGTCCTCATGTTGACCCCTATGCTGACCGGTGGGCTGAGTTTACGAGGTGGAAAGATGATTTCTATGACTATCGGACTTCTCATCGCACAGAGCATGAGGATCTTGAGAGACGCCTTGCCGAGAAATGGGCATCTGATCGCTCAGAGCATGAAGCTATTAAGAGACGCCTTGCTGAGGTGGAGAGGCTTACTAGCCAGTTTAGCTCTTTCCAGGTAAGTGTTTAACTTAATTTATTGGACATGGTTTTAATTGTTATCTTTTGGAACTTTATGTGGTTTATTATGCTTGATGACAGATTCCAGCCCAGCAACAGGGTGGACAGACCTCCCAGTCCGCCAACACAAAGCACGGGTTCGGATCTTCGATCTTCGGAGGCCCGTCCCAATACACGGATAATGTTAGTCACTTCAATATTTATATGGTATCATTATTTGTTTTCAATAAGACATAAAAACAATGACTTAGATTAATGTGCAGAGTTCATCATCCTTCCTTGATGACATATTCGGACCTTCGTCGTTCGTTACACCGACCCACCACATGGCACATGTAAGTTATTTAATTTGGTGGGTAATTTGATTTTTACATTCAGAAAAGAAACTGAATAACCTCAATCTTATTTTACAGGGCACAATATACGCAACCTGTTAGTTAGGAGATTCGTTTGTTACATTTGATATTTATTTGTTAGAGCTAACTTGTGAGGACCCAACTTATTTTGCAGGGCACATTCGGGTCATTGCTCCATGTGATTGGACCGACTACGGTGGGTTTAGGTATGTCGGGGTTTGTTTCGGCGTTGTTCTAGGATACGCCACAGGCGAGTACATCCGCCGGCCTATCGACCTCGACGTACGTCTGGCCTCGGGTATCCCAGGATATTCAGGTTGCACCGCCGACGGATGTTACCCAAAGGCCGATGCGGCAGAAAAATCCTGGTAAACAGTTGCGCCCTCCTTTCACCGCTTTGCCTCCTACAACAGACCCACCTGTCCAGTGCCGCGTATCGAAGACGCCTGTTGGTCGTAAGACCGCTGCTACTACTACTGCTGCTACTGCCGCTGCCACCACCAGTTCCGATACGATCTCTTACACTTCATCCGCTATTTCCGCAAAATAACATAATAATGAATTGTCGGATTATTATCTTAGGTGCATACCCACCCATCCTGTGGGTAGGGACTGTTGGGGCTTGTTACTCGGTTTGCAGGGCTCGGGGTGGCTCGAAACTGGTGTTAGTATAAAACATCATTTCAGTTTCTCTATCATAATTTCTATTTATATCTCTAACATCTTTTTTTTAAATAGCACATCGACGGATGGGTTCGGTTCATCCATGAGAGTCGTCCGCTCAATGCAAGGTGGACGGTGATGACGTCCGAGTTCATGCATTACCTGGTCGCTGGTGGTGGTGCGCGTTCCGTCTACGAAATGGCGAAGGGTCCGGCCTTTGTACCATGGTGGTCTGTTCAGCATGTATAAATTTCACTTTAAATATACTTGTTATTTCTAACTATGTATAGTTTAATGTTATTTACTGTTGATTTTTTTTGAACAAATATTTCAGGTGTTCATTCCGATTTGCATCGACCTGAATCAATGGGTGGTTGGCGACTTCAACCTAGACCTCATGGACATGACCATATATGATAGCTTTAGGAGCGATTCATAAAAGGGCAGCTTCAGAAAAATGATGGCCACGTTCGCCGACCGTCTACATGAATTTTTTACCCTAGCTGGGTGCACATCACTTGCAGAGCACAACTACGAGTTCACTTGGGTACACGCAGATGATGTACCACAGCAACAGGGTCTATTGGACGATTGTGGTCCTTTGGCATGTATGTTTCTGACACATTTGGCGAACAACGAGGTCCCAACACCAATGGAGGATGAGTCGGCACGAGCGCTAGCCTGGAGGGTTTGGATGGAGGATGTCTTTTGGTCCACGATACAGACAGATCGACTTGCATGATTCCTTTTATTTTTTTTTTGGTAAAGGAGTATCCCAGACCACTTTGGGCCGGACTAATCTCCTGGAAAACAGGCCTATGGCCCGTGGGCATTCATCCCGTGGCCACAATGCTGTGAGTGGGGCTCGAACCCGGGAAACCGCATGATTCCTTTTAGTAGCATGTATATTTAGCTTCCTATATACAATTTTTTAAAGTTAATGAAAAATGTAGCTTCGAGACAATTTATTTATTAAAAATTCAGTCGTTTAGTTTAATTAAAACATCATTTCATTACAATGCACGTATTTAATAACATTGAATGGATACAGGTAATATGAACTAAACAACCAACCATATGGTCATTTAAATGTCAAAGTACGGCTACACGACGCTTTGGTTTTCTGAAATCCCCACCGACTTCTTATGTGCTCTGGTGATATGATTTTGGTAGTGACCACCACCACTTTCTCGCTGTACATTTCAATGACGGTATGGCCGTCAACATACTGACGTATAAGGGCTACATCTTCATCGGTATCCATCGGTTCCAGTCCAGTCAATAAGTCTGTATTCGGACGTTTAAAATACAACTTATAATATTTCGTTTCATCGTAACCTAGCTCTTTCATGAACTGGTGAAGTAGTCGCATGGAAAGATCGTCGACATCTAACATGTCAATATAGACTTATAGACCACGAAAGTACTACCTTCTAGGTGGATCCGTGAAGTACCATTGATGGTAGAGTTTTATGCTGAACATTTGTGGATACTCAGTTGTTCAAGATAGGGGTTAACAAGGTTAGCCTTACACAATATTCAACGCAAGCAAAACCCAAAAAAACATAAACGCTAACCATATAACTCGGTGGTACCGGCTAGAAACGATTGAGATAAACATCTGAAATTCCATACATGAAGATTTGGGGATGCCATGTAACTTTGTTTTTTTTTTGGTTTAGGACTCCCTATCGTTCTGTATTTATAGCCAAAGGCAATGCACAAAAAACAGGGGGGGGGCGCAATTGCGTACCTGTAAAAAGCTTCAAGATTTGCCTGAAAAGTTTCACAGGGGTGCGCAATTGCGTACCTGTTTTGTTTGGTAGCATAATAGTCACAGACACTTGTTTCGAAGTAGTTTAAACATATAAATGCATCAAACCATAGAAAATACATCTATCAACTAGCAACAAAGAAAACCAAAATACAAACCCAACAACATAAGAACCACAAAACAAAGTGATAGAAAGTACGGGTACAAACTAGCAACATGGAAAATCCAAAAACACTAACAACATCTAAGGATAAAGTGCTTTACATTAATCAATCCAATTTTGTTTCTGGGTAACCTGCGCTTATAGTACTGCAAAATCTTGTTTACTTGAACGTTGTCGTGGCGAATTCGGTCTTCTTTCTCTTTTATCTCCCTCTTCAACCTTCTTATCTCCTCCTTGTCCGCGTCGATCCTTCTCAAGTGGCCATCCTTCTTGGACATCATTTCCTTCCACTCTTCGGTTAGTTTTTCGATCTCCGCATCACTTTTCTCTATCGCCTTTTTTAGTCTGGAGGGCATTATTTGTGAAGAAGGTGGGTTTGAGGATGATGCATTTCCAGCCATGTGTTTGGTCAAAGAGGAGACTATTATGCTATGAATTGTGTATGTATGGTGTGAACTATAATGTTGGTATAACCCAGGTATTTATAGCCAAATTCTAAGTACAAACCCTAACTAGGGTTAATCTGGTCTTGCCACGTGCTCCAGGGACGCAATGGCGCCCTAGGGCGCAATTTGCGCGAAGACGCAATTTGCGCACATATGCTTTGCTGGGGAATCTTGCAGGGGAATCATTTCAGGCTTTGCAGGGGAATCCTGACAGTGTTTGCAGGGGAATCCTGGCAGACATTGCAGGGGAATCCTGGCAGGCTTTGTAGAGGAATCCTGGCAGGCTTTACAGAGGAGTAGTGGTGCGCAATTGCGCCTATATGCAATTTGCGCACGACCCTATATTCTCATCGAATATAAGTAGATTCTATGGTGAAGTAGTAATTCACAACTTGCTATCTATCATTTCTGCCCTCCACACCGTTTACAACCATTCTCTACATTTTCATAACCTAATGGCTGGAGATTCACGCGGTAGGGGCAAAAAGGTCAATAAATGGGGTTGGCACTTCATGCTCCGTCGACATCGAACAATTAAATTATGGAGCTTCAAGGATTAACTGGAATGCACCAGAGACAACAGAGGAGTGGGTGCAATATGGGATAACTACTTACGATGCACCGATTACGCCTCAGGAGTGGAAGCAGTTTAACAATTCACGAGAAGTGGTCCCCACCTACGTATCAATCTAACTAGGGGCCTGGTCTATCATTGGGTGATTGTGGTCCTTTGACATAAATGTTCCTGACACATTTGGCGAACAACTAGTTCCCAACACCAATGGAGGATGAGTCGGCACGAGCGCAAGCCTGGAGGGTTCACATGGCGGATGTCTTTTGGTCCATGATACAGACAGATCGACTTGCATGATTCCTTTTAGTAGCTTGTTTATTAGCTTTGTATATACAATTTTTTAAATTTTAATGTAAAATTTAGTTTCGAGACAATTTATTTATTAAAAATTCAGTCGTGTAGTTTAATTAAAACATCATTTCATTAAAATGCACGTGTTTAATAACATTGAATGGATACAGTGCATATGAACTAAACAACCAACCATATGGTCATTTAAATGTCAAAGTACGTCTACACGACGCTTTGGTTTTATGAAATCCCCACCGACTTCTTATGTGCTCTGGTGATACGATTTCGGTAGTGACCACCTCCACTTTCTTGCTGTACACTTCAATGACGGTATGGCCGTCAACATACTGACGTATAAGGGCTACATCTTCATCGGTATCCATAGGTTCCAGTCCAGTCAATAAGTTTGTATT
Organism: Arctium minus; assembly: GCA_954870635.1. Taxonomy (NCBI): domain Eukaryota; kingdom Viridiplantae; phylum Streptophyta; class Magnoliopsida; order Asterales; family Asteraceae; genus Arctium; species Arctium minus. Next base: position 16,073,925 of record OX941083.1, read on the forward strand.
CAGACGTTTAAAATATAACTTATAATATTTCGTTTCATCGTAACCTATGTAACACCCCGAATTTTCGTTGTATTAATTCAGTTATTAGACTTCTAGCATTGTTTATCGTTCAATCTTAGTGTTCTCGAGTTTAACTTTTGTCGTTGCATCGCGTTTTGTGCCAAGTTTGAGTATTTTGGATTTTGGTGGAAATGGCAAACCACAGGGGCTTACGCGGGTTACACCGCGGCTTGCAAGTTGCGTAACCCACTGTCTGGTTTCCCTCTCAGGGACGCGGGCGGTTTATACCGCGACTTTAGGCCGCAACATAACCCGCGGGACTCCCCTGGATGCCCAAATACGGGTTTCTTCCCCATTTCACCTCATTTATTTCTCATCTACCCTCATGACTCTCCCTCTCAACCATCATAACTCCTTCATCCGATTTTAGGGTTTCACCAACCTAAATCTATCTCATTTATTGTTAGAAGTGGAGTATAGAAATCAAGGTTTCAAGTTTGAGCATTGAAGTCTCCACCTCCATTGTTGTCTTCTCTAAGGTTCAATTTAGGGTTTGGGTTTTCTCCAAAAACCCACTTGGTGAGTTCCTACTATCATTTTCTAAACCGTGTACATATCAAAACTTACATTTTAAACTCCTATGAATCTCCTTGGGTTTTGGGTTTTGGATTTAAGATTTCTTACATTTTGACCTAACTAGAGTTTTGGGAGATTTTAGGGTTTTGCTACATTTTGCTAAAAGGAAGGGTTTCATTTTATATGTAGTAAATCATTGTACCACTTGTACATTTTGGTGAAGTACTTGAAAATATGCATAAGATATTACTTTATGATTGGATTCTTATCAATAGTTAAACTTGGAAATGTATTTTGGAAATGAATGTTATTGGAGGCTCTATGTTTAGCTTTGGTTAGTCACAAATGAAATTGTGACAAGTCTAGACTATTACTAGTGGATCCCTAGGTATTGAGTCGGCTTATATATTTTGGGATGTTTTTCCCCATTGTAGCTATAGATGCATTTGAGCCTCAGAGGCCTTTGGTACAGTTATGTGGGACCGTTTACTAGCCATGGATCATAATGTAGTCCTAGTGAACGAGCATGACTTGGTTTCCTCGGGTGCCCTTTCCCACATCTTAGTACGAACCGGCTTGTTCGTGGCCATGGATTCTAAGTATTTAGCTCATAACTCGGATTGTGGCCTACTTTTGTGTTCCGCTACTATCCTTGGTAAATCGGGTATCCCCCGTCATCGCAAGGTGACCTTTTGGACCGAATGTCCTTATATGATAAATATTTCCAATTGTAAATTAAACTTTATAGAAAAGCCTTCCTTTTGATACATTTGTCTTTATTTCTTGAAATTATAAACTGTATGTTCTCACTAGGCTTTAAGCCTAACACTTTTTCTCAAATGATATGTATAACAGGTTCCTTTAGCGGCGGGGTGCCGAGGGTTTGAGTGTCGAGCGCGGACTCGAGGCAATTTTTGAGATGTCTAGTATTGGACGTTGGGCATTTGATTAGTTCCTTATTTTTGGTGATTTGGTTTGACAACCGATGTAATCTAGATGGAATATGTTTAGATTAGTTTTTTGTTGATTTCCATTTCCATACGTAGGTTTTGTAAATGCTTTATACATTTACCCCTTTTTGGGTGGTTACTCCAATACAAACGTCATTTTGCCAAATTTTCAGATTTTTAATTTACTCTAAATTTTAGGGTGTTACAACCTAGCTCTTTCATGATCTGGTGAAGCAGTCGCATGAAAAGATCGTCGACATCTAACATGTCAACATAGATTTCTAGACCACGAAAGTACTGCTTTCTAGGTGGATCCGTGAAGTACCCTTGATGGTAGAGTTTCATGCTGAACATTTGTGGATACTCAGTTGTTCAAGATAGGGGTTAACAAGGTTAGCCTTACACAATATTCAACACAAGAAAAACCCAAAAAAATATAAACGCTAACCATATAACTCGGTGTTACCGACTGGAAGCGATTGAGATAAACATCTGAAATTCCATACATGAAGATTTGGGGATGCCATGTAACTTTGTTTTGTTTGGTTTAGGACTCCCCAGCGTTTTGTATTTATATCCAAAAGTAGTGCACAAAAACATCTTAGCAATTGTGTACCTATAAAAAGCTTCAAGATTCGCTTAAAAAGCTTCAAGATTCGCCTAAAAAGCTTCAAGATTCGCCTAAAAAGCTTCAGGGGTGCGCAATTGCGTACCTGTTTTGTTTGGTAGCATAATAGTCACAGACACCTGTTTTGAAGTAGTTTAAACATATAAATGCATCAAACCATAGAAAATACATCTATCAACTAGCAACGAAGAAAACCAAAATACAAACCCAACAACACAAGCACCACGAAACAAAGTGATAGAAAGTATGGGTACAAACTAGCAACATAGAAAATCCAGAAACGCTAACACCATCTAAGGATAAAGTGCTTTACATTGATCAATCCAATTTTGTTTCTGGATAACCTGCGCTTGCAGTACTACAAAATCTTGCATAATCTTGTTTATTTGAATGTTGTCGTGGCGAATACGGTATTCTTTCTCTTTTATCTCCCTCTTCAACCTTCTTATCTCCTCCTTGTCCGCGTCGATCCTTCTCAAGTGGCCATCATTTCCTTCCACTCTTTGGTTAGTTGTTCGATCTCCGCTTCACTTTTCTCTATCGCCTTTTTTAGTCTGGAGGGCATTATTTGTAAAGAAGGTGGGTTTGACGATGATGCGTTTCCAGCCATGTGTTTGGTCAAAGAGGAGACTATTATGCTATGAAAATGGTGTATGGATGGTGTGATCTATAACGTTGGTATAACCCAGGTATTTATAGCCAAATTCTAAGGACAAACCCTAATTAGGGTTTATCTGGAGTTGACACGTAGGTGGGTGTGCAATGAAGTAGTGGTGCGCAATTGCGCACATACGCAATTGCGCACATAGGCTTTGGTGGGGAATCTTGCAGAAGAATCGTTTCAGGCTTTGCAGGGGAATCGTTTCAAGCTTGAGTGGGGAATCTTGTAGAAGAATCGTTTCAGGATTTGCAGGGGAATCGTTTCAGGCTTTGCAGGGAATCCTGGCAGGCTTTGCAGGGGAATCCCTGGCAGCCACTTTGCAATGGAGTAGTGGTGCGCAAATGCGCCCATACGCAATTGAGCCCATACGCAATTGCGCACGACCCTATCTTCTCATCGACTATAAGTATATTCTATGGTGAAGTAGTAATTCACAACTTGCTATCTATCCTTTCTACCCTCCACACCGTTTACAACCATACTTTACATTTTCATAACTTAATGGCTGGAGGTTCACGCGGTAGGGGCAAAAGGTCAGCGAATGGGATGGCACTTCACGCTCCGTCGATATCGAACAATTAAATGATGGAGCTTCAAGGATTGTCTGGAATGCACCAGAGACAACGGAGGAGTGGGATCAGTTTTGGATAACTGCTTACAATGCACCAATCACGCCTTAGGAGTGGGAGTAGTTTAACAATTCACGAGAGGCATACTACACTGCTCATGGGGGAGAATCCCCACCTATGTATCAATCTAACTAGGGGACTGGTCTACCAATGTCTCAGGTACTGCCTGACAGGTTGAAAAGATCATGTGATGAGGCAAATGCGGAGATACGAAATATAGGCCGGACGTGGCTACAAAACATGGAACTTGAGAAGGAGAAAGAGGCAATTATTGCGGAGCATAAGGAGTTCCTAGAGATGATGAAGCACGATGTTAGGGAAAAGCAAAAGGAGATTAGAAATTTAGAAGATGAACTGGTAGATATCAAAGAAAACTACACCGGCATGGAGGAGCAGATGAAGGCAAATGCTGGCTGGATCAGGAGGATCCGGGACATCTACCCGTAGTAGGTTTTTCAAAGGGTCGTTGTTGTATGGATGCACTTCATCCATTTTATTTGGTTTCAATAAAATATTGGTTTAATGCTTTAATGTTTACTTTAGTTTAGTAAATAACACAAGACAACTTAACAATCACGATAAGGTAAATAAAATCAAAACTAAACATAAAAACAATATCACTTAGCATACAAGACGTAGTCGTTACAATCAAGTGAATACAATCTTAGAGAGCAATAACAATATTTATAAAAAGTTTATTACATACATGGTTTACTCTTTTAGATCAACGTTTAAATCAAAAGTACCATGTCTAAAACTTTCATAATTCTCTTCGGTTGATACTGGTTGAGTTTGTCGACTACCAGATGCCCTTTGAGTTTGTCGACTACCGGATACCCTTTGACGGCTCACATTTACTGGTGCAGGAGATGGAAAGTTTGCTCGAGTGTGTCCTGGTTGTCCACACCGAGAACATATTCTATGGATGGGATCCTCACCCTGAGATGGGATACGGTCATGGTTACTCGGTCGACCATCCCGTCTTATTACGACCGGTGGTCTAACGGTCTTAAGCGGGTGGTCTGGAACAACCCATGTTTATCCTGGACCGACTGGATGTATGAGCTCTGCGTAAGTTAGTCGGAAATTATCTGACGCGTAGTAACCAGTCGCCAGATAGGAGACATTTGTACACCGTTGATTTCTTGCGACGGCGATTGCATGGCCGCATGGTATTCCTGAGAGCTGCCATTTCCTGCACGATCAAAGTCGATTATTGAAGTCAACTTCTGCGTCCCTAACCCCATCGCGGACTTCCCAGTAACCTCGACCAATCTCATGTACAGTCCACGTTGCGGACTTGTGAATTCTTTTTTTAATTTTGGCCTCTGCCTACGACGTGAGACGATTCACCATTTCCTCTACGATAACATAAATTTGTTACGTTAGTATTGCAAAAATAAAAACATAAAATTCAAACAGTCAGAAATCCAAGGATGATAACCTCCATTTCTCCGACGAATCGAATACCATTCTTGCTGAAAACATCGAAAATAATCCATAAGGCCCACAATAGGCAGTCTCCATGCAATATGAGACAATTCATTCACCGACTCGACACTGTTCGATGTCATTATGTTGAAACGCATTCCTGGGAAATGGGCCCTTGACCATTCTCCGGTCCAACCTGGTCCATAAGCGGAGCTCCAACACGTAAAGCAGCTCGTAGACCCGCCATGTTCAGTTCAAACTCCTCCATTGTATATGCTTTACACGTCCTCCAAAATAACATCTTCTTGTATTTGACCCTGCTGTCCCTGGTTTTTACGTTCATCATTAGATGGCGACAACAAAGTGCATGATGGATGCCTGGGTACACTGTATTAATTGCTTGGTGAATTGAAGCAACCCTGTCGGATACAAAAACCAACCCCTCGGGTTCCCCGATACAAAGCTTCAGCATGGTTAAGAACCAAGTCCACACATCCCCACTCTCAGACCTACCAACTCCGAAAGCGATTGGCACAATCTGGTTATTTGCGTCCATAGCAACGGCTAAGAACATTGTTCCCAAGTAAATACCCTTCAAATGGGCAGCATCGATGATAATGATCGGATGCAGGTGTGTCGTAAACGACTGAATCTAGATATTTAAGGCATTTTCATATTATAACATTATTCAATATAGCAGTTCAATAAACCATATAGTGACGCAAAAGTTATTAAAATAACAACGTACCGCGCAACCGAGGGCAGTGAAACACATCTCAAAATGTCCTCTACTGTCTGTCCATATTGAGGTAACGGTACCAGGATTCTGGAGCTCCAGATTATAGAGAAAGCAGGGGAGTCGGGTAAACGATTCTTCAGGGGTACCACGCACCATCGTCAGTGCATAAGCTTTTGCGCGCCAGGCTTGCCAGTAAGAAATATCTATTTTCAAATCCGATCTTACGTCGTTGACAATATCGGATCCACGGTATGTCCTGCTGGTATCCTGCAATTTAGGGTAAATATAATTACCCAATACTCTACTGTTTGCTTGATGGTGGTTGGGATACAGCTGGGTCCTCGAGCAAGTGTCTACATCATCCGATATATGAACATGAAACATACTGGTATTTTCGACATTTGTCGAATAGATACGCCAAGAACAGCCTGCTTGCCTACATCTGGCTTCGTATCTGGTTTTATTTGATCAGTGAACTCCAAACTCAAAACCCTCTTTAAGAAACTTCAAACCGAGAGCGAGTGTAAGATCGTTTTTCGTCGGGAATACTTGACCCAGACTTACTCCTCCACTGCGATTATAATGTGGGGGTTGGTTGGGTGTGATGATTGGGGCCGCTGATGGAAGTGAAGGGGGCATATCAAAGAAATCATTTATCCCACCGTATGATTTGATAGGACTACTTTCTGGTTCGTCGTCGTCTTCATCAGTATCAACATCAGATAAACCCAAGTGGTAAACATGAGACTCCTCATTATGTCTATAAACTTCGTCGTCGTCATCTTCTTCCTGTTCTTCTTCTTCTCCTTCTTCTTTTTATGTTTCAGGAACAACATCTGGGGTATCATCAGATTCATCCACACCGCCTCCGGTGTTCGAAGTACCACCGAGATCGCTTCCACCGGACATCGATGAATCGACAAACACACAGAGTGTTGGCGTATTATTTCCACCGTCAAATAATTGAATGAAAGACAAAACATCGTCAGAGTTGCATAACTCATAAAAGGCACCATCATACTTATACTCTATTCTAATCCTACCAAGAGCAGGATTGATAAAAAGTTTTCTATGGATACAACTAACCAACCTCGGATGCGTAATGTTTGATGCCACCTTGACGCGGGTTATCGGTTGATCGGTAACATACTCCCACCCGTTATGATTCTGTTGCCTTGAACCACCGCTTAGGAGATGTAACTTCACTTTATCCTTTCCGGAACTCATATTTAAAAAAAACACACAGAAAAGGAAGATACACAAGCAAATCAATTGTATGAGATTGTGGATGAAAATTGTGATTTACAACTTCAATGGTTGCTGGTCTTATAGCAATAATTTAGGGAATCAATTTATGCAAACACATGGAAATAATTCATCTGCTAAAGTTGATTTGATATCACAACTTGTTGAATAATACAAAAAACATCAACTTGAAAAAGCAGCTTAAAAACGTGAGAAAATAGCAAACCAACCAAAATCTAAGGAGAAACCCTAATTAGGAATAATCTGGGATTGACACGTGCCCAGGGATGCAATAGCTCCCTAGGGCGAAATTGCACCCTAGGGCGCCATTGCACCCTAGGGCACCATTGCGTCCCTGGGCTCCATGGCGTCTATTTGGACATTTGAGTAAAACAGGGAGAGCGATGGCTAAGAGGCCAATCCATCCCCGTGTTTGGCCCATTTGGGTCAATTTCCCTAAAATTTATTATTTGCTTTTTAAATTATTTACTACCTTTGTATATTTATTTGCTTTTAAATTTATTTATGTTAACCTAAATTTATTTGCCTTCAAATTATTTGCTATCTTTTGTAAATTATGTAACATGTTTTTAAAAATTAATTTTGATTATGAAATTGGATTCATATTATTATGTTAAATCATTATTTGTATTTAAAAATATATTTAAAATTTATATTTTATTATAATTCTAAGTTATTTATTCAATATTTTATCAAAGAGTTGTTTTATTAAGAAAAAAAATAAAGGTCGGGGGTAAAATGGTCATTTATGACATTCAGACTGTTTATTCAGCACAATAACCGAACAATAACTTATCTGTTAACATACAAATAACTTTATCAATATAGATAATTATATCCATTTAGGTCTTAACATAAAACGAACCGAACAACTCATCCCTCTCCCTCTACTACTCCCTTGCCCACTCCACGATTCCACATGAAAATCTCGGTTTGTTAGAATAAGTCCGATGGTTTTGTTAGACTGGTGTTCCCACGACGGAAGTTAAAAGTGTAGGAAATTCAGGATTTATTCAATCTTCTCGACACTGATGACGACGGTCGCCACCTGATCGATGATGATTATGCCATTCGTATTTGTCTCATGATGATGGTTGAGATGTTCTTCCTCGGTCATCAGCCCTCCCAACATCTTCATGACACTATACTTTGGGCCATTGATGATATGAGGGTGCTTAATCGGTTTACTTGGGCATCATATATCTGAGCACCTACCTTCAAGTAGATGAATGGAGCGATCCGGAGACGTGTGGACAAAAAGGAAAGGATGTCGTTATCTGGTTTTCTATTTGCATTCAAGGTTATTTAGTTGATATTAAATTAATATTTTTACAATCTACATGGATTCCTTATTTCTACAAATTATTTACTATCTTGGTATTCTAATTCACAAATATGGATTTTAGAGACATTTCCTATCACCAGCACATATTTTATACTGTGTGACAGGATGCCACGTGCGGTTCGTTGGGATACGTCTTCAACAGTTATTGTTAGTAACCATGAATATGTTCTTTTGGAATTGTCGACGGTAAGTTACATTGACTACAACAAAAGAAATTGTAATAGATGAGGCCCTCGTGTGGATTTCTAACATGATTATTTTTCAATATATTAGGAGGACTGGGCGCCATGTCAGAGGCTTATTCCTACGCCGGTTGAGGAGGGCGCATAATGGTATATTTAGAGCCATAGCTGGTTTAGTAGATCGTAGGAGCGTCGACCGATGAAGAGGTTGGGAGTTATGTAGGCTGTCGACGAGGGTGAGAAGTCATTCTAAATTATCTGATATTTATAATAATTTTATAAAGAGAAGTCATTCTAAATTATCTGATATTTATAATAATGTTGTTAATTGTTTTTATAGACGGAGGTTCCGAGTCAGAGGGAGGTGAGCACCCTGATGATGACATGGGCCACCGTCCCACGCGGACGCGAGTAGGGGATATGAGGGCACCTGTTATGAGAAGCCACCATTTCACCATGGGCATAGTCCATCCTTTCACCGTGAGCATAGTTCATCAGGTCACCATCAACATAGTCCACATGTTGACCTCTATGCTTACTGGTGGGTTGAGTTTATGACGTTCAAGGATGACTACTATGACTTTCGGAGATCTCATGGCATAAAGCATGAAGCTCTTGAGAGATGCCTTGCCGAGGTGGAGAGGCTTACTAGCCAGTTCAGCTCTTTTCAGGTAAGTGTTTAACTTAATTTATCGGACATTGTTTTAATTGGTATATTTTTAATCTTTATATGGTTTAATATGCTTGATGACATATTCCAGCCTAGCAGCAGGGTGGCGAGCCCTCTCGGTCCGCCGGCATGTCATATGGGTTCGGATCTTCGATATTCGGAGGCTGTCCCATTACACGGAGCATGTGAGTTATTTCAATCGTTTGGTTGCATCATTTTTATTTGTTTTCAGTAAGACATAAAAACAATAACATAGATTAATGTGCAGAGTTCATCAGCCTTCGTAGATGACTTATTTGGAGGTTCTTCGTTCGTTACACCGCCCCAATACATGGCATATGTAAGTTATTATATTTTGTGGGTCATTTGATTTTTATATTTTGAATAGAAACTGAACAACCTCAATCTTATTTTGCAGAGCACGGGACAACATACACGGGGTTTAGCGGTTAGTCCATTGGCGGATGTATGTTCGTTGCACAGGGCTAGTATACACACCTTGTAAGTTAACAGATATGTTTGTTACATTTGATATTTGTTTCTTAAAACAAACTTTTGAGGACCCATCTTATTTTTTGCAGGGCACATTCGGGTCGTTGCTCCATGAGACTGGGTCGACGACTGACGGTATGTCAGGTTTGTCATGATTTATTGGGGTTTTGTTCCAGGATACGCCACAGGCGAGTACATATGCCGGCCCGTTGACCTCGACGTACGTCCAGCCACCAGTGTCCACTACTATCCAGATAGCACCGCCAGCGGATGTTCCGAGAGGCCCATATGCTAGAAAGCTCCTGGGAAACAATTGGTGCCTCCATTCACCCCTTTTCCTCCTAGTACAGACCCACCTGCCTAACGCCGTCCATCAAAGGCGCCTATTCATCATACTGCCGCTGCCACCACCACTGTTGCTACCTCTTCTCATTCTACCTCTTCTTCATCCTCATCGACTATTGCCGCACTTTGGCATCGTGATCAATTGCCGAATTTTTGTCTAGGTGCATACCCACCCATCCAGTTAATAAGTCATGGTGGGGCTTATTACTCGCGTTGGAGGGTTCGGGGTGGATCGAAACCGCTGTTAGTACTAAAACATCATTTAAGTATTTCTATTATAATGTCTATTTATATGTGTAACATTTTTTCCTTTTTTAAATAGCATGTCGACGAATGGGTCCGGATGATCTTTGAGTCGCGTCCACCCGATGCACCGTGGATGGTGATGACTTCCGATTTCATGCATTTCTTGATGCTGGTGGAGGGCCGGGTTCCGTCTACACCATGGCGAAGGCGCCTTGTCCACCATGGTGGGCGCTGCAGTGGGTATGAATTTCAAGTAAATTTACTTGTTATTTATAACTCAGTATACTTTAATGTTATTTACTGTCGGTTTGTTTTTTAACAAATATTTCAGGTCTTTATGCTGATTTGCATAGATTCGAAGCATTGGGTGGTTGGCGATCTCGATCTAGAGACCATGGAGATGATCGTATATGATAACTATCAGATGCCTTCATACGCGGACACTTTTAGAGACGCGATGACGAAGTTCGCCGAGCGTTTAGAGGAGTTTCTTTCCTTGGCAGAGTGCTCGTCACTTGCATCGCGCATTCGCATAGCCACGAGTTCACTTGGGTACACGCATCAGGGGTACCGCAGCAGTGCTCTACATTCGACGATTGTGGTCCTTTGACATGTATGTTCCTCTCACATTTGGCGAGTGGCGAGGTCAGGATGAGGTGGCACGGGCTATGTCCTGGAGGTGTCATATGGAAGATGTCTTTTGGACCATGCGGCAGGAAGATCACGATGTGTGATTGATTTTAGGAGCTTGTATATGAACGATGATTTCTCTTTGTATATACAATTTTTGGAAGTGTTAATATCCACTTTCTGTTGACAATATTATTATTTAAGAGCACATACATGTCAAACAATATTATTATTTAGTATGAGGTTTTGCATCATATTATAGTTTCAAACTTGTTTATTATAAACATACACGGTCATTTAAATGTCAAAGTACGGCTACACGATGCTTGATTTTTCTGGAATCCCCACCGACTACTAATATGCTATGGTGATACGATTCTCGAAGTGTTAAGCTCCACTTTCTCGCTGTACACTTCAATGACAATATGGTCGTCAACATACTAACGTATATTGGCTACATCTTCATCGGTAGCCATTGGTTCCAGTCCAGTCAATAAGTCTGCATTTGGACGTTTAAAATACAACTTATAATATTTCATTTCGTCGTAACCTAGTTCTTTCATGATCTGATGAAGCAGTCGCATGGAAAGATCGTCGACATCTAACATGTCAATATAAACTTCTAGACCATGGAAGTACTGTCTTGTAGGTGGTTCCGTGAAGTACCCTTGATGGCAGACTTTCATTGTTAACATTTGTGGATACTCAGTTGTTCAGTATATAGGTTAACAACGTTAGCCTTACACAATATTCAACGCAAGCAAAACCCAAAAAAATATAAAGACTAACCATGTAACTCGGTGGTAGAGGCTGGAAGCGATTGAGATAAACATCTGAAATTCCATACATGAATATTTGGGGATGCCATGTAAGAAGACGTGTAAAACTTTTGTCTTGCGATATAACTTGTTTTGTTTTGTATGGTTTAGGACCCCCCAGCGTTCAGTTTTTATAGCCAAAGGTAGTGCACAAAAATCATCTTCGCAATTGCTAACCTGTAAAAATCCTTACAGATTCGCCTGAAAATCCTTCAAGATTTGCCTGAAAAACCTTCAAGATTCTCCTGGAAAAAGCCTTCAAGCTTCGCCAGAAAAGCCTCCAAGATTCGCCTGAAAAGCTTCCAGATTCTCCTGAAAAGCCTAAAGATCCCCCTGCAGAAACTTTAAGACCATCTTCTCTCACTTGTATATATAAGATGACCTTTGAGATCTATGTATCACAACAATTTATACCAATCACAAATTTAAGGCAAAATTTCTCTTCTTACTTACTAAGCAGAAAAACATGGCTGGAAACGCATCGTCTTCAAACCCTCCCTCTTCCCAAGGCATTCCTACAAAGATTTTAGAAGCAATCCAAAAAGTTGAAGCGGAGAGAGAAGACATAGACCAGCAGTAGACAAACGCTCTTGTAGCAAGGGATGAGGTTCTTGCCTTAATAGACGAAAAACACAAAGCCATTGCGAAGCTTTACAAGGAGATTGAAAAAGATGACGCCCATGCCAAAGAGATGAGCAAAAAAATTCCAAAGTTTTTAGAGAAGTGGTAGGAGAAAACGACACTGCTCGAGCAGCTGAAATCACTCTATCGTTAAAGTGATTGTTGTTGTTTCGTTGTACTTGTTCTTGTTGCACTGTCTGTTTCGGTTGTATCGGTTCATTTCTATCATTTTGCTTCGAAGTTTGTTTTGTTTTAGTGGTTCTGGTTTAATGTCGTTGTTTCCAAGTTTGTTTAGATGAACTTGTTCATGTTGTACCGGTTGTTTTCGAAACCTATCAATTTTCTAAGTTTATCGCCGATACTTGTTTTCTAGTAGTATAAGAATATAAACACATCAACCACAAAATAGATTAGACGATTTTATTGATGAAACAAAGGCGTAGAAAGTACAAGTACAAACTAGCAACATAGAAAATCCAAATACGCAAACAGCACCATCTAAGGATAAAGTACTGCGAACTCTTGCATAAGCTTGTTGACTTGAACGTTGTCGTAGCGAATACGGTCTTCTTTCTCTTTTATCTTACTCTTCAACCTTCTTACCTCCTCCTTGTCCGAGTCGATCCGGCTCAAGTGTCCGTCCTTCTTGGCCATCATTTCCTTCCACTCTTCGGTGAGTTGTTCGATATCCGCTTCACTTTTCTCTATATCTTTTTTCAGTCTCGAGGGAATTATTTGTGAAGACGGTGGGTTTGAAGATGATGCATTTCTAGCCATGTGTTTGGTGAAAGAGGAGACTATTATGCTATCAAAATGGTGTATCGATGTTGTGAGTTTTACAGTCGGTATTAACAAGGGTATTTATAGCCACAAGGAGCAATTGGCTCAACAAAAACCTTCAGCATTTTATGGGGAATCTTGTAGGCTTTGCAGGGGAATCGTTTCGGGCTTTGCAGTTTCAGGCTTTGCAGGGGAATCCTGGCAGGCACTTTGTAAGGGAATATTACATGCTTTGCAGGGGAATCCTGGCAGGCACTTTGCAGGGGAATCTTTTGACCATATGCACAAAAGCAATCACGAACCTATCTTGGCATCGACTATAAGTAGATGCTCTGGTGAAGTAGTAATTCACAACTTGCAGATATTCCTTTCTACCCTCTACATTGTTTACAAACATTCTCTACCTTTTCATAACACTATGGCTGGAGGTTCACGCTCTAGGGGGAAAAGGTCAGTGAATGGGGATGGCACTTCACGTTCCGCCTACAACCAACAATTGAATGATGGAGCTAGAAGGATTTACCGGAAGGCACCCGAGACAATGGAGGAAGATACACAAGCAAATCAATTGTATGAAATTGTGGATGAAAATTGTGATTTACAACTTCAATAGTTGCTGGTCTTATAACAATAATTGAGGGAATCAAATTGTACAAACACAGTGAAATAATTCATATGCTAAAGTTGATTTGATATCCCAACAGGTTGAAAAAACAGTACACAAAAACATGAAAAACCAGCTTAAAAATGTGAAAAAATAGTTTTTGAACCAATTTTTTCGGACCACACCAAATAAGGGTTAATCTAGTGGCGAAACGTAGCAGGTGCGCAATTGAGGAGGGGTGCACAATTACACACCTACACCAAATTAGGGTTAATCTAGTGGCGACACGTAGCAGGTGCGCAATTGAGGAGGGGTGCGCAATTGCGCACCTACGCAATTGTGTAGGTACGCATTTGCGCACCCTCCTCAATTGCGCATGTAGTGACATATGTGCAAGTCATGGAGAGGGATGGCTAGGAGGCCAAACCCTAATGTTATAATATATAACATTCTTCCTTTTAAAACCTTAGTCACGACTTCTTCTCCTTAATCCGTGAAAATAACGTTTCAGGTTAGAACTGGATTGAACATGTTAGCATCATATGTTAAATATGTCCCATATTTTTTTGAACGGTAATTAATACACGATTCGGGGTATCCGGGATCCCATTCGGGGCCGACCCGACTAATCCCCTTCGATGCCTTTGAGAGAGCTTCACAGGATTCGAACCCTGAACCTAGTGCTTACCCATATTAGAATTAGTAATTGAGGCCATGTTATTAGAAAAGTTTAAAATTTTTGCCTAACATTCACTTAGATGAGTGAATTATCCACAAATCTCATAAAATGTCAATCTTAACATTATATATATATATATATATATATATGTTCAATGGTGTTAAAAATAAAAATAACACAATACATACAAAATTACCTAATAAGTGTAGTTGGTTAAATAAATTCAAATGCAAAAAGGGAAAGAAAACAAAATATCAAATATTCTTTCAATTTTCTAGAAACACAATCATTTTACCCAAAATAACACTCAACCTCTCTCTCTCTCTCTTCTCCCTCCTATGGCCGGCCATCCCACCCCCATTTAACCCCTCTCATTCTCTCTCATTTCTCATACTCTCATTTCTCTCTCTAACATCTCTCTAGAATTCTTCTCTCTATTTTCTCTCTATTCTCTCTTCTTTTTCTCTCTAAAATCATCTTATTCCAACCAACAAAATCAAGGTTTCAAGGCATTGAAGGTGTTCTTCAAGGTAAGAACATGAAATAATACTCACTTTTCTTTTAAGTTTTTCATGCATTCTTTGAGTTTTTCTTCCTCTCTTTTGATTTTCAAGCTTGTTTGCTAGAAAACAATCTTTGATACTTAATGTTTGTAGATTTTTCCCTAAAAATATGTTGCATGTTCTTATAAGGGGATAAAATCCATGATCAAACCAAAGTTAAGATGAAAGAAAGAACTTTTGAAAGTTCTAACTAACATGCATGTGTTTTATTCATATTTCTACTTTATGGATTCTAAAAGGTTGCATGAAATCTTTCCTACATATCAAATACCTACTTTAAACTTCATGTATCTGAGTTAAACTTTATATTTTATGTGCTAGAAATCGAGCTTAAGGCTTAGATTTCAAAGAATTTCAAATAAAGCTCGTGATGGTCATTTTTAGAGTTTTTGCAAGATAACTTTGCTTAGCTTGCATGCATGTAATTTTTGATGGTTAAAACAAGTTTTCATCCGGATATTATTGATATGTTGTTGATAAAATCGTGTTCTAAGCAAAAGAAGCAAAAATCATTTCAAGAATCAAGATATTGGACACATTTCCTCGAACTCATTTTCAAACAGCATGCTGACAGATTTCTACACCTAACTTTAAAGGACCATAACTCTCTCAATTTTTAACCAAATGAGGTGAAATCTCTTCTGGAATTTAGTTCTGTGTGTTAGGTTTCAAACCCAAGTGTAATAACCTAAAAATACTAAGAATTCGACCTCCAAACACTGGTTACAAAACAAGTGTGCATACAGCTATACTTTCTGTTGTAGTCCTTAATGTGAGAATGATTTGAAGGATCAAACTATCTTCAAAAATTATGGTTTTTATGCCAAACGTTTCCTAACACAATATATTAGCTTGGGTAAAAATCTTATGACCAAAAGAACTTTGGAAGACAACTAAAAATGGACATAAAGTGACAACAAAAGTCTGGGTAAAAATGGGACATTACAAGCCTTGTTTAAAATCATCTTTTAAACCCTTTTATCATTTTATTTTATGAATTTGAGGTTTGTGTTAAGTGAACAAGTTAAAAATAAGACATGCACAAAATTATAATATTAATTATAATAAACTATAAGGAATCACAAAATGAAACATTAAACAATAATAAGGGCATTTTATGACATTTTGGATAAGTAAGCGTTACCGAAACCATAAGATCTAAGCTTGAATCTTACTAGTGTCCTTACGTTCGTAGGATTGAAGTAGGATCAGACCTTGGTTTGCATTCTGTAGACGTCTTGAATTCGTCTTCGCATACCACAGTGAGTTTTCACAGCCCCTTTTTACCGATTTCATATACCTTGAGGTGAAAAGCATGTTACTATTATTTTTACGCACCGGTTGTGTTGTTTACTCGAAAATGCTAAATCTTGCTATTTGCTTATGCTCCATTGTATGTATGCTTATGTTAGTTGATTCTGGGTTTTGCTATCGTACAGTAAGTCCCCGTTTACTCACACATTACCCATTTAACTCAAGTATTGAGCCGTTGGTAATTATGGATAACGCTATTTCGTTGACACCCTACTCACATTGCGTAATGCATGAGTGCATAATTATTGTTTGAGTTACGCGTGTTAGCGATAGAACATGCACCTTGGCGCATTCAAGTCATTTAGGTTTGGGTAATAGGCTCATTGCTTTAACATCTATGCATACAAAAATATACCTTGGGCAAGTTTTACAACCGAAATTTCATATCCACTGTACTGTACGGATTCAAACAATTTATAAGTCAAATGCTTTTGCATTCAGAAAACCAGTGATCTCACCCTCACCAACTATTTCAATAGTTGACCTCTCATTGACATGCTTTTCAGGTGTACGTCAGTAAGGTTGGCATCTAGGAAGGCACCGCATGTGGTGGCATTTTGCATGTGTTTCAACTATGTTATTCCCCATTTGTAAAACTTCTGTTTAAGACGTATTGTAAACTTTTGTAATTTCTCTAAACTACTATGGTTGGTGTTATCTTATACCTTATGCTATGAAACTTTGAGCTTATACATCTCGTGTTTCCGCTTTAGCGGGGTGTGACAGACATACTCATATTGGGAAAAAGAGAGTTTTTATGTGAAAAAGGAAACCGATTAATAAAAACAAAACCTAGTTCTCCAAAAACAAAAAAGGTCTCAATACACAAAGAGAGGTACACACTCCTAAGCGGAAATCTCCCTCGGTTTATTTCACCCACCATCAAAGGTAAACACACTCAAACACCAGGCAAGTTGGTTAAGTCCGACAGTACATTGTACCTGGAAACAAACAAACAGATGCTAGGCGGCGAATTTGTTTTAAGGAACTGGACACAGGTCTCGGTCATTTTGGTTACTTTTGGTTATTTTTTCATACAATTATATTTCCGTTAAGTTTTCTAACAACACAGGTCTCGGTCATTTTGGTTACTTTTGGTTATTTTTTCATACAATTATATTTCCGTTAAGTTTTCTAACAACACAGGTCTCGGTCATTTTGGTTACTTTTGGTTATTTTTTCATACAATTATATTTCCGTTAAGTTTTCTAACAATCTTGTTATTTCCGTTAAGTTTTCTAACAGTCTGTTATCTCCGTTAAGTTGTTGCTACAATCGTAAAACCGAATCGTTTTCTAGCGATTTGTCATGAACAAAAATGATAAACTGGTTTTGGTTTTAGTCTTCATCACAAAACAAAATCAAAATGGTGATTAATAATTGTTTACCACAATCTGCTTTCTGAAGTCCCAAACAGAATTTTTTGTTTGTTGTGTGGCTAAAACTAATTAATAAATAATTAAAATATTTATTTGTATTTGCGGCACACAACAAAAAGGACAACAAAACAATATATTTATTTGTTATGCGTGTGAGTGACTTGCTCTTTTCTTCCATTAAAAGAATGGGAAGAATTTTATTTACTGTGTTTTAATTGAGTTACGTTGTGGTTCAAACGGAACAAAGGATAAACGAAATAGTTTGATTCTTCATTTGTGTTTTACTTTGTTGTGTTTAAAACCAAACCTCTGTTTATTGCAATCGTATCGGATAGTCAACATTCCGGATGAATGGTTGTTGTAATTAAACGACAAATATCCTTAACCTTTACTTTGATAGACCTCATCCTCTTGGTTTGGGTAATGTGGTTGTGATTCCTCATTGGTATTATGTTATTCTTATATCCCTTGTTGGTGGTTTGGTAAAATATATCTACCTATCTATATATTTGATTTTTGATCATAAATTTATTGGCTAGAAATGCTAACGAAAAACTTTCTTGATTGTTTTATATGGTGCCACTTTTGGACTCAAACGTGGTTTTAATGTAAAGTGACACGTATGAATGTGAACTCGGATTCGTGAAATGGTACATGAAGGTTTATTTTGATTTACTTGAGGTTTTGAAACTCCTATGAATGGTTTTTTCCAATCTTGACCTTCACTTTCTTCATCTTGGATCTACAGCTGTCAAGTTGATTTTCGTAGAGATTTATACACAATGATAATAAAAGGAAGATAACTTTTATGAAATATGAAATACTAAGAAGTTATATCTCATGGAAACTCTATAGTGGAAAAGAAAATTCAATACTTAGTTGAGCCACATAATTACGTTGGAGTTATAAAATTGCTTAAATTGTTTGGATGAATTTTCAAAAGAGATGACAAGGCATCTTTCCTGTTAGGATGAAATTATATATATATATATATATGAATAACGTGTGATTATAATTTTCTAAATAACCTTAATTTTTGTTTGTTCAAAACCTTTTGCTACGAATTTAGTTTGGGTTTTGACCATATCTTAAATTGTTTACACAAAAAGGTGTAACTTCAAGATTTCCTTAAATTTACGTGATGGTGAATGTTATGTTAAAATTCGAGTAGAGTCGAATTAGAGAATATTGTTGGGGTTTTCTATTTGAAAATTATCTATTTATCCACTTGTAATTTAAGTATCTGCATCGGTTCAACATTCATTTATTAAAGGGTAAAAGAATAATGAACTTTACCTTTTGCTCTAGAAACCACATTAGTTCTAATTGGTAATGTTATCGATTTCAGAATTTGAAATGGCAAGAACTGCGAATAGTTCCAGACGAAGAGGTCGTGCAAGAAGATCTCGGGACCAAGTCCATGGGACAATTGGTTTCTTAACCCGAGAAACAAGAATATCCGCTTCTCGAGGATTGTTTTTGGATTCGCGAACTGATAGTCATGTAGCCAACTCCCGATCTGATTTTGTTGAATATCAAAGTATCATGAGAAATGTGGTTCTGATCAATCGACAACGATTAAGGGTTATCGGCATGGGAACAGTGATCATAAGATTCACAGCTGGGAAGACCTTGACTTTGAAAGAGGTTCTACATGTTCCTGAAGCATCTAAGAAACTTGTATCCGTTGGAATACTAACTAGAAAAAGATATATGATGGGATTCCATTCTCGAGTTGTGATATTTGGGCGAGGTGATACCTTGGGCTACGGTGAGGACAATGGTCAGGTATACCAATTGCAGCTTAATGATGTTATTGAGATATCAGAAAGTGAGAGCTCTGGGGCTAGCAACTCTGTTTAGTTTATCTTTGATGTACCTTGGTTTGAAATTAATTCTTAAGATTATTTTGTTGGAAATTTTGACTACAAATGATAACTATGTTATTTTAATTTGTTGCTTTAAATAATTGTGCAAGCATAAGACGTTGGTTCTCAGGAAAAGAAAAAAGATGTACATCTAGAATCCCACATGAAGTAAAATAAGAGTTGGATACTCGCTCATGGATACATGGAAGAATGGAAAACTAATGCTCAAATTGGTAATGTTTTAGTTCGCATTGTGAATTGGTTGATGACTTTATCTTGTAACTCTTTATGCCTAAACACTAATCTGAAGTATGCTTCATACATCGATTGATATGATTTTGTTTGAATGGGGAGAGTCGTCACATGTGGTGATAAGAATCAAGTTGACTTTCACACAATGATCCCTACATAAAAGGGAAATAAATTGTTAAGAAGGAGTTTTGAGCTTTGTTAACGGTGTCTAGAATTGTGGGGGATTGTTATGGATAGTTCTATAAGAACATGCCAAATGAATAAAGAGTGTGTCATTCTTTACAACAATGTTAGTAGGACAATTAGTTGATTGGTAATGTGAGGGCGACCACTTTGATATAACACCATATAGATTCACTGATAATCTTTGATATACTTACGGGAAAGAGATAAGGAAAACTCTTGTATGGTTCAGTTACATTGCTGATGTGTTGTATCGCTTATGACATGGCATACAACATTATATATATATATATATATATATATATATATATATATATAGGCAAATGATCGTGTGAGAAGTTGAGTATATATATATACTTTGCTGATGTTGGATTTTTTTAAGGTAAATTGAGTGTAAATATTTTAAGGTAATCATATATGATACCACACTTCTTGGCTTATCGCAAAATGTTTAGCTTCTCGTTTGAACCTGCCTCTCTATATATATACATATATAAATATTGTTTTCTTAAATCAAAATAATTTTTTTTAATTCTCATTCATTCCGACAAGAACCCTAGGCATAGGTAATTGGATAGGTAGGTAGACATCATCTTGTTCTTCGTCCCCTTCCCCATCTTCAAACAAGAAACCATCTTCAGTAGCAAGTAGCAACTTATATTCAAATTTAAACCTAGATTCAAAGATGTTTAACATTTGTCAACATCTAAACCTTCATCTTGTTCCACATCACGATCTGGGGTTTTTTCCCGAAATCTTCGTGTTCATTCACATCAAGATCTTGGGTTTTGCAAAATTTATGTCTTCTTCAACATCAAGATTAGGGTTTTTTCAAAATCTTTGTCTTCTTCAAAATCAAGATAAAGGTTTTTTTTTGGTTTTATTTTTTTTATAAATGGGTGTCATCTGCGAGGGGCAGCCATACAAACCCAGATCTGATGGAAGGGAGAAAGAACGACAACATCACCATGTTTAAGCCTAATCTTCATCTTCAACTCATCCCAACATTATCTATTTTGATTATCTCATCATCTCATAATTTTCTACTGGCATCACAACAAAATCCAATTGCCTAGAACCATGAAATTAATATGTGTTGTCGTTAGATGATGCACAACTATCAACCATTTGAAGTAGATGAAGAGGATAGGGAATGGGACACCGGGGAAGATGAATTAAGGGAAAGTTGGATCATCTAGGTTCTTCAAGAGAAAAAAATAGGTTTTTTATTTTATTTTTATTATAGAAATTCTAATAAGAAAACAAAAAAGATATAAAAATTTGAAACTAATTTTATATTAAAAAAATCTATGTCACGAGCTATGTCAGCAAAAAAATACTGAGTTATATGTCATGTCATTTGTCACATTAGCAGTGAGCAGAGAGATGACTGTCTCACTACTTTTTCATTTCCTTCCTTATCCCTAACGTTACGAAAAGAGAGGTCGTGTTGATATCATCTACGTCCGTACCGCTCCTCATGGAGTAGATCCCATATCCAACCAATTTTTTGACAATCGGGGCATGAGGGAGTTGCCCTATGTGCCAAAGGCCTCTTAGGGGATATCCCTAAGGGAAACCTAGCTTGCATCTCGGGTGGTTCGCACCCTGGGTGGTGCAGCTAAGTAACCGCACCGGGTACTTAAATAGTTAAATATTTCAGATATTTACATCTTAGGTACTAAAATGAATGTTTTGAAAAAACGAATGTTTAAAAATTACGCTATCCAAAATAAAAATCAATAAATTTTTAATACAATTTGCCCAAAAAAATTGGTATCTTCCTAAACCATATTGTGATGGTAAAATAATCAAAATTATATTAAAAAAGGAAGTAAAAATAAAAACAAGATGTAAATATATATATGGTAAAACCCTAAAGAACTCAGTCGACACACAGTTTTACCCTCCCTCTCCTTCGTCTTCTTTTAACCAAATTTCTTTCCTCGTAACCTGTTACACCGTCGCCGGCAAGCCTCTTCTCATTCCGATTTACATATCCAATTACTTTTGAGGTGCTTGGATCAACCTAACAACAAACGAATTTATGCAGCCATGGAAGAAGATGGGGGAGCTTTCTCTGTTTTTACACAGTCGTTTTCTTTTCACAAACCTACAAAAGATGAGATACCATGCATGGCACTGATCTTTCTCTGGTTGTTGTTGGAGTCGGTGGTCTCGGAATTATTATATCAAATTATAATATAATCAGGAAAATCTAATTCCATCTATCTATTTTTCAATTTTGGTTCACATTCACAGTTAGGGTTCATGCTGCAACTCCATATTATTGCTTTTTTTATACCCAAATTAGACCGACAATTTTAGGATTTGTAACATATTATCGCTAAATTTTACTTGTTAAACATTCTAGGGTTGTTAAATCTGGTTTTATTAGTTCATAAACGTGTGCTTATGGATTACAGAAAAAGAGGGGGGGAGGTTTCCTATGGTTGCTTATGGATATGTGAAATTACACATGACATGGATATATACTCATAATAGATTAGAAAATGTTTAAAATGAACACATTGAAGTGATATATATATATATATATATGTGTGTATATATATACACTAGCAGTGTGCCCGTGCAATGCACCTGGTGAGCTAAGTGTAAAATTTATTTGTGAATGGATAATAAAAAACCCTTAGGCGAGTACGTGTGGAGTGTTTGTAGAGCTTTAAATCCAACTGTTGTTCTCATCTGATGATTTGGCAATTTGTTAATTACGTGTGGAGTTTCAAAATTGTTGCAAGTCTCATGTCTTGATCAGTAAAGTGTTCTGTAATTTGTTTTATGTTTTATTTAGTTTCTTGATTGTTATAGAGCTTTACCATTGTTATCTAATGTTATATGATCTAATTAGCTTGCTTATCGATCTCATCTAGATGTTTATAAGAATTCTATAGGTAAAGATGTGTGATTTTTTGGTTTGATTGAAGCATATATATTGTTGTTGATTGCAGTGGTAGTAGTGAATGTACATATTGTTATGTGTTTATTATTTTTCATTGATCTACTTAAGTTTTCTTAATAATTGTTGTATGATGTTTGATGTTCGACTCCAATGTTAGCAATGTTAGAAGACCACTCGATTTATGTGTAAAAAGTTCAAAGAATTCAAGAATCAATTATAGCATCTCCAAAGTTGGTGATTACCAGGTAAATCATCCAAGATTCAAATTCCTCTTAAAGTTGACAATTAGTTTTCGATTTACAAAAGGTGTCAATCTCATATGGTATGGTTTTTCTAACATTCGATAAATGATTTGGTAGGGGTTTAGCTTAACATGAAATTCGCTTTGATTTCAATGGTCAGAGGTCATTAAGATATGTCGAATTTACGAATTTCAAATCAATACGGTTTTTTCTATTGGTTTTGTCTGTTGAGATTGCATGTACTTCAAATTTAGAACTATTTGAATGCAAAATTGATACGGGTTTATAATTTGAAGAAAAGTTCAGTACTGATGGTATAATTTGAAGAAAAGTTGGGCAGTTACATTATGTAACTTCACTCTGATAAAGCGTATGTTTGTTGTAACATTTATTTTTTGACAAAAGTTATGCCTAACTCAAAAGGTTTTTATGTTTATATTTGTTCTTGTGATAACACACCATTCTAAATAGCTTGTTATTTAAATTGAATGCCATCATTTTTTTTTTACTTGGTATTGCTTTTATTTCCTTCTTTGCACTAGGATATGTTCAATAATTAATAACCACCAAGTCAACCTTCTTTTACTAACAAAGCATATAAATATATTGCTTCTTTCACTCTTGAAATTCCTCTGTTACAGCCTCCTTGGATCCTTCAAACAAGTAGGCCTTTAACAGTAGCATATGGTAGAAAAACTTTCTTAATAAATTGGTATACTTTTGGAATCGATTTACGTAATTGGAATTTCCATAAAACATGTTTGTTAACAATATTGAAATTTCCATAAAACATGTTTGTTAACCTCAAAATGTATGAACTTTTGTATCACTTAAAAGTAACTTAACACAATTCTGCTGGATTCTTGCATTGGCTATTGCTTTTCTTTAATGTCTATAGTACTGCATGTTGCCTTTCTAAATATGAAATTTTAGCGTGTAAGTTCAATCTAAAATTTTATTGTTATCGGCTTCTTCTGTGCATTCAAGAGTTCTTTTTGGATAAAAAGTTTATTGTATATATACTTGCATTTTTCTTCTTTACTTTAGCTTATTACTTTAGCTTATGCCAACTATTTTTGGATAAAAAGTTTATTGTATATATACTTGCATTTTTCTTTTTTACTTGAATCTTCGTCATAACAAGTACGAGTTCATTCCCAATGGATGATCAACAACTTTAGAGGACAATGGACTTGGATTTTAATCCCTGTAAAGACTAAAATTTTCTACCGAATACGTTTAGGTAAGGTCATTAGATTTGACCCCAATAGTTGGATTCAAGGTACAACGCGATTGATGACCTGGCCCGGTAGGGTGGCCCGGTAGGGTGGCCCGGTAGGGTGGCCCGGTAGGGTGGCCCGGTAGGCAACACAAAGTGTTAATTCGATCTAACCCAATCCGCAAAAAAGATAACCGAAATCAAACAAAATATGGCTATCCATAACAGTTTAACCCCGCAACCAATTAACCCAAATTTTGTGTGTTATTGGGTTTCGTTTTAACTTTTGTGTTTTAAAAACATAGAATTGTTCCAGTTGTAATTATATGCTTAAGATCACACTTTCAAGGTGATTTTCTTTTTTGTAAGCGGTATAATTATATGCTTAAGATTACCTTGCAGATTCCTTCAATTTTATTGCACACTTGCAATTTATTTGTATTCAGTTAAGTTTTTGTGCTTATTTGAATTCATTAATTTAAGCATGGACCGTTAATTATCTTCGTTATTGTATTTTTTAAATCTATTTCATTGGGTTCGTTTGTCCATATTCTCTATAGAATGATGAACACCTGAACTTTTTTCATTGCTTTGTTTATCATGTCTCTTCAATAAAGACTTGATTGTTTAAAGTCTTCAATAAAGACTTGATTGTTTAAAGAACAAGATAGGGAAAGGAAGCTATAAAGTTGGATTCATCTGTTGTGTTGTGTTTTTTCTCAAATCATCTAAATTCAGGCAATCATTTGTAACACCTACATTTAGTTTTCGGTTTAATTTTTGGTGGAATCTGATGGGATTGAATTCTTTTCAATCGGTTAGAACATTGAGTTGTCTTGGAACAAAAATCGTGAGGTTTTTCTTAAGTTTGGTTCTTCATTTATCTGTTTGGTTCTTCATTTATTACCATGGTTCTGGATGGTGGAAAGCAAAGTCGATTTTGGGTTCTTCCATTTATGTTATCTCCTTTCATATTCAGACTGATTTGGTTTGGGTTTTTTGCTATGTAAGGAATACTAATAATTGTAGTTCATGTCTTCTAAATTTTACATTGTAGATAGATTTTCATTGCTTCACTGCACGTGAGTTGCCTGTTAATAATTGAAGCTTTTTTAAAAGGCTAATTGCTAACGTGTATCTATCAATGGAAATTCAAGTGACAATGGATTCTGCATCCCTAACTTGCTCAAATATGGCAATGTATATGCGTATGTTTTATTGCATTTGTGTTTTTTAGGAATGTTCTAGAGTTTGATTGTGATATTTAATGCTTTATTTATTGCATTTGTATTTTTTAGGAATGTTCTAGAGTTTGATTGTGATATTACATTTAGGGTGCGTTTGGTTTGCGGGATTGGAATGGAATGGATTAGATTTCAAGTAAGGATTTGGATTTGGGGGGATTTGAAATTTTGGCCCATTGCAAAGGAATTCCATCAGGTAAAAGATTTTAAAAAAGTCAAATGATTTCAAATCCGGTCAACAAATTCCATTCCTGCAAACCAAACACAGGATTGGAATGATTTGAAATCCAAATCCATTCCAATCCCGCAAACCAAGCACACCCTTAATGCTTTATAAAGCATTATGTAAATTGTGATATTTTTAGAATTGTTTTTAGTAAATTGGTATACTTTTGGAATCGTTTTACGTGAATTGGAATTTCCATAAAACATTTTTGTTAACAATATTGAAATTTCCATAAAACATGTTTGTTAACCTCAAAATGTATGAACTTTTGTATCACTTAAAAGTAACTTAACACAAAGACAATAGTTTCTACTGGATTCTTGCATTGGCTATTGCTTTGAATTTCATGGCTACTGAAATCGATTTTGATTATGGTTTACTTTCTTGGGATGAATTTTGGTTTCTTATCAATTTTCTCTACTTTTGTTTGCTTTCTAGCTACTAAAATTGATTGCTCACTTGGAATCGACTTTGGTTTGTCTGATTTCTAATTATGTATATCTACTGTTTATCTTTGTTTTTTCATCATCAAATTAGAACAGGTTAGAGGTGTGAGACCGATGTCATCGGTAGAAATGAAAAAATGTCCCAACTTGCTCTTGAGGACACACCACATCAGTAAAGACGATTGCTTTTTTATTGATGTGTGATTTAGTTTTTTTCCTTGTGGTTTAGTAGGAAAAATGGTGCACCCTAGATCCGTTAACCGAGGGCGAGGGCGAGGGCGAGGGCGAGGACGTGGGCGTGGGCTTGGGGCTTGGGGCTTGGGGCTTAGGGCTGGAGGACGGAGAGTGCCATATGGACTAGGCTCACATGGTGAAAGTGTTGATAGCCGCCACACCAGTGTGACTCCCAGTTGGAACTGCATACCTAGGAAGGATAGCCCGACATCTCCAAGAGGCAACCTGTCACAATGTTCAGTTCGAGAGAGACCCCTTGTTACACCGCCTCCCACGCGTATCGAAATGAAGAAAGGATAGAGGTCATTCGAAAAAAGAAGGTTGAGTTACAAAATAAGTTGGCCTACTCTGAGTGGGACAATGATAGAACTAAGAGAATGCTCGACAACTTACAACGGGCGTATCATAGGCGGTTTGAAGAGAGGGATAACCTACGAGAAAAATGACATAACTTGCGAGAAGAGATAGACCTCTTGAAGTTAACGTTGACTCAGGAATGGAAGATCATCGCTCGGTAAGGATCCCAATGTAATTAATGCACTGTGGATTACAGAGGAGTTCAATTGCAATAGGCTTGGTGACTTTGGAAGTTTCAAGTTTCACATTGAAGTTTGTCATTTGAGTTGTTTTTCTATTTCACCTTATGTAAAGACAACTGCTTTTTGGAAATGTTAGTTGTCTGGTACGAAGCATATTGCATTTGAGAGCATTGATGCAAATTCTAATCATGGTGCATTTAAGAGCCTTGGTATCCCTTTTAAACTGTACGACATTTTCTTTTTATATTAAGCTTGAAATTGGGTTCATAAAGATAATGATAACTTGCTATAATAAATTAACATTACAGGTGTAGCACAACACCTTGGGGGACTATGATACAATGGTGAAGGATCGTGTGAGAAGTTGAGTTAACGGTGAAGGATCGTCGTTTGTATTTCCATTTTGGATTTTAATTGTTATTGTACATATGTTATTGTGAACCACCAAGTAAAATGTAAAATGTTTCTTGATAGAACTTTAAAAACCCGCCGTATTACGCGGGTACTGAACTAGTATACTTAAAATTAGTTTTTCTATTACTAATTATATTTCTTAATAAATACAGGAGGGATGCTTGCAGAACGAGCTTCAAAAACACAAGATGGCTCAACCTCCACATCTTCCATAAACGAGAAGGAAATCATTACCAAAGTACTTGGGGAACGTCGTGGTCACAACCGAGGGATTGGACGAAAGTTGATGGGTTCTGCTTTTTCGTCCTTTTTTGAACCGCCACCGCTACGTATGAATGATGGGAGAAATATCGCTATGCATATCTGAACCATATGTGCATCAAATGTATAATGCATTTAGGAGTTTTCAACCTGACTTTCAGTTCCCCCCCCCCCCACACCCACTATAGACACACAGACATTGTTTGCGTCAGCTATGGCAGGAAATCAACCGCAATAACCACCATAACAGCCACTGCAACTCCCACCACGTGAGGACGAAGACGAAGACACATATACCGACTCGTATGATGATTAGATATTTACGTATTAATATGTTTGAGATGTTAATGTTTATCTTATGTCATCAATTTTGTATTATGGTTTTCAAATATTTTCTAGTTATATGAATATAAAGTTGTTTTCTAGTAATTTAAATAACAAACTAGTTGATTAAAGTATATTTTATAATCAGATTAAATATATGAAAAAAATATTCAATTTTTATATACTGCGTCGACATTTCGTAGCTATAGAGAAAAAATTTGTTTTTAATTTCCAACCTATAGCAACGACAAGTCATGCCTATAGGTATATGATTACATTTTCTATTCCTGACCTATAGCGACGACTTGTTGTCGCAGTCGATAAGAAATCAATTTTTTTTACTTATAGGGACGACTTGTTGTCACAATAGATAAAAAATCAATTTTTTTTTTTTATTTTTTACTTATAGCAACGACATGTTGCTATCGGGAGCTACAACTACAAGCATACAGTGACAAAGCCTACAACGACATGCTCGTCGCAATAGAGATATAGCGACGAGATTTAGAGCATTAGTGACGACTTTTATCGTCGCAATAGAGTCGATTTGTTGTAGTTACGTCATATGCATGGGGATGTGATTACACATGGGGTAGTGGGTGTGTCGAGTTTATTATTAGATACAAGAATGTATGCCAAACCCTAATGTTATAATATATAACTGGTGGATTTTTCTTTTTAAAAGTCACGATTTCTTCTTCTTAATCTATAATTATAAACCCTCCTTGCTACAATGAGAACTTGTACCTGACGCACTAGAAACTTGTACTTGCTACTCTACAACTGTTATATATTTGTATTTTATATTTTATCTTTGTTGGTATATAATATATATATATATACACACACATAACACGATAATCAAATGAGAACCACAAAAAGGTTACAAATCCATGAGAAGCGATATAATATTATTTTCTTACATGATTTTCTTCATCAAAAGCTATGATTTAGAATATTGTCTCACATATGTTTCTGTTCACATGGTGAAAATTTTACATGTGAAATTTTGTTTTTTAATTGATTCAACCCTTGATCTTAACAAGGACGGTTGAGATGATGCACAATTAAAACATTAATTATAATATGGATAGATGGTTAATAATTTTAGTGAACATTGATGTTTTGGGGTAATTGAGGAAAATATATTTCTTTTACCTTTTGTAACCCCCCCCCCCCCCCCCAAAAAAAAATAACTACTCCCCAAACAATAATCTTAATGAACATTGGTGTTTATATATATTCATGTCACACGTTCTATTACGTTGTGTTCTCTAATCTGAAGAGAAGAAAAGAAATTGATGAAAAAGAAAGGAAATGAAATAATTTTTTCATTTGTGTTCTCGAAATGAAAGGAAAAGGAAAGAAATGAAATGAAAGAAAATAGTTTTTCATGTTCTTGATCAGGACAGAAGAAAAGGAAAAATGTCATTTTTACAAATATACACTTATAAAAATATATTCTTTATAATGAAAGATTTGGTAGTTTTGTAATTTTAATAATTTCAGTAAGTTTTTTAAATGGTTTTAATATATTTCCTTTCATTTCCTTCCCTTTCCTCCCACATATGGGAGGAAATGTGTAACACCCTAAAAACCAGGGTAATTTAAAACTGCGGAAACTGTACAATTAAGCATCATCCAAAGGTATAAACCTCCCAAAAAGGGGAACTGTACTTAACCTTTACAAAAATCAGAATACGGATAAGGATCCCAACAACAAACCAATCTAAACATATACTATCTAGATTACATACGTTGCTGATCCAGAATCATCCAAAAATGTGGGACTTAACAATGCCCAACAATCCAATACTAAACATCTCAAAAGCCCTCGGGATCAGTCCCGACACTCAAACCCTTGGCAACCTGCCGCTAACGAGAACCTGAATACATATCATTTGAGAAAAAGTGTTAGGCTTATAAAGCCTAGTGAGAACATACAGTTTATACAAAATCAGAGATATAAACATTTGCATCCAAACGGAAATCTTTCAAACAAGCATTTCCAAGTTCACCATTGATAGGAACATAATCCATTAAAATAAGGTCATAAACCTTCTTTCCAGAACCTCACAATTTAATGCACATGTAGTTCTTCGTTTTGGTAACCATATAGAACCTCACAATTTAATGCACATGTAGTTCTACATTTATTAACGGCCAGAGCCTCACAATTTAATGCACATGTAGCTCTATATTTGTTAACAGCCAGAGCCTCACAATTTAATGCACATGTAGCTCTATATTTACTTTACTTGGTAACCTCTAAATAATATCAGTCGACTCAAAACCTAGGGATCTATTAGTAATAGTCCAGACTGGTCACATCATCATTCGTGACCAACCATATATAACCATATGGTATACAAAACATTTTATAAACAAAATGCATTTTCAAGTTCAACTTCTGGTAAGTATGAGAATCATAAAAATGAGTTCATAAACATTCTTTTGCATAAGCTACATAATCAGCAAGTAAAACACCCTTTTACTTCAAATAAGATAGAATCCATCATTTTAGTCAAAAATGACCGGGAACCCTAAAATCTCCCAAAACTCAGGTTATATCAAATATGCAGAAAATTTAGATCTGAAACCATGGAGATATATAGGAGTTCCAAAAGGTAGCTTTTGATATGTATACAGTTTTTAAAATGATAGTAGGAACTCACCAAACAGGTTTATACGAAAACCCGAAAAACCAGATATCGACCACGACGAATAGGTGAAGCTTTCTACACCGAAACCCCGAGCAATGCACTTAATACTAGCAATCAACGGACCTTCGAAGATCGAAGAAACCAAAGAGAATAACTTAGAGAGAGAGGGAGATTTTAAGAGAGAGAGAGAGATTTCTGGAAATGAGATATTTGTGGCTGACAACTCTTAAGTCGGCCAGAGGGTTGCGCGGCTTACACCGCGGCCTTCAATCCGCGGGAAAAGTCGCGCGTGCCATAAAACTGGAATACCCCAGTGGGTTGCACGGCTTAGCTCGTGGCTTACTAGCCGCGACATAGCCCGCGCGTGTCAACAATCTGGGAATCCTCCAGAGGGTTACGCGACTTATCTCGCGGCCTACAAGCCGCGGCATAGCCCGCGTAACTCTCTGTTTCCCACAATTTCAACCAAAACCCAAACACTAACTCTCAGATCAAGACTCGGCGTTTACGACAAAAAGGTAAACGCAAGAATACAACGATTATATATAATGAAAATCCAGGGTGTTACAATCCTCCCCAACTTGGGAATGATTTCGTCCCCGAAATCCCAACTATATAAAGAGATGACGATATCTTCGCTTCATATCCTCCTCAGCTTCCCACAACACGTTGGCTCCCCTATGATGCTTCCACTGCACCTTGACCATAGTGACCTCTTTGCGACGCAACTTCTTAGGCTTTCTCTATAAGATAGCGTTAGGCTCTTCTATACAACGGTTACCCTCGTCTACTGTTAATTCGGAGAGAGGGATGACGCTTTCCTCTTCCGCCAAACACTTCCGAAGGTAACAAATATGAAACGTGTTGTGAATTCTGCTCAACTCTGGCGGCAGTTCCAATTGATAGGTTTGCAAACCCACCCGCTTGAGCACTTTGAAAGGTCCGAGGAAACGGGGACTCAACTTCCCACGCTTTCCGAACCGTATAATGCCCTTCCACGGCGATACCTTCAGCAACACACGGTTGCCCACTTGGAATTCCATCGGCCGTCTCTTTTTATCGGCATAACTCTTCTGCCGATCCTGAGCCGCTTTCAATCTTTCACGAATGCTCTTGACCTTATCGGCCGTCTCTTGCACGATTTCAGGTCCGGCGAACTGCTTTTCTCCCGCTTCAAGCCAACACACGGGAGTTCGGCACTTTCGCCCATACAACGCCTCAAAAGGTGTCATTCCAACACTCGAGTGGTAGCTATTATTGTAAGCAAACTCCACAAAAGGCAGGTGCGAGTCCCAACTACCCCCGAAATCGATGACACAAGACCTCAACATATCTTCTAACGTCTGGATCGTTCTCTCGCTTTGCCCGTCGGTCTGTGGATGGTAAGCCGTACTCAACTTAACTCGTGTACCCATCTCTTTCTGAAACCCATCCCAAAAGTTCGAAGTGAACCGACTATCGCGATCTGACACGATCGACAAAGGTATTTCATGCCTCGAGACCACTTCATCGATATAAAGTTTTGCTAACTTATCCATCGGTAAAGTCTTGCGCATAGCCAAGAAGTGAGCGCTCTTTGTCAATCTATCAACTACCACCCAGATGGTATCGTGACCTCGAAGAGTTTTAGGCAACTTAGTCACGAAATCCATGGTGATATGCTCCCACTTCCACTCGGGAATCTCTAAAGACTGAAGACTCCCATAAGGTCGTTGGTGTTCGACTTTAACTTGCGAGCACGTAACACAACACTCCACATACCGCGCCACATCAAGTTTCATTACCGACCACCAATAGTGTAGCTTCAAGTCCCTGTACGTCTTCGTACTTCCCGGATGAATGGAATATTTGGACTTGTGAGCATCTTCAAGTAGTAGATCACGGTTACCCCCAATCTTGGGTACCCACACACGACCGCTGAACAGTTTTACCCCACGGCTATCTTCCGTTAAGAGTAAACGCTGCTTCGTCATGACTTCCTCTTTGAGATTTTCTTCCAACAAGACATCGATCTGCGATGCCTTGATCTTTTCAACAAGGGTGGATACTAACTCGATTCTCGAACAAGTAGCCTGAATACTTCCGCTATAGTCTTTCCGACTTAACGCATCGGCTACCACGTTTGCCTTCCCGGGATGGTAAAACAACTCACAGTCGTAATCTTTAAGCAATTCGAGCCACCGCCGTTGTCTCATATTCAACTCTTTCTGATCAAAGACATACTTCAGGCTCTTATGATCTATGTAGAGTGTACACTTCGTGCCATAGAGATAATGTCGCCAAAGCTTCAAGGCGAACACTACTGTTGCTAACTCCAAATCGTGGGTAGGATAGTTCTTCTCGTGTATCTTAAGTTGTCTCGAGGCGTAAGCGATTACCTTGCCCCGCTGCATCAACACACAACCTAAACCCATCTTCGAAGCATCGCTATAGACCACGAAGTCTTCTGACCCTTCAAGTAACGACAAGATCGGAGCTTCACATAATTTCTTTTGAAGAATCCGGAACGCCTTCTCTTGCGTTTCGGTCCAATCAAACTTCGCATTCTTCCGAGTTAGAACTGTCAAGGAATAAGCGATCTTCAAAAAATCCTGAATAAATCTCCGATAGTATCCCGCCAGACCCAAGAAACTTCGGATCTCGGATGGATTCTTGGGAGGCTCCCAATTCATCATAGCTTCAATTTTGGAGGGATCTACTTTCACTCCGTCTCGAGTGACAACATGACCCAAAAACTGCACCTCTTCAAGCCAAAAGTCACACTTGGAAAATTTGGCGTATAATCTTTCTTTTCTCAGCACATCAAGAACTTCGCGAAGGTGTTGCTCGTGCTCCAACTCGCTCTTAGAGTACACGAGTATGTCATCAATGAATACGATGACCGACTTGTCGAGGAATGGTCGGCACACCCTATTCATCAAATCCATAAATACCGCTGGTGCGTTCGTTAGTCCAAACGGCATCACGAGAAACTCGTAATGGCCGTAACGCGTTCTAAAGGCTGTCTTCGGAACGTCTTCTTCTCTTACCTTCACTTGGTGATAACCCGAACGTAAGTCAATTTTGGAAAAACAACCCGCTCCTTGCAGTTGATCAAACAAGTCGTCGATTCTCGGAAGCGGATATTTGTTCTTCACTGTCGCTTTGTTCAACTCACGATAATCAATGCACATTCTCATTGTGCCATCCTTCTTCTCGACGAATAGGACCGGAGCTCCCCAAGGGGACGAGCTCGGTCTGACGAAACCCTTCTCCAAAAGTTCTTGGAGTTGTGCCATCATCTCTTGCATCTCTGATGGAGATAATCGGTAAGGAGCTCTAGCAATAGGAGTTGCTCCCGGCACGAGATCAATCTGAAACTCTACTTGACGATCAGGTGGTAACCCAGGCAAGTCGTCAGGAAAGACGTCTGGAAACTCGCGCACAATCATCACATCAACCAGCTTTGACTTTTCCAACTTGGCGTCGATCACGTAGGCTAGGAAAGATGAACATCCTTTTACCAAGCAGTTGTATGCCTTTGCCATTGTGATTATTGCCACTTCACCTTTTCTCTTCTCACCATAGATCACAATGACTTCACCACCGGGATTGGGGAGTCGGATTAACTTCTTAGAACACACGATCTCGGTATGATTGTTTGACAACCAATCCATACCGACCACAACGTCAAAACCTCCGATTATCATCGGCAGTAAATCGATCGAGAATTCTCTTCCCTCGATACCGAGAGTACATTTCTTCAGAACATCACGTATTAGAACCTTACTACCATCATCTATCTCTACCACTAACGCATCCTCAAGACTAGTAGTGGGCATAGCAATCTTTTGACGAAACAACTCAGATACGAAAGAGAAACTGGCACCCGTATCGAATAAAACACGAGCAGGTACAGAGTTTATAAGAAAAGTACTCGATACCACATCAGCGGATGCCTTGGATTCATCAGTCGTCATCTGGAACGCTCGACCTAAAACCCTAGGTGGGTTCTCCTTCTTTGCTGGCGCGTTGCTCGATACAAGCTTCGGGCAATCTCTCTTTACGTGCCCCGGTGCCTTGCACTCATAACATACAAGTCCTCTGATCGGACAGTCACGGGAGATGTGGTCAGATTTACCACACTTATAACAAGGTTGAGGAGCGACATTACAGCTACCATGGTGTTTGGTTCGACACTTGCGACACCACCCGACTTCCTGCTGGCTGCCGAAGCTTCGGTTCCCGGAAAAAGGTCGGGATCTCCTGGGAGGCACATAACTGTTCTCCCACTTTCTCTTGTCAGACACTACCACTGCTTTCTCAGCTTTGCTTCTCAAGAATAACTCCTCCATAAACTGAGCTTCTTCAACCATCTCTCGGAGATTGGAAGCTTTAGAGTTGTAGACCAAAGATAACAGGTCCGCTGGTAGGCCATTAAGATAGGCTTTCATCTTATCTTTCTCCGTTGGGGCCACGTGCCCCACCAAATCCAGCTTTTCCATGAACTGACGGGTGTACTCCCTCACCGTCTGGTTTCCTTTTACAAGAGACCGAAATTCTTTCTCGATTCGGTCCATAGTCCTTTCACTGCAAAACTCTTCCAACAACTTCTTTTTAAACTCGACCCATGACAACTGAGCCAACACAGTAGGAGACAGGGTGGATTGAACGATATTCCACCAAGTGAGGGTTGTATCCCTAAGCAATTGGGTACCAAACCGCACCCTCTGATCATCCCCACATTCGGAAGAGCCAAAAGCCTGCTCGACCGCTCGGATCCATTTAACACATGCAACTGGGTCTTCGGAACCAGAGAACTCTGGTGGTCCGCAACCCAGAAAAGATTTGTAGGAACAACTCTTCCCACCTTTCGGAGCACCAACAACCCTGTGCTCTTCAGCTCTGACTCCGCTCCCAGAGCCCCCAGCGCCAGACAACACATTCTCTTCCACTGCTCCATGCCTTCTGAGGTTCGCGTCCCGGTCTTCTAACATTTTCAGAAAAACCTCTTGCTGTTTCTCCATGGCCGTCGTCACCATTCGCATGACGTTGGCCATCATATCAGCTTGAGGGCTAGCTAACTGAACAACGGGACTGGTGGGCGTCAGAACCACTCTTGGTCCTAGCTCCACTTCCCTAGTAAATAACGGTGGCATGCCCGAAGGAATGACGGTCGCCGCCCTAACCACGGGTTCTCGCTCGGGCGAACTATCGGCACGCAGATCTCCATCGACTAACGTTCGACTGCGCGTATTTACCATCCTAAAATGGTTGCCACACAAATACGAGAAGAGTAAGAGACAGATCGAGAGAATAAACACGACAGAACGTACTATTACAGTACCAAATGTCATAGCAACAGTAATTCAGGCACAATTACGTATAAATATTCTCATAATAACATTAGTTAAGTGAGATTATGAACATACAATACATAACGGTTCTGGATACCATCATCACAACGTTTGATAACTACAATTTCCGTCAACTGTAAGACCAACCCATCTTAGTAGTTCTACCCAATACTCACGAATCAATGCTTAATATACTCAGTCTAAGTCTAGACATCTTACATTCATGCCTAGATCACTTAAACTAGAGCTCTGATACCAACTTGTAACACCCTAAAAACCAGGGTAATTTAAAACTGCGGAAACTGTACAATTAAGCATCATCCAAAGGTATAAACCTCCCAAAAAGGGGAACTGTACTTAACCTTTACAAAAATCAGAATACGGATAAGGATCCCAACAACAAACCAATCTAAACATATACTATCTAGATTACATAAGTTGCTGATCCAGAATCATCCAAAAATGTGGGACTTAACAATGCCCAACAATCCAATACTAAACATCTCAAAAGCCCTCGGGATCAGTCCCAGCACTCAAACCCTTGGCAACCTGCCGCTAACGAGAACCTGAATACATATCATTTGAGAAAAAGTGTTAGGCTTATAAAGCCTAGTGAGAACATACAGTTTATACAAAATCAGAGATATAAACATTTGCATCCAAACGGAAATCTTTCAAACAAGCATTTCCAAGTTCACCATTGATAGGAACATAATCCATTAAAATAAGGTCATAAACCTTCTTTCCAGAACCTCACAATTTAATGCACATGTAGTTCTTCGTTTTGGTAACCATATAGAACCTCACAATTTAATGCACATGTAGTTCTACATTTATTAACGGCCAGAGCCTCACAATTTAATGCACATGTAGCTCTATATTTGTTAACAGCCAGAGTCTCACAATTTAATGCACATGTAGCTCTACATTTATTAACGGCCAGAGCCTCACAATTTAATGCACATGTAGCTCTATATTTACTTTACTTGGTAACCTCTAAATAATATCAGTCGACTCAAAACCTAGGGATCTATTAGTAATAGTCCAGACTGGTCACATCATCATTCGTGACCAACCATATATAACCATATAGTATACAAAACATTTTATAAACAAAATGCATTTTCAAGTTCAACTTCTGGTAAGTATGAGAATCATAAAAATGAGTTTATAAACATTC
Source organism: Arctium minus (assembly GCA_954870635.1). Taxonomy (NCBI): domain Eukaryota; kingdom Viridiplantae; phylum Streptophyta; class Magnoliopsida; order Asterales; family Asteraceae; genus Arctium; species Arctium minus. The sequence goes on from OX941083.1 coordinate 16,111,024, forward strand.
TTTTGCATAAGGTACATAATCAGCAAGTAAAACACCCTTTTACTTCAAATAAGATAGAATCCATCATTTTAGTCAAAAATGATCGGGAACCCTAAAATCTCCCAAAACTAAGGTTATATCAAATATGCAGAAAACTTAGATCTGAAACCATGGAGATATATAGGAGTTCCAAAAGGTAGCTTTTGATATGTATACAGTTTTTAAAATGATAGTAGGAACTCACCAAACAGGTTTATACGAAAACCCGAAAAACCAGATATCGACCACGACGAATAGGTGAAGCTTTCTACACCGAAACCCCGAGCAATGCACTTAATTCTAGCAATCAACGGACCTTCGAAGATCGAAGAAACCAAAGAGAATAACTTAGAGAGAGAGAGAGAGATTTTAAGAGAGAGAGAGAGATTTCTGGAATTGAGATATTTGTGGCTGACAACTCTTAAGTCGGCCAGAGGGTTGCGCGGCTTACACCGCGGCCTTCAAGCCGCGGGAAAAGTCGCGCGTGCCATAAAACTGGAATACCCCAGTGGGTTACGCGGCTTAGCTCGCGGCTTACTAGCCGCGGCATAGCCCGCGCGTGTCAACAATCTGGGAATCCTCCAGAGGGTTACGCGACTTACCTCGCGGCCTACAAGCCGCGACATAGCCCGCGTAACTCTCTGTTTCCCACAATTTCAACCAAAATTCAAACACTAACTCTTAGATCAAGACTCGGCGTTTACGACAAAAAGGTAAACGCAAGAATACAACGATTATATATAATGAAAATCCAGGTTGTTACAAAATGTTTGAAAGGAAAGTTATCAATTCTTTCCTTCCTTTCCTTTCTCTCCTAAAAAAGTTTCAAGAACACGAGTTTTTTTACTTTCCCACCCTTTCATTTCATTTCTTTCGTTAAATGAGTTTCGAGAACACAACGTTAGTGACGAAATACCTTATAAGTTTGTATATCATTCATGTTTTAGAGCCTATTCATTTGTTCTTATATGTTTATATAAATAGAAAGTTGACCTTATGGTCTTTGGTAATAGCATTTGCATATGTGTTCATGTACATCCAGACATTGCTTCACATGTTTTATTACTGTTCATATGTCTTCGTATCACACGTTTAATTCTTGTTCATATATGTTCATGTCACACGTTCTATTAATGGTCAAACATCTTATAAGTTTGTATATCATTCATGTTTAGATGTTTATTCATTTGTTCGTATATGTTCGTATAAAGAGAAAGTTTCATATGTGTTCATATACAAAAAAACATTTCAGTTTAGCTTCATTTGTATGTCCATGTATTTATTCTTTTTTTTATGTTTATACTTTCCTTTCCCAACCATATTAGTGTACTGTTTAAAAAAAAATAGAGTTAAAATCAAGGAGAATAATAGTTTTGTAACTTCACACTAAAGGGTGTTACAAAAACTAAAAATAAAATTCCATACGTACTCCTACATATTAATTGCACATGCATACAAAACAAGGATTAAAGATTCATTCTTATTGGTCAATCAAAGTTAGTAAAATTAACAACAATGAGCATCCACAGTGTAGTTATTAGGAGGTTTTTGGGAGGTTTTTGGGAGGTTTTTCAAAAAGCAAAAACCTCCTTTTGTGGTTTTTCACATAGTGGAGAGGTTTTTCACTTAAGGTTTTTCGTGAGGTTTTCGTCATATGCTTTTTGGTAGATTTTTCGTATTTAATCAGTTTTAACTTTATATAATTTTATAAAAGTTTCGTATTTAATCATTTTTATTTATTAATATATTTAAAGTAATCCTATTTAAGTATAATTATTAAATAAATAATATAAGTAAATACATAATGAAAGTAATTATATTTTTATATTTTTAAAATAATATCTCAAATTTGACGTATTTATATAATTCTAATAGATTTCTTAATGACCCAATTTTTATTTTCGGTTATACATACTTTTAAGTTTAATATTTTTTAATTTTTATTTTACATACTTTTTATACAACTTTTATATATTTCTTAATAACCTAATTTTTATTAATTTTATTGTACATACTTTTATGTATTTGTATGAATTTTAATGTATTTACTTTTATAATTAAGAATAAAAATGATATATAAAGTTAAAATGGTGAGACCCTTAATAGTTTAAAAAGGTAATGAAAAACCTTGGGTGGGGTTTTTCACATAGTGAAGGTAT